>VZTN01030607.1:258286-274607 GCA_013400515.1 Erpornis zantholeuca | reverse complement strand
GCGGCTGCGCGGAGGGGCGGGCCCGGCCCGGAGCCGCGGCCCCCCGGGTTTGTGTCCGAACTGTCCCCCGCGCACACCCGCGGCACGGGGAGCGGCTGTTCAGAGGCAATCCTTGATAGGATAGGATCGACCAGAAAAAAAGAGTTGGGTATTTGAATAATGCGGTATTTCCACGGTCTCCTCCGTTCCGTCATTGAGCCTGGATTGCAAACTTGAAGTTCCTTTAATTATGTTAAGTAGGGAAAGTTTAAGCACATTTTAACAAAGCCTTTCATTAAGTATGAAAGTCACTGAGGAAAATCTACAGTATGATACAAACAAAATACAGTATTATTCTGTACAATCTACAGTATGATACAACAAAAAACAGTGATGCAAGTAATCCATTTCAAATAATCCATCCCAAACTCATACACCCCAGTTACCAGCACTTAAAAATACTTCTAAAAACAAATAGTTAAAAATACTTAAAATGCTTTGAAATTAATTCTTTATTATTAAAAATATTGCTTTAACACATCAAACAAATAAGCAAAGCATTTAAAAAAATACATTACACCATTTCCATTTTATCCACAATTAAAAAAAATAAAAATAGATGGTATTTAAAATATTTATACATACTAAAAGCAATAAAATCTCTTTTTCTTTATTCCTCCCTGAGTGCATACATGACATCGTCCTGGCTGAGGTTCAGTCGCACCCGCATGTGCAGGTATTTATTGCTGGCGTCCACAAGCAAGAGCCTGCAGGCACCAAGTCTTGAACAAATTGCCATGATTTCTGACACAGTAGGGCTCTGCAGGCCCTCCATCCTGCACAAGGCCACGTGGTGGTGGTAAACCTGGTGAAAAAGGGAAAAGAACATAAGTTATGTTTGCTGCCTGCTGCAATTGAGTGTGCCAAGGCAATACAGATATGCTGCCTTCCCCCCACCTCCATGAGAGGGGAGATAAAATAACTCCAGCCTGTTCAGATGCTGTATTTTATAGAAAAACCTTTAGAAGTATATATTTCTGTAAGTATTAACATTTAGCTTCCACACTACTCATGACTACTCCACAATCCTCACAGCTCTGCTAGCACCAAGTATTTTATAGGTCTACTAAAAAAAACACCAAGGCTACCAGTGACATATCTGCCTCTATGGGGAAAAACAAGTTGGAATAAACTTTCAGTTTTCCTCTTTGGACTGTTGCCTGATAATTTCAGTTTCTCTTCAATTTTTCCTGTTATAAAGCATGTCAGGGTAGAGATGTTTTAAGATGAAGGTCAAAAAAAAAACAAAACCTTGTGATTCAGATCACTGATGTCAGTAACAAAAAAGCCCCATACCTGTTGAACTGTCGCCTCCTCAACTCCTGCCCTGCGAAACTCTGCCAAAATTGCTTTCAAAAAGATTTGTTCATGCAACGAAGCATTCCTGAGTTGAAAAACAAAACAGACAAAAATCCATTTGTGAAGTTCAGAACCTATGAAACATCAGGAGGAAGTCTGGAAGGGAAATTGCTTGGGAGCTACATATTTAAACACAGGGTGGGCAATTAATGTCACAACTCACCATTGTATCACAGCCTGCAACTCTGGCATCACAATTTTTATTTTTAAAAACTGGTGGTGTGAAAGAGACACAAAAGCAAGGGAAATGTTTTTACCTGATAGCATTGACATATGGTGATGAAAACATTTCATCTATAGCTTCAGTGACATGGGCCATCCTGACAACCTCCAGGGTCCTCTTCTGCCTGGCAAACTCGCAGATCTCCGTGGCCCTTCTGCAGATGTCCAGGCACCGCCGGGCATCCCCAGACAGCGCTGCCACCTGCAAGTGAACATGACAGGTTGGAACAACATTTCCCACCAGTCAGGGAAAGAGTTTAGCAAGAATCGACAGCCAAACAACAACCCAAACACCCCGAGCACCCAGTGGGAGAGCAACAATCTCTGAAGTGCCTTACTACAATCCCTGATCCTGAACAACAAATCTTATTGAGCAAAACCAAGAGAAGCAACTCTCTCACACCCCCATCCTGCTCTGGTCATCACAAATTCAACAACTTTTCTCTATAACTACAGAAGTCAGAGGCTAAAAAAAAAAAATAAAGGTGAGCAATTCACTTCAACACCAAAAGTCTTCAGATTAATTTAATAATCAATGAAGACATTTACCATGCTGCAGGTTAATGCAAAGGGAAAAAAAAAGGTGGGGGTGGCTATGACACCAAAAACTCCTCCATTTTTTCATACTCATTAAAATACTGATTTTAAGAGTACACTAAGAATTTTAGAAGGTCTCAAAGCAATATCCAGGATAGTCAAAAGTGTGTGAAAATTTTTAGGGGTATGCAATTTCTGAAACAAAATACTTGTTAAAACCCCAAATGTGCTTTACAGTTTTAATAAAGCTATGAACATTCACCATATATAGTACTGGCCTAGTTCTCCCAGGAGATGATGGTAACATCCAAAAGCTCTAGAACCCAGCTGGGGCCAAGAAACCCTTTAGAAAATCTAATTGCGAGGTATATTTCTGTATTTTCTGGAGAAAAACATTGCAGTTATTCACTCTGCAAAACCATCACTATTATTCTTACAGAGAGGTGGTTCCTTCACAACAAAACACATGCTTGTATTTACTTCTGATATATTTATAAGCATTTTTTAATCCTACAATGATGATAATTTTAATAGATTACTTTAATATAGAGTTGCTAATATAACACATTAACAACGCATATATCTCAATTTGAGAAGCTGCTGATCCCCAATGCATTACTTATTTTTTGTACAACTCTGTATTAAGACTTGCAAACAGAACAGGTACTATCTATTATGACAAGGCACTAAACAGCTTGAGAAAGAAAATTAATATGGCTTTTTCCACTGCCTCTGGCATGCTATCTTTTTCAGGATTCTCCAATGACTCACATTATGCTAAACAGTGGAGACAGTTGACATCTTATCATCATGCATTATCACGACTCTTGTTGTCATGCCTTCAGCTCTTGGAATATGCTGCTGCCTTCTCAGAGTAGGTGGAAAAAGCAAGGACAGTGCTCTAGCAATGTCTTCAGAGAAAATACCCTGAATAAAGCATGATCTAATTGTGCCCCACTTGCCTCCAGTGCAGAACACAACCACAGAACCAAGTCTAAGAGCTGTTACAAAACTCTCCCTGCCATCCGCACACTCTTCACCCAGTGCAACATGAAGGACATTGATCTGCTCTGTGCTCACCTTTCTGGAAACCAGCTGAACTGCATCCTCTTCAAATGCCTTCACACCTTTCAGTCTGGATAAAATAATTTGCTGTAACTGTTTGTAGGTGTAGGGCTGAAAGGACATTCTAGTGAGGCCCTGCAATAAATAACACAACACAGTGAGAAGCGTTTGTGGTGTGGAAAACTCCCAACTGCTCATGCATGCCCTGTGTGGTTACTTTTATTTTCTCTGGTAGGAGCAGTCAGACTTTCACATCCCTTCCCTCCAAATGACATGCTTTTATCAATCATATTTGTGAAATAAATGTACAAATCCACAAAACTGTGATTCAGTGAGGACCACTGGTTGGATCTCCCCACTGAAAGGCCTGAGGAGCAAGTGAACCTGCTATTATTATTCAAATTTCTCTTATAAAAAACTTTTAAACAAATCAGAGCTCCCCAATACAAAAATATTTTAGTTACATCTGTCTACACATTATTTTTTAATACAATAACAGCAGCAACTATGAAAAAATATTCACGTCTCCTTTAGCAAATCTGTATATGTGTGTATTGACTTCAGGTTCACCATCAGCCAAGAATTTCTGGCTCAAGCTAATAAGAACTGCTCTCAGATGAGGACAATCTATGTTACAGATGGTGCATTGCCTTTCATATCCTACAGGAGACCTGGGATTTAAATTTCTCATGCAAAACTCTTATGACTATATGGACTCAGCTGATCTGCAGTGGGTTTAGTGGGTGGGGGGAAGCAATTCACACCCTGTGGAGCTGGTTTTGAGTCATGGAAGGATAGAGGCACAGAGCACTGTTTTTTCAAACCACTTTTCAGAGCCATGATGAGATGACCTAGGAAAATGTATTCAAAACAAGTGGAGAGTGTATCCTATTTTCTTTGTTGGATACCTTTATATAATCTACGAACTGATGATGGCAAACAAAGAAGTCAGTAGGTGCCTGGAATGAAAGGAGAAAGAGGAAGGGGAACCAGAAGAGAATTCTTCTGAACTCTAGAGTAAGCAGCTTAACCATGAAGCACACTGTTTGATTATCCAGATCTTAATATATTTAAAAATGCATCCATATTCTTATTTCATTCTTACAGAACACAGGGTACATACACACCATAATATCTCATTAGCAAACAGGCTCCTGAACTTTGCTAAGATTTATGTGCTCATTATCAGCTCTCTGGAGAGGGAATTATAAAAAACCTTGTTCAGCTTCTGATATAACCAATCCTACTTTTCTCCTGGATTGCTTTTGATTGCATCCAGTATTTAATCTGTTCTCATTTTATGGCATAGCAACAGAACTGCCAGGACATACCAGCCTGCTTGCTACTCTGTTCATCATGATTCTCTCTGGCAGGTCCATGGTGTTGGCAATGGCCAGGATGATTAACTTGGAGTGCTTTTGGGTTGGCCAGTCAAACAAGTTGTACATCACGTTCTGTTTGCGGGTCCACAGCAGATCAAGCTGCAAAGATAAAAAGAGAAGAATCAGACTGGAAAAAAGAATGGCCTCTTATTTACAGCATCTGATGGGGGTCTGAGAACCAGCTCTGCCACAGAAGATTTCTCATGTGATTCTGAACAAACTGTCTCTGTTGCCTTTCCTTTATCCATCTACTAATAGAACTGCATGTGTTGAATCAGGACTCTAATCCCTTTTGGAAAAGCACAGTCCTACTGGATGCAGGAACAGCATTAACCACAAGAGAGATTAAACAGCCGGGGTTTTAAAACACTGCTGTGATACTAATACTATATCTAACAAGACTGAAAGACTCTCCAAGTGAGAACCTGAAGCAAAAATAACAGTGCATTTGATTATTACTGAATATAGCACATTGAAGGTTTTTCAAAATTGGGTATGACTTATTTCTCTGAGTATTCCCACTGGAAAATCAGCAGCTTCCAGACAAAATACAGTTGAATCCTCTGGTATTTAGAATGGAACAACTTATCCCATGTCTTGGAATAACCAAACATAAAACCAATGTGAAATCCAAGGCAGAAAACTATATGGCAACAGGATATTCAGCCTTCTTAGGAAACTCAATTTAAATAGGTAAGAGGAACTATTTGTGCCTCCTCTCTCCTAAGTCTATTCCTGTTACATCACATGTGATACACACAAAGCATGCATACTTTGTCTTTTTCCATCCTCCAAAAACTTATTTCTTACAATAATTGGAGGAAAGAAAAGGAAGGATTCTTTGTCTCACCTCATCCACTATCAGCACTGTGGTCTTCCTCTTTGGTCCAGGAGTACTGAACAGCTTTGCCAGCAGTACTGCAGCATGAGCTGCTGTCACCTTCTGACCTGTCAGGAACTGCACAAGGATTGAACAAGTATTGAAGGTTAATCACACCAAACCCCTGGAAATACAAAGTTTGACTCGATTCAATTTTGCCTTTCCCTAACTATCAACACCAAGCACCTGGATTATTTTTTCCATGGGGGAGTAAGGAAAAGGACGAAGTAGCTCATAAGGCACTCTGGTCTACCAAGAACTGTCCATAAAGGAGAAGATAAACAAAACAATACATAGCTGAAAAGAAAGGCCCTGAGATTTCTCTGCAATTTGTATTGGAATCATTAAGAAATCCTGAACCCACCCAGTCTCGAGGGCTCTAAACCCAGCATGTCTCAAGGGCATCTCTGAACACACACACCTACTGCAAACCTAAGTCAGCTGACAAGAATAGCCTGACTTCAGTAATCTTGGACTCCTATTAACATTCTAATGAATCATCAGCAGAATCTATAATTAAATTTATTCAACTGTGAGCTAAAAAAAATACCTGCAATACCTTTTGCAACTATGTGGCAGAACAGATGAGCTGACTGTACATTACCTCTTCCCTTGCAAGTCCAAAGATATCCAGAAATCAAAGCATGACATTTCAAAATTACACTATAGGTGCTGAATCAATTGTTCATCATAGTGCAAAGTCCAGCAATAAAGCAAAATGGAGATTGCATTTGAAAACTGTATTTCTGTTCTAAAATCTCTTGTAAACCTAAGATTTGATAATTACTAAACAAGCCAGAGCACAATATTCATGTATAATCTCTCCTTGTTTCAGGTTTACAATTCAGTCAGGACAGTCCAAATCAGTCATAGAAAGGAGCTGAATCCCAGAGAATCCTGATTCTACAGCTCTGGAGCCGAGTATCCAATATACCAGAGTTCAGTTGCTGTGGTGAAACTGGACACTTACTGTACCCAAGTATTTAACCATATCTCTTTCATCTGTCCAGGGCTTCCAGTCCCTGTTCCATCTCTGTAAACCTTCCTACAGCAGTGAGGGACTTTCCTAACTGCAGAAGGGAAGCTCCAGAATTTGCTTTAGTTATGCAGAGAAACATCAGCAAACTGGAGCTCGACCTGCGGCAATCAGGAGAGAAGCAGCAGCCTAGCTCTCAGCTAGGGTTCTTGGATAATAGCTGAGGCAGAAGGAATTGGAGAAGTATGTGGCTCATGTGTCCTTGTACTCTCCTGAAGGATATTCACCTGGGCTAGCTTAGAGTTCAGGACCTGTGGGGGGCAACAGATTGTACTTCCAAAGGCCTATTCTTTATTCATTGTAAGATTTTATGCTGAATGGGATAGGAACAAAGGATGTTCAAATACATTCACACTACCATGAAATAAGGTAATTGTCAGGAAGCCTCTCACTATGCTAAAGAAACACAGTGGCCTGGTCTCAGCAAATCCCTCAGCAAGACACTGTCTCAGCTGGTTTGAGGAAACAATGCAAATATGTCCCAACTCTGAGGATAGGGACATTAAAACACTGATTTATGCCACTCCCTGCTCAGAAAGATGACGTGAAACTTAAATAAATGGAGAAGTTTATATTAAAGGGGAGCAGATGCTTCAGGAAACCATTTAATTTCCAGGTCACTGGTTTAAAGTTAGCCTAGACTGAGAAAGCTTTTGAGCAGTTACTGTCTAATGCCTACTGGGTGATCTTAATCCAGTCCTCAGAAGATTAATTCCCACTCATACAACACAAGCACACTCAGTAGTCCCAAATGGATACTGCAGACTGGTTTGTCACGGATATCAGAAATACACTTTTGTTGACACAGACGGCCCCTCTTTAGCTGAATTACTATTATGACTTATTAACCATTAATTCCTCCCCCCAGTATTTATTCTACTGCTATACTGACTTTCAGAGTTGCCACTTTAGTAGCTGTTTAAGCAAATGTGCAGAAAAAGTTACATAATGGGAAAAAATAAAAAGCTGGTTTCGATTTTTTTTAGATGAGCAGATGCAATAAACCAGGCTATTTCTCAGCCATGACCCTTAATGCAGCAGAAAGCAAAACAATTCAAGAACTTGGCTCAGGCCTTAATTATTTTCTAACCTGCTCTAAGATAAAAGCACACAGTCTCTTGGAGGGACTTGGAAGTACTGATAAGTGCCTTGAATATTGTAACATATCAAGGACCTGATGGTAAAGTGCAATATCTCTTCTTTCAAACCCAGGAGCCACTGAAAAGATGTTACTTACCTCTAATATCTGCACATAGGCTTGGTGAGGGTCTGTCAGCTTCATGCCATTGATCTCCATGAACTGGAATGGTGGCAGTTCATCATTTTCTGCAGCTTGCTGAAGACACCGAATTACTTCATGAACAGTTGCAGTTTTACCTGTTCCAGGCACTCCAGAAATGTACATGCACCTACAAAAGGAGAACACCTGTTCAGCAGCCTGAGTAAAATGGTAACACTCTTGGGATTTATGAGTTGGAATTCCTGACCTCTGACACCAGTCCTAAATACTCTTCTGTCTCTTCAGGCAATTCCCTATATCTTATTTTATTTGCAAGCTGGGATTAACACACTGGAGGATCGTGAGGATTTTTATTATTACTAAAGCAATTAACAACCTAAATTTTTTATAAATGTCATTTACCCTAAAATTTAAGTGTAATTTACTTCTGAAAACATAAATAGTTTCCCAGATATCTGAAATTGACTAGTTATATTTTGGTCTTTAATTTGAATCTGTAGAATAAAGAATTTCTATGCACATTATTTCTATGCACAACACTACATAAGGAAGAAAATTGAACTAAGAACTTTAAATGATGATAACTTTTTAAATACTAGTAATAAATACAAAAAAAATTTATCATCTGACTGCGGTTATGCCACAGGCAGATGTGATCTTGGTTACAGTCTTGCCAAACTCACCCTCCTGTACCATCTATAAGTTTGCTTTCCACAAAGTTATAGATATCCTGGAATTCTTCCTCACGACAAGGCAGAGATTCTGGGATAGCAGAAACATGCAGCCTTTGAAATAAAAAAGAAAAAAAAAAGAAAATTAAAATTGCAGTTCTCTCTGAGGAACTGATGCAAACAGCCAGATGCTCACTTTCCTCCTGTGTGGAGTTTTTCAAATCTCTCTTACATACTTTTAAGTCTCAGCATCAATGTCAAGTATCCCAAAAGAAACAGCCTAGCCTCTCTCTATGTGCTCTTAATTTATGCAGCAATAAAGATCCTTTGGTTTTAATTCACAAACTATTTGTAAATAGTGCAGAGGTAGGATAAAACAGGAGAGACTGCTAAGAGGAAACAGAGAACTAAAACCCAGTTTGAAAGAGTCAGTCCTGAATGCCTTTTTTTTTCCCACTGTTTTTTTCCACTGTAAAGGTCTATAGTGATACCTGTAAAGTTCTTTCATATACCAAGAGGAGACAAATACTGTATCTTTACAATCTAGAGCTAAGTGGAGAGGATCTTTGTTTTTCTAATGTTGCACAGAAAAATGATACCTAATTCTGAAGAACTTAGCACAGACTGGTCAAAATAATTTGAAATTGTGAATGTAGTACTGTAAATACTTCCACTACTTGTAAATCTAGTATTGTATTGTAAATTATTAAATGATCTTCTTGTACCAGAACACCAAGCATTTTTACCTATTTTATTCTACATGGTAAAGATGACATTCCCCATTTCAGCACAGCCTACTGCTATGCACACCAGATGCAATAAAAGATGATCTTCCTGAGCACAAGTTACCTTAATCTGGCTTCTTCTAGTACACTGGCTGGTTTCTGGGCTGCCTGGGTGCGCCTGGGAATTTCTGGAGTTGCATTCTTGGGTGTTCTGGGTGTTCCTGGTAAAGGCTGCAAAGAGAAATTACAACCTCAAGCAGATTTTCTACAAACAGCAATTTCTGTTGGAAACAAATCATTGATATGAGTTTCCCAAACATTACTAATGCCAGAGTACAAGAGGAACTGAGAACCAGTATTTACACAGGGAATTACCACACAAGCCTTATGGTGTTTTCTTCCTAAGAGAAAAAGGAAGCTGGAAAGGGGGTGGTGGCAATTACACCTTTTAGCTGTCTGAAGATTTTTGAGTTGTTAGTCCTTTTCTGAAGTGCTGAGTTACAAAATTATCTGGTTCTCAAGAAACAGGATCCAAGCCAGTATCTTCCCTGCTTAAGCTACAGCTTCCTGATCAATATTGTCACAGTGTTCACAACATGCAAATGGCTTATACATTTGCATAATGTACTCATATCAAAGATTAAATTAATCCAGATAATGTTTCATTGAAAGCTAAGGGATCCAGATATGTAACTCCAGTACACAGGCATGGATCATTCAAACAACTGGCTCAGAAATAATAAAAATAGCTCTTTTATATGGAACCTTACAGTTTTCTTCAGTGTCTTGGCAGGAGTGTGAACTGCAGGCTTCCTTGTAGATTTTGGGGTACTGAATATTCTGCTGGATTTAGTTTTCTTTTCTGGTGTACAGGGCACATCATCATCCTCCTCTTCCTCACTACTCGAAGAGTAGGAACTGTCAGAGCTAGACAGAAAATCCTCCTCGTCCAACATGCTATAAGAAACAGAAATTACTTCAGCTTTAAAAATAATACATCAAAAGTCTACACATCAGAGCAATATTTGTACACTTTCAGCTTTTTCTGTAGTTCTTGTAACCAGCGAGCCAACATGTTTTCTACATCAGCTGCTGATTTTCCATGGCTTTTTAACACACTGGCTTAAAGGAAGTCAATTTTCTGAAGAGCACCATGAGTCAGCTTTATGTTTCTGAACATACAACAGTTTTTACTCAAGCTGCAATTAGGCTGTGCTTTTAGAACCATTTGCGTTTCAATATTAAGCCAGACAAGCTCTCAAGGCTTCAAGTTAACAACAGCAATCTGAACAGGAGATCATGGCTGCAGGGTTTACCTGATCTGCTCTGCAATGAGAGCAGTTGTTTTCTGTGCACATGTCCTGCGAGAACGAGGGGTCAGCACAGGGCTGGGGCTGCTCGTTTTCTGATATCCAACTAAACTGTAAAGAAAGAACACAAAGCTGGTTGTATTCCCTCTCTTTGCATCACACTTGCAAAGACACAGAGAAGGCCTTTCAAAGTTAAGGCTCAATTGTTACCACTGTCAATACAGCATGAATTCTTATTTGTTATTTACAGATTGGCTATGGCATGGATGCTGGCAGCACAATTTCCCCCCTCTTGCACTGTGTCTTCAATACATCTTTGCCAAGAAAAACAAAATATTTGCTGTATTTTGCACTGCCAAACTGAAGGGACAAGGGCCCAAAATAGCTGTGGTTTTATTTGATGGAGAGGTGGGGCTTTTTGCCTATATTTTTTTCTAACGAGAAAGAAAAGAAATTAATTATTTCCTTTGGGCATCTCTTCGATCTGCCCTTTGGAATGTATTTCTCTCTTTGTGTTTTGATATTCCTTGGTTGTCTTCCTGGGTACTTCTTCATCCCTGCCACTGAAACATTTTACTGTTACTACACAACTTTTCTACTGCTTCAAAGTACAAAATGAGATGAATTACAGATGCTTTTATTATTTGTTGACAGTACTTAATAGTTTTTTAAGATCTATAAATACTAATGAAATGCCATTACCTTACCAATGAAAGGTAAACATTTTCACGCTATATTGTAAGTGACAAAAAAGAAGTACAAATTCCATTGTTGCGTCCACATTTTTACTCTTGTAAAGGAAGAAAAGGACTGGTTTGTGCCAACATTTTTCAGAAAGTCTGTTCCATTCTTCTCCTCCCCCACCTTAATGCCATTTTTAAAGACTGCGTGAATATATACTTGAATAGTTGTGCTTTTTGAGTTCTGATTTCTTTTCAACATAAAAAGTAGCATGAAAGAATACATACAATTCCCATGAGGACCCTCCTGAGGCCAATTAAACTTCTTTCTACACTCTAGCATGCCTCAACACTTGTGACAAGTAGGGCACACCTGAGCCTTGATTATGGAGTGCAGAGAAACAGATTTTCATCCATCTCGATGGGTACAATCATCATGAGAACAATGATCAACATGGCTTCAATTTCCATTCATATCATCCCACCACTCCCATTTCCAATATCATCTCTCTGTTCCTGGAATCATGAACTGCTTTTCCATTTGGAAAGTCAACTCCTCTTTGGATTTCCCATATCATTCATTCATCTCCAATAACATTTTCTAAAGCTTCAACACAGTGCACTTGTCACTGCTGAGGCTCTGCCCCTTCTCTCCTTGTTCTGAACAGGCAAAACATGGCACATGCAGGCTTTGAAGTCTCTCACAAATGTGTTTTAAGAGAGCTTCATATAAATAGATATCCCATACAAAAATGATAAAAATGCTGTCACTTACGATAGATTGCCATCTTTCCCATGAAGATTCTTGTCTTTTTCACTGAAATCTTTGTTTTTAGGGTAGGGGGACAATCGTATTGTGCCACTGAACCTCTGACAGTGCTCTGCAGTCTCAGATGTTGACCTGGACTTATCATTGCTGCAGGGGATCTTTGGTGGTGAGCCTAAAATTTCACTTGTAAATTTCACTTTTCTTTTAGTGGCTGATGGTTCCAATGGTGCTACAGCATCACAGTCGTCATCCAAAAGACCCAAAACTTCACATCCCAGGATCCTGCCTTTAGATCTTGTAGGACCTAGAAATGAAAAGCAAAATGAACTTTTGTTGGGTTTTCACTATGGCTGCCTTGGTTAACTTTCAGAAGACATGGTACAACTGGCTCAGTGAGTGTTGTTTGAATGAAAGCAGAAGGGCATTTCTCTCCAAGAACAAGGAACTGAATCACTATAACACATTTCTCTAAAAAATTACTAAACAAAAGATACAGATTTTTTCAGTTTTCTAACCCACCTCCGTTACTTACAACTTTATTCAGGCTCCCATCAAAAATACTGCACGTTACACAGGATCAAATGTGCTTATTCAACCAGGTCAATGTAAACATTTTAGTGCACAATTAGTCAGAAGATTAAAGAAAGTGGGACATTCTAAGGTCAGGTTAGGCTGATGGGTAGCATTTCAGTCAATAAGCACTTTAATTTACAATTAAATTACAGTTTAATTTACAATTAAACATTTGCAGCAGCAGTTGGATATAAGCACTAGCATGCTTGAAACAACAGACAAGACAAACTGATGTGTCCACAAGGCCTGGGCTGATCCCAAAGCCTGAACAAGGTAACTAAAAATATTGATGTTGAATGTTGCAATTGTCTGAACTACCCAAAATGGAAAAGCAAAACCATATCACACTCAGAACTACCAAATGGACTGAATATTGCCATATACATACTGTTTAACTCCAGCTTCTTCCTCGCTGTTGGGGTTTTCATGTCATTATTAGCCACTCTTTGAGAATGCCTGTCCTTAGCGAGGGAGGACTTGGAAACAGAATGTTTTGATTCTATTTCCATATCAATGTTTTTTGGTTTTGTGGCACTCGGAACAACACTTTCCTTCTCTTTTTTCACAGGTGTAAGGATGTCTGAAGGAATAAATGCTTTTGAAGAGTTTGTGATGACACCTCTTTTCTTGTTAGCTTCTTTCAGCTTAGAGAATGTGTCTGGGGACAAAACCTTAAAGCACTTCCCATCCCAAGACTGTTTGACATAGAAAGTTTGTTCCTTGTTTAATGTAATAACAGGCAGCTCCTCACCCAGATGTAGTGGTAATACCTGCAAAAGCAGAAAATACCAAAACACACATAACATTAACGTTTACTGTTAATTTAGAATTCAGCTATTTTCCATTCACAGATCTTATTACTGAAACTCATGCAATCCTTAGTTACTAATTTACACTACAGGGCTCCTGCTGTTTCTTTCTTCCCTCTCTGTGTAGAAGAGTTGCAGTACATACCATGATGCTTTTAATAATGGTCTCTGCAGCTATATCGGTGTCATAACCAAGAACTTGATCGAAAAACACCTCCTGGGCAGAAACCTCTCTTTTAAGTAGCTTCCGTTTGTTCTGAGGTATCTCCTCCAAACGACAGAACCACTGCACAACTGCACGTTTGTGCTGAGCACCTGCAACAAGGAGACAAAGTCAGGGAACAACAGGAATTTTAATGTGTCACAAATCGTGCCAGACTTCAGCTGAAAAGCCAGCAAGGATAGAAATCCTCCCTGGACACAGGTGAGAATGCATCTGATAAGAGACTGCAATTCCCATTTGCTAATCTAACTTAAAATGTCTGAGTTGAGAATTTTAAGGGCTAAGGTAACACCTGCACAGGGTCTCAATCACAAAAATACCTGGAGACCAGCTCCAGACCACCAGTTCCCTATCAGGAACAAAGAGATTCCTTATTTGCATAGCTGTGGTCTCCTCAAACCCTGCTAACTAAAAGCAACAACATAAAAGGAGAACTGAGAAATTTCAGGACATTATTTGTCGTGCCATTGTACTATCAGAAGCCAGAATCAGTTTTTTCACTGGCTGACAAACCAGGGAAATATCTGATGAAATATCTGGTTTTTAAGGAAGTTTCATGGGTTCCATTCCAGCATGGAAAGAATATTCAGTCATGCTACAAAAAAAGTGCATTAGTAAATAAATAAGCTGGAGTGATATGTATTTATGTTTTAAAAAAGAAAATTAAAACTCTCAAAGCATTATTATGATGGAACTGAAAGAACAAAAGCTGTTCAAAGAAATCAGACCTAGCCAATGAGTAGCTCACAATTCAGACTCAGACAGTCTTTGTATCACCCACCTCCCATGATTTATCTTTTCCTATCTATCTCTGTATAAACAAGCACTTTTACACGAGACAGAAGTAACAAGTCCCATTTATTCAGCCTTGTTCTTTATTGTTAAATTGTCTGATGTCTAATGAGTTGTAAATTTCAGGGTTGCAGTGCTCTTGCTCCATTTGGATTCTCCAATATCTAAAAAAAGCACGAGCTCACACTGTCTTCCTCAAGGACCATTGCTTTTAAATTAGACAATTACATAAAAAGACTGTAAAAATTACAATGTGCTTAAACTTTCCATTTATCTATCAAATTTAGCTGAAATTAGCCATCAGTCCCAAATATTTGGGAGAGCATGTGAATACAAATGCAGTGATTACCAAAGCTTAATTTTCTTAATAAATAGGCCGGTGACATAGTATTAATGCTAACTACACCCCCATGAAAAAGGTTATTTTAAAACATTTTAGAATTTCTCAGACAGAAAGTAAGTTTTTATGTCTCTTACCATCTTCATATAAATCCACAAGCTGTGCCACATAAGGCTGATCTGCATTCACCCCTTCTACTAAAATAAATTCACCGAGTTGTATACAGGTTTCTGTTCTGCTGCTTTCTGATGTAATAAGGATCCCCCTAGAAAGTGACACACATGAGAAGATTAAGATAATTTCATGTTCTTCATAACTCACATTTCATGAAGCCTGATGTCCTGTCAACTTTACAGTAAGTTATGCCCCTCCTTGCAACGCTTACAACTTAGTTCCCTGATTAGAAGCTTTCCTATGTAGTTCAATTAGTTAAAACTTATTCACGGATTTAGTTAAATGCTTTTGCTTATACATTATGCATTATTGAATTTATAATTAAAGAGCTTGGTGACAATCCTTTTGTTACGTACAAACACTGCCACAACGAAATGCCCAAAACCTGCCATGTTAACCTAAACGATGTCAGAAAGGTAAAGAAACATTCGTTGATTAAGTTTCCCTGAGCAAGACAGAAATAAATGTTATTTACTTGTACTGGGAAGTCCTCAGCTTTCTATCCGAGCTCATGGGTTTTCCATACCAGGAGTAGATAAGCTTGCTTTGCTGCCGAGTGTTCATGATTCCCAAGGAAAAGCTGAAACAAATAAACACTTTTTGGTTATTATTTAAAGGAAAAAAAAAATCTGAGAAAATACACAGAACTGCTATCAATTCTTTCGGCGTGCATGCATAACGTGGTGGTTGATACAGAGAAGCCCACCCTCCCCAAAGCCCCAGACCACCCTCCCCGAGCGACGAAGAAAAAAAAGAAAATATTTAGTAGTGAACTGTTCTTCAATTCCTTTTCCATTGCCCCGCAGCTCCCCGGCCCTCACCGCCATGGCGGGGCCGGCTGCCCGCCCTGGGGAGACCAAACCTCGCTGCGAGCTGGGTGAGACCGTCACCGACGTTTCACTTTCGCTCAGTTTTTAAGGTTTCGTTTTAATTTGTTGGTAGTTTCTTTTTTGGTTTTTTTTTTTCCCTAAGGAAGAATTTTCGTTTGGAAAGTCAGGGAAAAGCCACACTGAGCCCCCAGTGCCGTTCACCGCCCCAACCCGGGCGGCACATGGCGGCTGAGGAGCCACTGCGCGCCGGGCTGGACACGCTGAGGGACACCGAGCGGCTTCGGCAGCATCACAGAGCCGCTGACCCGCCACAGCCCTTCACTAAGCCCTTAACCCACCAGAGACCCTCACTGAGCCCCTAAACGGCCCGATCCCCTCACGGAGAGAGTGAGGCTGCGAGGGATCACAACGGTCCATCCGGTCCCACCTCCCCATTCCAGCAGGGTCGTCCCAGAGGACATTGCACAGGATCGCGGACCGTTGCGGGATTATCTCTAGCAAGGCAGAGTGCCCAGCCTCCCTGGGCAGCCCGTCCTATGCGCGCTCACCCGCACCACGAGCACTTTCCCCGCTGTCCCCCTCACGGCCCCAGCTCACCGCGTCCCGCCTGCGCCGCGATAGAACTTCGCGCCAAAGCCCGCGTGGAGCCCCGCCCCCGGCGGCGC
>VZTN01030607.1:240376-257861 GCA_013400515.1 Erpornis zantholeuca | reverse complement strand
GGTCCGGGGGGAGCCTGTGCTGACGTCCCGGCCCGTCCCTCTCGCAGCCGAGCTTGTCGTAGACAAGGCCATGGAGCTGAAGTACGTGGGGGGCGTCTATGGAGGGAACATTAAACCCACGCCCTTCTTGTGCTTGACGCTGAAGATGCTGCAGATCCAGCCCGAGAAGGACATCATCGTAGAGTTCATAAAAAACGAGGACTTCAAGTAAGCTGGGTGATTTTTTCCTTCTTGGGGTGGTTGTACCGAGGGAAAGTGCCCAAAACAGCCACAGAAACCTCAGTGCAGGGTTTACCTCTCAGTGGGCCCTGGTAAACTGTGCTTGTTCAACACCAAGCTTTTCTGCTTGCTTTCAGGACTGCTCTCTTTGTCACCTGGTCTGTTGAAAGGGCTTATCATTGTGGCATATGCTCTCTGTGATAATAAACCTCTGCCTGAAGTATTTAGAATGAGGTGCATTAAGGGATTAATGTTAACCTACTTTTTCTAAAGTATTTCTTCTATCTTTGTCAGTGATAATGCTCTCATACAGACATTATATATGTAAAGTATATATATGTTTTTGATATTACTGAGGAAGTGATAGAGCAAACCTAAATGTTGTGTTTTCTGGTTAGTGTACTGATTTTCCTCAGAAACTTATGGGAAAAACTCTTTTCTATCCAAACTGCTAAGTGTGCAGGACGCTGAGATCCATGAAAAGGTTTCCTTTCCAGGTATGTCCGAATGCTTGGAGCACTGTACATGAGACTGACAGGCACCGCCATTGACTGCTACAAGTACCTGGAACCACTGTACAATGACTATCGGAAAATTAAAAGTCAGAACAGAAATGGGGGTAAACACTCTTCTGTTTAACAATATAAATTTTAAGAGCTGTGGCATAACCAGCCCAGTTGACAGAAGTTGTCTGAAGTGTTTCAGCTTTACTTTATTTAGCCTCCAGTGTTAATTTTCTTTCATTTAAATGCTATTTTTCACCCCCAGAATTCGAGCTGATGCATGTGGATGAATTTATTGATGAGCTACTCCATGAGGAACGTGTTTGTGACATCATCCTGCCTCGACTGCAGGTTGGGAAATGTAGAAAGTTATGGAATTCCTAACTGCATCAAGTTCAGTAGCTGCATTGGCTGCTGGATTGTTGTATGAACTATGGTTGTCTCCCTAGGTGTTTGTTCTTACTTGGGTTATGTTGAGTAAAGTTGCACTTTCTTCTAGAAACGGTATGTTCTGGAAGAAGCTGAGCAACTCGAGCCTCGTGTTAGTGCTCTGGAAGAAGACATGGATGATGTGGAATCTAGTGAGGAGGAGGAGGAAGAAGATGAAAAGGTTGGTGAAGTGTTTTAGAAAGGGATAGTTAAAGCTGAAGCACTTTAGAACACTTTATTATGACAAATATCTGAGGGGAGGTGCCAGGAGGCTGCTGGCAATTCGTGCCTCTCCCCATAACATTTTTCCATGTAAGCAGCTGGTGAGGACTTAGAGCCTGAAGCAGTTGTCAAGTTTTTCTGTCTCTTTAATTCCACAAATCTGTGTCTGTTCTGTGTTAAGCATATTTAGATAAATTGTTTTATATGCATATGTAAAGGTGATGCCTTAAAAGGCTACCTAAAAACAGAGACTAGACAGGAGTTAGGGAATAAAGGATGTATTTATTTGAAAGGCCTTCGAAGGTACACCCTGGGGGTCTGGAGGCTCCCCTGCCTCAGTGGATCCCAAGATGGACCACTGGTCAGGAGTTCTTCACACTTTTGCAGGTCTGGTCCATTTGCATATCAGCATAAATTTGACAATTAAAACTAGCTGATGATGTAATTTCCTGAAGCTTGCCCCCCTCTCCAAGATGATGGTTTACACTTTCGGCCCTAGGACAGTCTGGGGGTGCTTGGAGAGCAAGCTAGAGAAGCTTTGTTTATGACTACCTTAGCATAAGAGCGGCAGCTAATGAGCTAGGAGGAACTTTAGAGTTACACTGGGCACTACAGGATTTGAAAATATACAAAACTTATGGAAATAAAGGAGAGAACTAAAGGTGATGGAAGGTCCTGTGACCATCAATCAATGCTGCTGTACTTTTTCAGAACCAACACGATGAGAAGTAGCTGTTTGAATTTCCAGTTGGTAGTTTTGGGCAGTACCACTCACACCTGAACATGAAATACTTGAGGATGGGGAAGCTTGGCTGCATGACTTTTGCAATTTATATTAATTGTTCAAGAGTCTTTACTGATAGCTTAAAACCTTGCTGAAACAAGACTTAGAGCCCCTCCCCCCACTCGTTTCCAGCTGGAACGGATCCCATCTCCTGACCACCGCAGAAGGGGCTACAGGGACCTGGACAAACCCCGCAGATCCCCAGTGGTGCGGTACAGGCGGAGCCGGAGCAGGTCTCCAAGGAGGTGAGGTGACTCTTTCCTTGAGTAGTACTGATAAGAAGCCAGGAAAAACTCATAAGTATCCTCTGTTGCTTACAGTCCTGAAGCAGGTTCTTGTATGGGTCAAAAACACTTAACAGGGGGTAGGAGAAGCCCTGGTGCTGTTGATGAAGGATGTGGGAAATGAAACAGCTATTCTGCTGATGATTTTTAGTGATCTTCTCTTTTCTTCCCCAACTGCAGGCGCAGCCGCTCTCCAAAGAGAAGAAGGTACTCTTTAATTCTATTATTTAAGCTGAGCACTGTGTGTTTTTAGTACAGCTCTCTTACAAGCTGCCTTTCCCTCAGCCCATCACCGCGGCGGGAGAGGCATCGCAGCAAAAGCCCCAGGCGGCATCGGAGCAGATCCCGGGAGAGGCGCCACAGATCGAGATCTAAATCCCCAGGTATTTCTGTCACTTCAGGGTTAACTCTGGCAAGCCTTTAGCAGCAGCACATCCACCATGTCACCATATTGAGATGGTAGCACAGGTGCTAAATTTCGCTGATAAAACTGCTGCTTACATGAAAGCATAGCTGGAGAACTCCTTTAATGGCTGCAAAATTGTCTTGAGTAAGTTTTCAGATACTTGCCAGGAGGTTAATTTGAGTGCCTAATTAAGGCTAGGGTTGTTCTGGCATTATCTAACACACTTGGTCACTAGAAGCAGATTGCATTAGCAAAACAACAAAGAATTCCAGTGGCAATGGAAATAACTATTGCCTTTTTATCTCACAGGGCATCACCGTAGTCACAGACACAGAAGTCATTCCAAATCACCTGAAAGGTAAAGGCTTGGCCTATTTCTTAAGGGCAGTTTGGGAATTGAAGATGGCTCTACAATGTTGGGTTTTTTTTCTGTTTCAGATCTAAGAAAAGTCACAAAAAGAGTCGGCGAGGGAATGAATAACAAACTAAACCCAGCCCACAGTTTCAGGGATTTGAACTGCAGTCTAATGCTGTCCTACTTGCCCTACAGGACAGCTGGCTCTGTACTGGCTGCTTTAGCAGTCCCTTTCTTTGATCATTCTTGTTTTGTTGTCTTGGATTTTTTTATTAAAAGCAAGGTAAGGATACTTTTTATGTAGTTAGTTACTCATCTTTGTGATAGAATTTGAAAATTGTTTTTTAATTGTTTTTCTTGAAGCCTGTAAAAAGTAGTGAAGAGCAATAAAAAAAGGAAGGTTTATCTTTAAAAGGCTCCTGGCTATTTCCTTCTTAAAATTTTGTTGATGTCCCCTGGTTGAAGCTGGCTTCATTCTCAAATCAGGGATTTGTTTTGTCAAACTTTCCCTGCAGTCAGGTGCCAAAGGAAGTCTGTGTTCAGTCACAAACACTGCAGGGCTCCCAGCCCTGGCCTCTCAGAGCTCCAGCACAGGAGAGGAAGCAGGGCTGTCAAAATCCAGTGTTTACTGAAAGCTCACTCTAAAGTGCTCTCCAACCTGTGGCTGTCATTGGATCCTTTGTAAAAATCACCCTTGAGTGTAATCTGCTGCTTCTGCTGCTGCCATCAGAGAGTTCAGAAGGTTCAAGTAGTACAAAGCACTGCTTAATTCTTTTGGAGTAAGAAGTTAAACATATTTAAAGACAGTACACCACTACTTTGAGCATAGTTTGTGGCCTCCCTGTGACCAAGGACAGAATTTGACACCATGATGTTCAGCTTTGCCATCTAAGTGAAGTTAGCTTTTTAAATTTAGAATAACTCTTCTCTTACTGAAAATATAATTCCCCCCTTATTACAATTGAAATCAGTTGTGTTAAACCCTTGTGTACCATGTCTTTTTTTTTTTGTGGCCTTGCTTCAGGAGCAGGGATGGACAGGTTTATCCCTGAACACTGCATTTAGGGCTTCAGGATTCTCATATTGCCCTGGGAGTGCTGACAACACAAATAGTGTGCCTAGTGCATTCAGGGAAAGTCTTCTTGAAAGTTGCTTCCCAGTACAGCCTAAATTTTCCAGAGTATTTGGATATTCTATTGCAAAGCTGATAAACAGAAAAGCAGGTGTGCTCTTCAAGTATAATCCACAGAGTGGCTGTGAACAGCACATCCAACACCGCTCTGGAGAGGTCTAGGGCTTGTACCACTTGTTAAAACTGCTCACCTCTCCAAGATCTCCACTTTAAAGCCATTTTTATTATTCTGGCTAAAGCAAGCATGCATACAAATAGGGAAGAGGAAAAAGTCTTACGTCCTTTTTTTGCAGTTTTATTTTTCTTTTTAAAAAGTTTTTTGGCACTACATCGTTCTGTAAAGAATAGAAGTGACAAATTTTTAAACACATGAAATCCCCTTCTAATTTTATTTTTTTTAGAACAATATATATAAAGTCTGAAGCAACCAAAGTATGAATACAGCTAATAGAAAATAAAGAACTTAATTTTAAAAATTCTCTCTCTTTACAGTTTATCAAGATAAAACAAAACACAATTCCCCTTAAAAATAGGGTAATAAAATAGATGAAATTTGTATCACTCGGTTTTGTGATACTAGTAAAAACTATAGTTCATATCTATGTACAAATGATACAGTTTTAAAAACAGTCTTAAATAATCTTGTATCTAAACATGTTGCATTAAGATTTTAAATCAGAACCTGAATTTCTTCCTCCCCTCCCCCCACCCACCCACAATCCCATCCAATTTCACTTTTTCTGTTGAATGTAATTCAGATTCAAGTGTGGATGTCCTTGAGACAGAAGCGAGAACCGCTGGTTACTCTGCATCAGTGGACCAGCTAAAAGAAAATGGATTACAATTACTTCAGCAAATCACATATTTAACAGTGCTTGGCTATATTGAGTGTACTAATCTAATTTAGAAATAAAGCCATTTACTAGACTGACACAAATGCTATCTGTACAACTAACCCATTTAATGGGACAATGCAGAATTACTTAAATCCTATCTCCAAAATTCCCTAATAATCATCATCAATACATCATTTTGTTGCATTACGTCAGTTATTTAACAAAAATACTATCAGGATTTTAAGTAAATTCAGTTTTCACTGCGAAACCCTGCTAGAGCCAACAGATTAGATTTTGAAGAAGGATTTGGTGCCCCTATCTCTCATTTTACACCAGGTGACCCCAGCAACATGGAAGCTGCACATCCTGCAAGTCAAATTTGAGCATAGTTTCTCTGCTAGTGGAGGTCTTTTTCCTACAGCCTTTCCCCATCCTGCCAGATGCTGGACACCTTTACCTTTCATAAACATGAGATTTGAAATCAAGTCAGTCCTTCCCAGTTCCCTCATGAACTGAACCTGACCTCACTTTGCAGCCAGTGCTGCTCTAAGTGTGGAGGGGCTGGACTAAACCTCTAGAGGGCCCTTCCAACCTCAATTATTCTATGGTCGTGCAAGTTTTTATCTATGTAAGTCATTTCACAAAGCAACAAACAAAAGCCAAATAAAGTGAATTAGGACCAAAATATCTCCATATTCTGAACATGATCATGGGCTAATCATTTTAACCCCTACTAGAAGCAGAGGCAGCTCTACAGTGAGCCAGCACCAGCAAGGAAGAAGAGGCTGGAAGTGCAACAAGCTACAAACTGGCTCATATTTTTATTTAATGATTTAAAAATTTAAAAATTTATTTAATTTTATTTTAACCCTTCCCTCCCACAAAGATTTTCATTTATGCACAGAGGAAGCCGAAGCCCTGATTTGACTCTGGGATTCGCTGTGGTTCCAAGGAGCCTAATGAGTTACACGTGATTCCTTGGCTTTTAAAGCCTTTGAAACAGTACAGAGACATGTTGCATGAGCTGTTGATTCACATACTGGTTCTAGTACCTTGAGGGTAGAAAGGTTTGTTCGGTGGGTAGCTGGCATTTCCCTGCTGCATGTAGTTCTGAGGCATATTGTAAGGCCACGCTCCTCGGAGGAGAGGAAAATGGGTAGGGGTCCCATGGTCCCAAGGGACAGAAGGAGGGTTCATTTTACCAAACTGTCCTTGGAAACCCTGATCTATTTTTCAATTGAAAGGGAAAAGCACATTGCAAGTTGAAATAATTAAACAGTAAGTCACAAATACAATTTACATCTTAAATAACAGTTTGCAGGGGGCTTAATGTGATTAGTCTGATGTGCTACTTTTCTTTTTTTTATAAATATACATCAGTAAAAATTACCACCTAAATGACTTCATTATTCACTATAATAGAATTACTGGGAAGAGAGAGGACGAATCAATATTAAAATCAAGAGCTATGATTTCACTATTTTTATGTCTTTCTCATGATGAAAAATACAAGGTCTGAACCATGTTACTACTATCTGATCCTACACAAATATCTACTATCACTGACAGAACTGTGACATGAAAGCTATTATCCTACTGCAATAAATAACTCTCAGATGTACACTGGAATTCCACTAACACTTCCATGCTTAAGAAACTTGCCATCTAGATCACTGGACTGACTTAAAAAAATTGTTTTAGAGAGAAAAATAGAAACTTTGAAAATAGGTATACAAATTGTAAAGCTATTCCATTTATAATTCTGGTATCACTGCAACATTAAGGATGAGAAATCAAGCATCCAAGGAGGCAGGACCTACAACATGAGGCAGAGCTCTGGAGTATGCATGAAAAAGAGCTGTTTGTCTTAAATGTTCCAATAAGCCTGCTTCTCATCAGTTGTCTGCTGAAAAGAAAATAAAACTAGCTCCTTCCAAGTCAAGGTTATGTGAGCCAGGACAAAGTTTCCTCAAGCTTACTGCTCTCAAATTGTCCTGAGGAGGTAAGAAACCAGGCTTCAAACAGACAGGAGACAGCTCATCTCTGCTGTGCACTCAGCTTAATGGCATCTAAGCCAAAAAGGAAATAAAACTGATTCAAATACAAAGAGGAAAATTACTATGATTGAGAACTAGGAAAAGGAGTGTGATGAGGTCAGAAATTGATGGAAGATGAGGGATGGGAAAAAATACTGTGACTGACAGCAAAAGAAACCTTGGAGAATGGAGAAGGAATTAGAATTTATGGAGCTTGTCTGAAAGAAGGCAGCTACCTTAGTAGGGATGTGAATTGGAAGGAGCTGCTTGAGGGAAAGACAACGGTGGAGAAGGGGAAAGATGAGATGATCTGAAATGGAGAGGTAGAGACAGAGCACACTGGAGACACACAAAACACATGGGTAGGGGTTCCTGTATCCTTTAAAATATATTCCCCACAAAGCTTTAAATAGAAAATCATGTATCTCCAGCACCTTAACATGTATTTGAAGCCCACTGGTGAATTATTCTTCATCCAAAACTGTTGACTCAGCTGAAAATCTACTGTTATTGACAATCACCTTATTAGTGCAGAGAAAGGCTGGGCAGGAGATTCAGAATTTTCATCTTGTGATGAACAACTGCACCAATACATTGTATTATGGATTTATTTTTTTAAACATAGAAGGACTTACACACTCATAAATCAGAAGACCACTGCAATGATTAATGATATAAAGGTTAACAGTTTAAATTTAGGGGCTGTCACAGTTCACTGCAAAGGAGAAAACAGAATGGGCTTTAATCATTATATACTGCTTTTTCTCAGCCTCAAACATACCAGTGTACTTGGCTTTGCTATGAGGCAAGAGGCTGTTGCCCACTTGTCACAGGAAAATGTATTTTCAGGAATCAACATCAAGATTATGGAAGTTAAATGTGGCAGGATAAACCACAGGAGAAAATGAATGGATAAGATCATGTATATTGTACAAAAGGGAAGGAGACAATATTCAACTTGCACAACTGTAATTCTCCCAGTCTTTCGAGTTCATGGTTGCAACCTCTGCTTTTGTCTACTAACTTATGCAATGATGTGTTGATCTTAGAGGTCTTTTCTAACTTTAACGTTTCCATGATTGTGTGATACAAGGAATCCATTATTTGACAGCACATTCACAGAAATGTGAGTTATTCAGACAGTGATGAGGAGTTTTCTCAGTTGAATGCAGGATTTCTCATTGTTGCATAGCCATTAATGGCAGACAGGACTAATGCCTAAAAGTTATGGTGATCGATTCTCATTTTTTTTCCTATGAAAATGTTAAGACAGATGAAAGTCATGATTTGGTTTCTTAAGCATCATATTTTTTTTATAAAATAAGTTGAAAGAGTTAGCTGTTCCTGTAACATTTAACGCTTGTACACAAAGTGCGAGAGGTTTGATACAACAGAGAAGAGTTACCTGAATTCCCCACAGTGCCATTGTTCACCAGTGAGTTTGGAGTCACAGGATTGTGCCAGTGTCCCTCATGAGAAGTGCTGGGGATTCCCATGGGCCTGGCAGCAGGCTGTGCAAAGATGATACTGGGATCATTCAAGCTTACACTGCTCTGGTTATTTGTGGTGCTGCTGCTGCCAGATCTCATAGAAAATGGAACATTTGTAGAATGAGGAGGGTTACCCGGTGCAGAGTGAATAACAGGCCCATGAATAGGCCAAGAAGTGTTGGGAAGCTGAATTTGGTGGTGATGGTGCATCTGAAGAAGTCCCAGGTTATGCAAGGTGGAATACTGACCTGGGGGAGATTGGGGAAAGTTAAACAAAGGCAGCTGGACCTGATGGGGTGGCTGTGCACCCTGCTGTGGCTGAGGAACGTGCTTAGACTGGGATATTGATTGTGGCTGAGTCTGGTTAATGGAGGCTGGCTGAGAGGAATTCTGTGGGAATTGTTGAGGTTGTGGAGAATAAGATGACTGATGCGAATCAGACTGGAGGAAAAAAAAAGTATGTATTTCTGATTAGTTCATTGGCTATTTAATGGTGTTTTCTTTAATAAGCACCCACTGTTAGACTAGTCATAAAATTTGGTCTGTTAATGTGGCACATCCCACCATCAGAAACACCATTCTGAGCAAACATTAGCCCCAAGCTCTTTATCAGACTCCTTACATACTTGTTTTTGATTTTTAATCAGTCTCTTTCCTACCCTGCTTATTTAAAGCCCAGTATCTCATTAATTGCCTTACTTCTAAATAGAGTGGTTCTTATTACTGCACAGTTTTTTAAGTAATTCCAAAGTAAGCTTGTAATATTTTTTCAATTTTTAAAAATCTGTTAAACAAGAAATGCAAATTCCAAAAACCCAGTTTCAACCTTCATATCCTGGTCTTAGGCCACAGCTAAAGGCACAGTAATAGCAATTATTACAGCCTTTGCAGAGCTCTTAAAAAACTTTCCCGGCAACAGAAATAGGCATGAGGCTATTTTATCTGATTGGAATTGAATTAAACAGAGAAGCACTTCAAGAACTGGAGTGGCTGGGAAAAGAGTTACTCAGTTCACCTGCCAGCACTTAATGCCAGTATCTGGATTCCCCACTCTGGTTTTAAGCACTGAGACAAGATGCTGATGGAATGAGTGCCTCCAGAGACATTCAAATGAGACAGGTACCTAAACCAGAGACGATGAGCTGAATCTCAGATCTCATTCTCTCCCTGAGACTGACTCTTCTCTCCAGAGACTACAGCAGCCAGCCAAGCTCTAAGAGCCTCAGTTGCTGTTGAATACCTGGAGTCAAAGGCCTCTGCAGCTTGTCACTATCCCTGACTTATCACTATTGCCTGTCTATTTAACTGGCAGTCACGGGTCTCCAATAACCAGAGGTGTCTGCAGGACCTCCCCAAGCCAGAGCATCCCCTCCAGCAGCACACTGTGTGTCTGTGCCTGGGCAAAAGCTGGAGCCCAGAAGCTGGGATTGCTCCCTGCTGCTATTCCAGCTGTGCCTGTGTGAGTGCCTCCTATACCTTTCTATCCAACCAGGAAGAGAAGGTAAAACCTGGGTTTTGACAGATGATCACTGGTTCAACAGTTTAAATGTTATAAAAATTAAGCACACACACTGATTACAAACATTCCTGCAGATATTAACCCACCACAAGCATGCACTGGATGTGCCAGCAGCAGGAGAGGAGGCATATTACACTAGAGCCTCGATCTGCTTCCCATTCTCTCCCTCTTACTCCACCAATATTCCCCCTTCCCATTCTTCTCAAACAATTTCTGGACAGAGCATATTCACCAAGAAATCCTGGCCAAATGACAACCACGCAACACACAGAGAGTCCATGACATCCAGGTGACACAAGAATGTGCACATGATGTGTCTGCCTCTGAGTCCACCCACACATTCAGCTTCAATTCCCCAGGCTCCTAAAAAAAAATACTCCTGTGGCACATTCAGCCCTTCACTTAGATTCGCACTGTATCAGCCTCTCTTCAGAAGCACACTGTGTGTTGTAAGGTCTCTGTTACTGGAGCCAGCATTCCAAGAAATGCTTGCTGATCACTTAGGAAAGTGGTAAACTCAACAAAGAGCATTAGTGATCAGCAGCCCTGATTACTTTATTTGCTTACTTGCCAGCTTCATTAGCACGCACATGCTTCTTAGACTAACAGCTTAAAATAAATTAGTATCTGCTGTACTGTCTGCTTCAACAGTTGTATTTGCTCAAATACCCTCTGCTAACCATTTCCACTCAGAAGCAGATTAAACATATTTTATATATAGGCTCTATAGAGACCTGAACAAATTCTAGGATAAAACTACCAAAAATTTCCTCATTGTTCTGCTTGTGCTTCTAGTGTGCTCTGGCAGGCTTTTCATTGAAGTATGATTCAGTTGTGTTCTATGTCTGTTCACGACACTCTCTCAAGACACATCTCTTAAACCACAGAGAGTCATGGTTGTCACTACCCTAAATCTCCAGCATGTTAACAATGAGCTATGCTTTATCTCCCCTAGTAACTCCAGAGCAATGAGAATTTGAAAAGCATCCTAGCTTAATCTGGCCTTTCAGAATAGCAAGGTATCTCATATCACACTTGACTATGAGGTTTCCATACTGAAAAACCATAAATGCTCCCCAAGACATATACATCATAAATCAAAGTTTCACTAACTGGCAGAGTGCAACATTGTTATTATCAAGTCCAGAATCTGTTGAGAAAAAACTCCAAACCTGCTCCCAGCATGGCTGGTTTGCTACAGCTTTGCTCCCTGCAGTCCCCCCCTCACAGAACTTACACATTCTGATGACTGCCGGGTACGCAGGGGTCGCTCCACCTGCTGCTGGCCCACAGCCACCAGCTGGGAATTTACCATGCTCCGGACCAGCTGCGTGCCTGATCAAGGAACAGAAATGTTAATAAACCCCACAAGGTGACAGAAAAATGAGCAGAACTGGGAGTCAGCAATACCTTAATTCTCATGTGACACCGAGTATGTAAATCACTGTAACCTCTCCTCTAAGTGGAAACTTTTCTCTCTACTGGCAGCACACAACATTAATAGGTATAGGAGATAAACACGGAAGCTATTTTTGAGTAAAACAAAGTCTAGGAGGAACAAGGCTCACTTTGCTATCAGGTTGGAGCTCTATATTGGTTTCCACATTACTGCTGTAAGCAGTGGCACTTTAAACAGCAATAGCAACAGCAGAAACTTATGGGCAAAGAAATGAAACTAAAAAAAAGACTAAATGATAACAGAACACAGAAGCAAGGTTCTCTCTGAAATTCATTTAGGAATGCTTTCTCTTCTTTTTCAATTACCACAGGCACCCAAGGGCCTGATTTCAGTGCTGATTTGAATGGGTTTGCAATTAATCTTCTCTAAGTACTATCTGTAATTTGAAAGCTGGATCTAGCCTAATTCATCTGTATGCTTTTTTTGAAGTGTTACTGAGACACCACTGATTTTTGCTGAAAATACATTTACTTACCTCTCACAGATGATGCAGGGTTAGCTAACATTTGAGAAACATTTGGAAGAGGAAATGCATTCAATTATTATTATTATTTTTACTATTACTACTTCTAAATACACCCATTGTGACTGGAAGACAAATAATGCAATACCCTGACGTACACTGTACTTACTGCTGAGTACATTTTTACCACCCATACAAAAACTGTACTTCAGGAGGCATTACTCCTCTTGAAGAAAAGCAACACAGACTAAAAGCTGTATTTGCAATGACTGAAACATTACTTGCAGGATTTTTTTTGGAAGATAATTACCAAGTCTGTACAGAAACCTAGAGAAAAGGCATCTCAGAGCTTTCAAATTATCCTAACACATAAACTAACTTACCTGGCACACTATTATTTCTCTGACGGGTTTGTTTGAATTCAGGACAATCTCTCCTAACATGACCCACATCCCCACAGATGAAACACCTTTTCTCTCTTGTTTCTCTGTCATCTTCTTTCACCTCTTTTTCATCATCTTTCTCATTCTCCTTTTTCTTCAACCTGAACAATAATTTTTATTAGCAGTATCACAAAACCACACACACACAAATACATCATCTCTGTAGAATCGTTGTACTGTTATGTTCAAAAGAAATGGTTACATAACCAAGAGCTGTGCCAGAATACAGATATCTCAGGAATCCCAAAAAACTCTTTCAGATTCTGGGCTGGTTAACAGCCTGTATAAACTTTAAGAACTTTGAAGCTCCCCAGACTTGTCCAAAAGCTGTCTGACTGTATCAGAGCACAACTATGCCTGCAGTTAAGCAGGCTGAGCCTGCCCAGTAGCTGGGGAGCAGTTCTATGCAGCAATCCCACTGAGTTAGAATATACCCAAACCAAGTGAGCTGCAACTTATTCATACAACCTCCCCCTCACTGGAGAAGGCACATTTCGGTGTCTGAGCCTAGACAGGATGTGCAGCAAAGCACTGAGGCTCTTCCAAACACTCAGTTCTAATATAGCAGGAGGGCTATTGATCAGGAACCAAGACAAGAAGTAAAGGTCTTTTTCCACAAGATATCTGTAGGATTGTTAAATATTAGTATTATTTTGTGAGCTGTATATACAATCTGAGAGAGATTCTTTGTGGCTGTGCTGTAGCAGCTTGTGTGAAGAGCAGATCACAAGTTCTTTTCCTGAGGCAGATGTAGGGAAAGAGGTGATGCAATTCCATGTGCTAGTACTTGTACAGAGAGCATCTGAAAAAAACAGTCCACCTGTGACCACAAGCATTCCAGTGCACTTTCATGTATCTTGAACTCTGCTGACTGAACAAAAGGCTGTAAATAAAGATTCTGTAGCAGGAAGAGACCAAGAACCCTTTGAAGAATTACAGAGCACACAACTGAACATAAGAAGCACACAAAAAAGCCCAGATTAATTTGCTTTCTAAGGGCTTCAACAGACTTTAGGAGGAGTCAGACAACCTAGGCTGAGTGGGTCATTAAATAGCCAAAGCTGTAAAAAGTGAGGAATGCACATTCTCTGTCAATTCCTGCTAAAGTCTCTTTGAAAAGACTGACCTGCACATACCAGGGACTCCTTTTGCAGGAGCCCTGCACCCAAAATTCCTAAGTGAAATTAATGTACGAGTGCAAGATTACCAAGTGACTGGCACTAGTATGATGTTACAGAAATGCACCTTAACTGTTTATATTTTAACTAACCCTAGAGTTTAATAAATGAACTTTTACCTGCCTTACAGATGACTGTTACCAGATATACAGAACAACTCAAATTCAATACTGTCTTCTGAACATCATCACTACAGGAAATCCATTTTAACACATGATAAATTTTGCAGCCAGGTAATATGTTCTCCATCTGAATTTACACTATAAAAAGATAATTTAGTGATCTAAGTTTGAAGTTAAGCTTAGCTACATATGAACATACTACAGACTGTTGATTTTACTCTGTGTAAAGTGTTTATGTTTCCATAAACACTTAAGACTTAAAGAGATGATCAGAAATTGTCTTAAGAAAAGCAAAAATAGGATGGGAAATTGAGGATCTGCTCAATGAAGCTCTGATTTTCTCTGAAATTTAGCAATTTTCTCATTTCCATTAAATCTTTAAATATCCAAATCCCTCATGATTTAACCTCAAAGATTTCACAATAGCTTTGTGTATTACTTACCTCCTCCTCTTTGGACAGTCTTTCATGTAGTGACCGATTTTTCCACAGACACGACAACATCTGTCATTGGGTGCCAATTCCCCATCTGTCAGCACTTTTGAGTCAAAAAAGTATTCCTATCAAAACACATCAGACAGATAAAATATATAAACCATTCACTTATAAGACTGAGAATGAAAGCAAAATTGTCAGCTTTCATCTCTTATTGCTCCCTGAAAGTTACTACTTCTGAGATGATACCTGGTCCTTTTCTTCCCCTAGATAATGGCAGCTTTTTCAGAGATATGAAGCAGTTTGGGCTAAAAAGGGCTATTTGGTCTCAGGGACAGAGGTTGAATTTGCAGAGCTTATCCAGGCTCCAGCCTGCTGCCCACCTTTTGCCTCCCCAAAGGCTCTTCAGAGGACAGTCGTTTGCATATGATCTATTTTGGTAACTGAGTCACTGCTTGTGTGCTCTCCAAAGCAGCCAATGTCCCTTCCCAGATGACATGATTACATCCGTTTAGACAGAACACAGCTCAGGTGGGAAGCAGATGGAGCATCTGCAGACTGACCTGTATCACTCCCCTCCCCTGGAATTTGCTCAGGACAGCTGCAGTTCTAATGTGTGTCAGCACAAAGGTTTACAAAACCCACAGTTTACAGCCTCTGAGCAACAGAAATATTGTGAAAGTACTGCCTTGCCTGAAAGACTGAAATGAAGGTACAAATTAAGAAGAAAAACACAGACAAAGCAAGCAAATGGAAAAGAGAATATACGGAAGGATGATAGGAAACAAAAGCTTTCAAAAGATTTTTTTAAATCCTTTCAAAACTCAAGTTCTGTTCAAAGCCACTGGGAGAACAGTCCTCTGAACTGTTTTAGAAAATACCTTTCTAAGTTGATCTTAAAAATACCAATGATGGTATTTTATTTGCTCATATTAAAAAAATAGTAGCCTCTTATACATCAATGACTGGACCCTGTAGCACAGAGCAGTACTTTCTCCAAAATGATATTGCATGAACACATTCCTCACCCTGACTCACTATGCAAATTTTAAAGGTAAACTGTTAAAAAAAAAAAGTCAATCATCATCCTCTTCCTTGCTTAAGCAGCAATCCTTACTATCTTCACCAGGTGGAAAAATAAATAAAAGGTAACATCTCTTAGATCTGTTTTCTGTAGTTACATGGAGAGCCAGTAAAGTTCCTAGAGCTGCTTCTGGGTTTTATAGCCAAATTTGCAGTTTCCTACAATACTGAACATCACGCACTGGGAAGTTTTATAAAAAACAAAACACAAATAAAGCTTAGGTTTCCCCAAACCTGCCAGTAACACCCATGAGCCATCCAACCACTCCTCTGAATTTTATATTAGAGGAGTCCAATACTAAGATGAACATTTAATGCAGACAAAGTGTAATTACACATACTGTGCATACCAAATTGATAAACACATACAAGAGATTTGCCTTGGGTGTATCAATTCAGTGGACAAAGAAAATTAAAAAACATACTAAAAACTCTGAGAACTTACAGCTTCTCTTCCAACAGCTGGGTAGAATGGGGTACCAAATAATTTTCTCCCATTGATAAATGCCTTCATTATGAAATTGGTCACTATTGAAGAAAGACAAAGTTACTGAAAAACAACAGAAAATGCACAACTCAGCAAACAGTCATCAGTAGTAGACATTAATAGCTTACTTTTCCTAGAGACTCCAGCACCCAGATTATGATTCAAGTCAAAAGGATCTGCACAAAGAAGGGAGAAAATAAATCAGAGTTGGAAAAAATATGCTGCAACAGAATTTTTTATTTCATTGCAGAGAATTCCATTTTAAATGCATTCATGGAGTAGATTATAGCAAAGCAATGCTGAGAGTTTTAAAACTGTGACTAACCATAATACAGTAAGAAGAACAATTCACAGACATTTAGTAGAAGTTATGAGTCTCATCAATTTTGTGAGCTGTAGGACTTGCAAACAATGGGTTTTTTTAAAACACTGACTGTAGTTTCCTCACATATAGATCCTGTGCAAAGAGAACAGCCTCCCAAGAGACAGAGTTTCTTACTCCTCATGAATGGAAACTCAATTCAGCAGAGCAGTACCTTCGATGGCAATACATTTGGATGTCCACTGCTTCTCAAACGTGGTTAACAGCTTCTTCTGCCGGATGCTAATCACGTACTCCTTGAAGTCAAACTCCTCAGTGTAGAATCGCAGCAGCCCCAGCCAGAGCTCTCCAAGAGATTCAGTGTTCTTTCCAAGAGAAGGCAGACGCTTCTTCTGCACGCAATTGAAGACAATTTATTCAGCTACAGTTACTGCAGCACTCCTGGAATACCTCTCTAATTACAAGTTTATCTACTAATGGTTTCTTTTGGTTAAAGTAAGGTTAAATCACTACAGTTAACACTAAACCTGGACTGTTGTTAAGAATAAAAAGTATTTTTCCTGATTTATGTTATTTAGAAATGACTTAAACCAAGAAAAAGCAGAAACTCATTTTAGCAAAACAGGACTCATTTGGGAAGGCGCAACACTATGGATATGGAAGTTAAATTAATTAATAAAATTAATCTTTTATGCATGATGCTGTTAAAAATTTATTGCTTTTCCTGAAAAGCCAGCTTTAAGTTTTAACGATTCTTCTGGAATTAGAATATTACCAATTCTTCCATGTCATCAAAGAAAAACGCATTCCATCCATCCACCATCCTTTGTGGAATCTGTTTGCCATCAAATATCTGCCAGAACAGAGAGTGACAGTTACCACTCTAATTCAAAGTCACTGTAAAATGAACTTGCAGTTCTTTTGGTAAAAAAAAGAAATATATATATATAAAAATACTGTAAAATACTTGCAATTCTCTTGGTAAAAAAATAATATAAAAATATAAATACTGTAATTTTAACAATTACTTCTTATACAGACAGAATTTCCCATTGGTTTGAAAGCCTTTCTGCATTGTTGCTGTACCTCTCAAATTATTTAGATATTTAATTTTTACTTGTTCTTTGCAACTAAGAAAACATGACTGAATTACCTTGTCAAGATTCCAACATCTCTCTTGCCCACAGATTCTCTAAGGAGATTTTATATGATTTCTATTACATTTTGACTTTAGCACAGCCAAGGGGAAATTCCACTGTTATTTAAATGCACTCTCAGG
>VZTN01030607.1:207282-238753 GCA_013400515.1 Erpornis zantholeuca | reverse complement strand
GCATATATAAATATTTCTTTAAAGTTGCACCAAAGCATCAATTATCTTTTTTTCCCCTCACCAAATAATAAAATAAACTTTTACAGATAAAGTGTTGAGCAATAAATAATGCTTCTGACAATAACTGGTTGAAGAGCTGGACTCACATTTCAAGAGCATCTGGTGCAGTCTCATAATTACAATTCCCTTCTCTCCATACCACCTGCCAATTTTTCCTATCCTGTTCAGCATATAAATATCATCATAAGACCAAAATCCCAAAGTAAATGTAACAGCAGAACTCAGGCCCAACAGACTTGCAGTTTTCTTCTAATTTTCTTAGTAAGTTTTACCTACTAAAACCAAGAGGGAGTTGTTAAGAACCTGCTCATTAGAAGGGCCCCACATTTCATTCATCCCCCCATCCTAAAATCTCAGACTTCTCATACTTGGCTTGAAAAAACAGTGCATCTATTTTCATAGCCTCATTTTCTGAACACCTACCTCCTGAAGAACTGGAATAACTGGTGGATTTCTCTGCTGTAGAAAGTACAAAACCATAAGAATATAGGCATACGAAGACAGACTACCACGGGATGCATCACCAATATCGCAGCGCTGAAAAAATACATTTTAAACAAAATGCTGAATTTACATTTTACTGTTCAAGACTAACAGCTATGTCAGAGAGCAAACAGAAACCCCATAAGTAACAGCAAATACATTCACCTCATAATTAAAAATTGTTTTATGAAGCCTGAAAAATAAATGCACCCAAGAGTCAACTGCCATCTGGCAAATCCACAGCATAATTTGTTTAACATAAAAACAGAAAAGCTTTTCATAGCCAAAATACTTTAAAAAAATTATAATGTGCCAAACTGAAAAAAAAAAGCCCAAATCAAAACCCCCAAAACATAAATCCCAGGTTTCAATAGCATAAAATTTAATTTTCCTTAACTCATGCTTCAAGAGCTGTTTCTACAATTCCTTATTATTGTGGTTCCCCCTCCCCTTCTTAAAGAATAATTCATTAACAGCAAGTATATCCATGTTGTACTGGCAATGCAGGCCATACATGGCATTTTGCTAGCAAACATACACATATCTAATTAAACCATGGTGCAGCCTGCACGACAGTGTGCAAACCAAACATCCCTGAGCAAGTCAGGGAGTTGGAACCAGATGAGCTCTAACGTCCCTTCCAACCCAAGCCTTTCTATGACTCTGATCAGTGAATTACCTTACTATGCTTGAGTATCTCATTACAGTATAACCTTTCCACAGCACCTGCTTCTAAGCTATCCTGTGTTTCGAGCCTGTGTCATATCAAACAACGCATTTTTAACCTCCTAGAGCTGGAAAAAACAGGGATTCGCAAATTACTTTCACATTAGCAGCAGCAGTGACAGCTGTTCCTGGGTTTTCTGCCAATGCAAACAGAGGAGGAGGCACTTTGCTTAAAAACAGAGTATTTGTACAGCTACAAAGTCACTTCCATACATATATATTCAGGAGTGTATATCCCACAACTTGGAAATTTCATCTTTGCAGTAACATTTTTAGAACACACACAATAGTATGCAATGCTACCAAAAGAATGTAAGATTCATTATTATCAACACAAGGCATTTTTAATCTAGACACAGAAGAGACATGGCAATATTGTGCACTACTGTGACCACATCAAGAAAAAAATCATTGCTAGTCTCCGTGACAGTATAATGAATATGTCCTTTCCATTCTGGCACAAAGTTATTTTATTCATCGTGATGTATTTTATTACATGAACATCTGGGACCATGATGCACTCTCTAGAAGCCATTTTTTATTTGCCCCAGTTCCACTAAGCTTTCTTTGGCTGTGCTGTATTTAATACTGCAGCTTGAATAAAAAGCAACACCATGTTTCAACTATCAAAGGCTGTATAGTACAACACTTTGATAGAATATCATAACAAAAGATGCAGGAGACTTGACATTTTCAAACTCTTCAAGTCAAGTGTATGTCCTAGGCACAGCACATAGAGGCTCAGGCATTCATTCATCACCCCATATCTACCTACACCTGACTTCTATATTACATAAAACAAGGCCAGTGTGCCAGAAGAAAGCAGCAGTAATCTCTGGGCTGGTCTCAGATATGGAACTTGGGAAGCCCATGCACATCCACACGCCCCTACATCTTGTAGTTACCATTTTTCCCATTTTGCTTGAGGCTCGGGTGGGGCTTTTTGTTTGTTATAATTGCAGCTGGTTTGAAATTGAAGAAAAAAGGAAAGTTTTCCTTTTATAAGCTTCCTCTTACACAGAAATCTTTCAACAGATAGCAGAAGGTACCAGGATTTGATTTTGACACACAGTCAGATAGAGCACAGTAAGCTTAAGAAAGGGCACTTTGTATCAACAGCATTCTACGTAGATGCCTCCTCTCCAGTTGGTATTGGCAAAAGGCAAACTCAGTGGCTGCAGCAGCAAACACTGTATAGTACAAATAATACCTTCTTTTTATATTACCTTTGCAAAAACTTTCATTGTGTAGCCCAGATATTGCACCCTAGGATCAATAGCTGCGTAGGTAGCCAGCATCCTTGTGTTATGCTGTGCCTGGGAAAAGGGAAAAAAAATTAAACTGGTATCAGGGTGAGCCAATTATGTAAGAAATTGTGCAATTTCACAGTGTCAGGTGAAAGCTGGAACAAGCTGTACTATTCATGATGGCAGACAGGCCACTGTGGATGTGGCACTAGTGGCTTTTCAGAAGCATCCCCAGAATAAGACTCTTTGTACTATAACCTGCTCTGCCATCAGGTCATTCACAGCTACCTGGGTTGGGCTGAGAGTGTGGGCCACTAAATTTAAACGATGTAGAAGAAATACACAAACACACAAAAGCATTTTCAATCTAGTTTCAAAATTATTCTGTCAAACCATTATTTGGGTAAAGTAGAAAGAATTAAAAAGCTTTCTTTGAACACAAAAGCAGACACAAGCAGGTGCTTACCAGTGTATTGTACAAACTGATATCTCCTTCCAAGCCACTCCGTCTGTGTTCAAACTTTACTATAGGCACTTTGGCTGTTGTTATAGGCAAGATGTTTCTCAAACCTGGGGAAGCAACACTTTAGTACATAAAACATTCCCATTAACAACATTTATAGTAAATCTAATTGCAAAACAAATAATACTTTAAAGCACCTACCTGGATGCTTCTTAAGAACTTTTGCCAAACCTTCTATTATTTCTTTACAGTTTAATTTCTAGGAAAAACAAATACCACAGCTTCAGATGTTAAAACACGCATCCTATTCCAGCAAACACATCTACCATCACACAAATTTCATAGTTGAAAAGTCTATGTACAAAAAGGAGCAAGCATTAAGCCAGCACATGAATTTACACGAACTCATACGCTCTGTGTGGAAATCTATAGTACACTGTGTGTCTGTCTATAAGGCATTAAAATATCTTCCTTCAATTGTGTAGAATGCAACAAGCCAATGTGCAACTAGCAAAGTGCAAACACTGTCCTGTGTACGGAAATCTTAACTGAATTAAAAAACCTTAAAGAATCCTTGAATTTAAAATAACTGATTTTATCAATTTCAAAACTCTTACCTCTGCATTTTCATGACCTTCCAATGTCATGCAGATATCTAGATCACTGTCCCGAAATCCAAATCCATTCTTTGAGGAGCCAAATAAGCAAAGCCTGGCTTTGTCTGATCAAAAGAATAGACAGGAAAAGGTAAACTCTTTCACAGTTGAATGGTAAGTGGTTAGTATGAAATAGTGCTTAACTGTCATGTGCAGGTGCCCATAAAAATGAGCTTATAGAGAGAGTTTACAGTGTCACTTCAAATACTTCAGCTTTGATAAAGGAGGAAGCACAATACTTTAGAAATTATTTATAGAAAGTAAGGCAGGATAAAGACTTATTTTATTTATTTTTTATAACTGAGGTATGTTACAGTTACCATAATCATTAAATGGCATCTCTAAACGTGGTGTAATATTTTGCAGTATGCAACTGCACTTTCCTGCTTTAAATAAATCAAAACAATGTGCAGTCACCAGTACAGCTTCATCCCACAGATAAGACAGAACTACTCCTAGGGTAGCCAAAGTAATATTTCTTGTTCCATTCAGAGTTTATCTAGGTTGCATATGTTTCCTGTGACTAGGTAAATTTGTTCAATGAGTTTTTATAATCATAACATACTCTGCAAGAAGACTCAAGCAAGTAAGATTACAATACTTTATGAAACATTCTTTCCCAATTGCCTTGTTTACATTTTTGTTTTGAAATACAATATTACTAAGGATTTTCATTCTTGGAAAGCAAAATTATGTAGTTAAATCAAATTCTTTCCAAACTGCAAAGAATACATTTATCTGTTCAACTGATACTAATGCTAGGAAAACAGATCTAACACCTACTCAGTTTTTCACAGAAATTCCTAAATTTTAATAGAATCAGAAACCTTAAGTTTTTCAAGGCTTTATAACAGGTCTCAATCCTCAGCTGCTGCCAGTGAGCAGAGGCACAGCCAGTGGTGGATGGACTGGAATTCTCAATTCCTTGATGACAGGTCAGCTACAGCAGAATGGCCTTCCATGGACTGGAGCTCAGAAGACCTGGGTTTGGTACCTGGCTTTAGCACTGTTTTACACTACCTCCAAAAAAAACACTTGGCATCTCTGTGCCTTGACTTCTACCATTGTAGTAAGACACTTCTGCTTGTTTTATATAAGGGATGTGAAAATTAACTCATCAAGATTTCTAAGATACGCAAGCATGGTGACTAGGCAACAAAAGTCCCTGGCTCACAAGCAAAGCTAACACTAAAAAAGCTAACACTAAACCCAACCAAACTTTCTTCCTGGCCTGACTGGAGCAGTCCTGTGTTTGCATTACTACTCTGGCAGCTCTTCCTCCACTCCAGGGATGTTTCCATGGAATAGCATGAAGGAATTGCTCAGTGTCAAAGTCTGCAAGATAGCTTTACATAGGGAGGGAAAGGAGATGCCAGTGCTTCAAACAAGGAAAATAAAATGAGACAAACCACATCTTTCTGTTCTGGACAACATGACTGAAGAAAGCATTCTGAAGGATCACTACCTACATACCATTATACTCTTTTCGAATAAATCTCTCCAAACTTGCCAGTATTTGTTCTCTGTTTTGTTGCTCAGATAAAGGAGGGGATAATTCATCTAAGTAAAAACAAATTAAAACACAGTTAGATGTGACATTCAGCACCTCAAAAATCTTTTTCAGCTAATTAAAAGATTAGATGGGCTTTTTTTGTTATGTTTGCTTTGCTTAAATCTGTGGTTTTCTTCAGGACTTTATTTCAAGATGACCAATTTTTCAACCACAAAGTGGCTTGGTGGGCACCTGGCATCCAGCCAAGGTTAACCCACCACAGAACCCCCAAAAGAATGCCACAGAATTTGACAAGCACAAAAACTAGTTTTGCCCAGAGCCTGGTTCCTGCAAACATCAGCAGCTTTTTATAAACAGTGATAAATCTCATATAACATCAGCTTCCGAAATCTGTATCACAACCATGGATTATCTGAAAATTAAAATATTTTAATGGCATAGTAATATGCCATTTGTAGCCTAGGGCACCTGGAAGAGCTTCTTCCTACTGCATTGTAAATAAGTAATTTAACCCTTGAGTATTTAATTTCTCCAGGTTACAGATCACAGTATACAGTGGGGAACAAGCACTTTTTGAACTCACCAAAACATCTTTTACACACTATATCGAGTATTTCCCGAAATCTGTCTGTCATTGGTGGTAGTGGTTTTAGATCAATTTTCTTGAAATCCTCTGGGCAATCATTTTTGGAATGTCCATCCCGTTTGCAGATGCTGCATACTATAGTTGGTGGCTTTTTTGGGGAAAAAGAAGTGCACAAATGCAATTTTCCTTTTACGACAGTTCAGCAGATTTCCAAGCAACCAAGAACATTTAACATGATCAACAACAGAGCCTCTACAAAGAGCAGAACACCTCTCAGCAAGCTGCATTTAGTTCTTATGGTGCCTAAAAGCACCTGGAAATTCTACAATAAGTAGGAGAGAGGGGTGAGAAACAACCAAAAAAACAACACCCAGGATTTTTTTTGTGTGTGGAAATCAAACAGCTTTCCATAGGATGGAGGAACAGACCATCTACTGTGCAAATGTCACACAGGGTGGTGTTTCCAGTCCTGAATAACAGCTACTCTACAAAGGCCAGAGCTACCACCCATAACACAGACTGAAACAATCACCAGGAGAATCCCACCATCCATCCACCCTTAGTTTTAGTGACTTATAAGTAACAGCCCAGTGATACATGACCAGCACTGCTTACCTTTCCTGAAGTAAAAATAAACTTATCGAACACATAATGCATTTCCTCTGTCGAGAGTGTGCCTTCCTCTTTGAGATCATGGGTTTCCAGCACTGCTTTGCAGCTGGGCGAGGTAGCTGGGGTGCCAGTGCACTTCGTCTGTGGAGACGACTCCGTTACCAAACTCTGCCTGCTTTCAGCATCAGAAAACTCATTACTGGAATTTGTGTCATCAGGCTGATGTGCACTGCAGTTACAGTGGTGGCTGAGCTCAACATCAGGTAGACACTCCGAAATTTCTAAATCATCCCTCTCTTTAGGTGATTTTTCCTTTAATTCACAGCATTCATTAGAAATAAGGGATAAAGCTTCTTCTTTGTCTTCATCATAGCTAGAGTCCAATGTTGAAAGTAGCAAAGAGTCCATGTTCTGGGAAGTACATCTTTTGGCTACAGCTTCTACCACTTTATTACATTCAACTTCATTTTCTGGTATATTACATCCACTTCCTGTATCTTGTTTATCTACAATGTTTTCCCCTTGTGGAAGGCAACAGTTTGCTACAGGCTCCTCAGATCTTGTGGATTTCTTATTATTCATTTTCCCTTTTTCTTTTTTCTTGGTATCTGGCTTGGATTTAATCCCATCTTTACTTTGTGGACAAGCAAAATATTTATATGCTGTCCTAAATCGCTCCAGGATGTACTCAAATACCATCTGGCTATTTAGACTTCGTGCAACATTCCTCTTTAGTGCAAAAGGATCTAGGAAGAAAAAGAACAATTTAATTAGTAATCTTTAACTTCTGCATTTCACAAAGCAGATGAAATCCCTAAGTAACTATATGGCAGTTAAAAAGAGATTCTTCTATTATAATCCAGAATTGTATTTGGATATACTCAGAGAAAGTAAGACCCATAAGTTTTTTCAGAATTTTTCCATACAAAACACACCCATGTGCAGCTGTGAATGGCTGACTATCATAAACCATTCTAAATACTATTACTCAAAAAGAAAACCATGGGTATATTGCACCATTATATCATGGTCAATTTCTAAACTAGAAATTAAAATAAACATACAAAGGCAAAATAAATAGAGGCTTAGCAGAACCTTTTTTCCTCCACCGAAGAAGGATTTTCATTTCCCTTAAGAAATTCATTTGTCTAAGAGTAACATTAAGGATGTAAGGATTGTATGAACCAATCTCACCAGGATCCATTCTTAGTCCTTCCTAACGATTTCTAGACCAAACATGTTTTCCAAGCATAAAGAGCTCCTGCATAGTTGCTATAAGTTTGCCTGGAAGACAGTACCAAACTGAGATTCTGTTACTTCATAATATCAGCTGCAAACTTAACATTGGGGAAAAAAAAAAACAAAAAAAACCCCGCAAAAATGAAAAGTAAAAAAACATAAAGCAAACAACAACCCAAATAGCCCATCAAGAGCAGGTGTCAGAACCAGAATGCAATCTGGTCCTTTGAAATTATTTCTCATTTCTTCCTCAATGATTCGTCCTGTCATCTTACAACCCACACGTTGAATAAACACTTCCCTACTTTTTCCAAACTCTAACTTAAAGTGATTGAAGAAAAGAACTGGGAGATGAAATTTAAGTCACAGGAGTGATCTCAAGACCCACTACTCAACCTGTGCCTCAAGAATTCATTGCTTGTTTTTCTGTTTTACTTTTCCTTCTCACTCTTCTTATACCTTATTGACTCATCCTTCAATGTACCTCTGTACCTCATTCTCTGTCTGTATGATTCTCTTTGTCCTCTCCATCGCCTCAAGTGTTACAGATAAGCCACTTCAGCAACATCTCTAGAAAGTGTTCAAAAGTTGTTATTCATGCTTTTATAAAATATCACCTTACATGGTTTCTTAGCCTTCCTCAAAGACCCAATTTCTCTATTCTTAAGGCCAGTTCACACTGCCATACATTGCTCTGTAACTCAGTGACTTTCCCTGCTGTTTAAACACAGAAAACTTGTCTTTAAGAAGACTAAATAGCTGACAAAATATATATTTTAAAAACTTATCATCCAGATTCTTGTAACAGATTTGTAAGTTAAGCAAATAAAGATGCTAATGCAGGATGACTACAGAACTGGGGAGGGATCAGCCTACCTTCAATGGCTATTCGCCTCTTAGGCCAGTTTTTATTCTCTCTGGTTAAGAGCTCTTGTACCCGTATGCTGATGACATATTCCTCCAAAGCAAATTCCAGTGTGTAAAACTTCAAAAGTTCCAACCACAGTTGCCCCAGTGAAACTTGGTGAGGGGTTTTGAATGCTAAGAGAGACTGAAAAACACGGACAAAATTGCTCAGCTACAATAAGAAATTAATACTCTCCCCTTTTTTTGTCCTGGTTCCATCCAGCATCAATGTTTAAAAATAAAAAAATAGGGATGAGAGATAGTGAATGGCTCTCAATGAAACAAAGCCATGACTTACAATCCCATGTTTCTCTTTTGCATTGCTTTGGTTGTCCGCTTCGGAGCTTGCTGCCTTCTTGCCACCACCTTTTTGTTGTTCAACTTTAGCCTTGCTTTCTGCTCCAACAGAGTTTTTTGCTGCACCATTTGTGGGTGGTTTGTACTCCCACCTTACAAATTCTTCATCTTCCACCCCTTTCAGCTGGTGGTCATCTGGCCTCTTCGAATCAAAGCCTTCAATCTAACAACAAATAAAGTGGCTCTGAAACAAGACTGTATGCAATACATACAACCACAAATTTTCAGGAAATGTAACACTGACTACTGTGGTATTCATACCCCTCAAGATTAACAGATGTCAGAGAGAGAAATTCAGAGAAATAAAGAAGAAAGTAATTGCCTTTTGTCCAAAACACAGATGATACAACTATACAGCCTACTACAAGTGCCTTTTAAAAAAGTCTTCAGAATCATCAAGCATCATCTCTGTGAGGATTAAGTACCAATGCATTTTATTTATCATTTCCTTTGGCAATCAAATTCTGCATTTTTATGAGTTGTCAGAACACAGAAATAATGCCAACAATTTTCAACAATAAGGTTACTGTATTACCAAATCACTTACCCAACTGCCCAAATAAGATGGTAAAATACGTGGTTTTCTTTGTTGAAGAAAAAATATCACCATTAAGGCAAAGGAATATGAGGGAATCCCACCTTCAGCCTGACAGTCAATGTGACAGAGCTGTAAGAGAAGAAATAATTACTTTTCTGATGTAACACCAGAATTTTAGTTTACCATCTATTATAAAAGGACAAATACTAAAGAAATGTGAGAAACATACCAGAGTGAAACAGAAAATCCTGTATCTCAGAAACTGCAGTGGTCATGCCATGCCACATACAGACAAAACACAAACTGTAGCAATTCATAGAGTGCCTTAAGGAATACTATCTTATCATATATTATTCTTTTCAGTTTCACCACATTTTGTGATTGTGGGACATATTTATGCTTCTGTCTAGAATTTCGGTCAACTCTGAAATGTGTTATAGTACACATATATGCATCTCATGTATGGAGGTGGGGTGAAGTAGTGGCACGAAATCTTTTCTACAAACATTTTCACAGTATATTACACACTGCATTGCACACAGTGCTTCAAAGGAAGTATTGGGGATAATTGAATAACTTACTCTAGCCCAGTAGCGGAAAGCCAAAATCAAGGGAATCAGGACAGGCTCCAGTTTACCAAGTGCAGCCAGCAGGTCAGTTGTAAGGCAAGCCACGTCATTCCTAGCACTTACTTTACACGTCAAACCACTGCAATCGAAAATCCAGAACAGATAAAGGGTTATCACTTTGTGATACAGATGATGCTTGGGGCAGGGGTGAGGTGGGGCATCACACCCACCATAATAAAAACACCCAGCAGTATCTCCTGATGTAAGAACCTGATTTTTTTTTAACAAAAGCCATAGAACGTAATTACATCTTTACTATTAAATCATCAGTTGCATCTAGAACTTACAGAAGTTTATTATAGCCAAAATTACAAAACAGAGTTAAGAATTTGCTCATAATTAAATTATGTTATCTTACACAATTCAATTGCCAAGTATATCATCTAGATTCCAAACACTTAAACAATAAATATGTTAATTAATACTCCAGACCTGCAGCACATTAAGAATTGGTAAACCCACAGAACAGCTTGTCTAAAAACTTTCCTTGATAATCATTTCTATTCTGTTACAAGCACAGGAGAAGATAAGCCCACTCTTGTTGCATTTACTTCCCCAGAGTTTCAGTCCATGCCTCTGGCCAGTCAAGCAACTATGTTTCATTTCAGAGGTTGCTACTTCTTAGGAATTTACTGAAACTGTCAGATGATGTGTCCTTTCTGGCAATGTGCATCTTATAAAATGTTTTTAAAGCCTTGGCTTAAACTGCTGGCAAAAATTCTAAATAACTGAAAACCACTCCACTTTTCCCCCAGCTAACTAAAAGAACATTTTCAGACTCCTACAACCAGTGAGTTCTGTATAGCACAAAAAAAAAAAAAAAGCAGCTTTCTTTCTAGATTATATTTCTGTGTATGAGCACTTTCTTTTTCATACAAATGTTAGCCGAATGTTCCAGCAATACTTCTTGTCAGGAGTGCAGGCAAGCAACTGCTATGAACAAGCATAGTATCTCATTAAAAATCTTTTTCAGTCACACATACCTTTTAACATCTTTGCAAAAGACAACAGGAACTTTGGCATGGAAATCCGACTCCACATCTGAGTAGACAGCTAAGCAATGAGGAAAAAAAACCAAACACATTCTGTTTCAAAGTTTTTTACAGTTCTCCCAATTTTTCCCAATTTAAAATGATTATATTTATACCACGATTCTTCAACTCAAAGAACTTCAATTAACTCAAATTAAGTGCTGCATAGCTAACCAGTACCTCTATTTTCTGGTTACTTTTGATGCTCAGTACCAAACAGCCACAGGGCTGTGTTCCTGACAGAACATCGAGATTACAAGATTTAAGGGGTCCTGAAATAGCTCTCGCTCATGTCCATGTGCAAGTGGAAAGCAGCTTTTGAGTTTACTGCTTACAATTTCTCCTACAAAAAGGTTAAACCTTTTTGCTCTGGCATCTGAAACTACTGCCCCAACTTCTGGTAATCTGAACTGGACTAATGGGGCTGCCATTCTCTTTCAGCTTCTCATCTCTCAATTGCACAAGCACCGGTGTTCACAAAAACCACATTCATAAAAACAGCTCAGATATTTTGGTTGAAAAATACTCATTTTTTCTAAGCTTACAGAAAAATTGACAATAAAAACAACCAAGCAGCAGATGGAATGTTAAATAGAAGTAAGATGCAACTAAAACTCACCACTGTTCTTCAAGATCTCAAGGACCTGGATCAGAACATCTGGTTGACTCATCTACAATGACAGAATTAGAGCAGGTTACATTATCAAGACTAATATTTTATTTTACAATTCATTTGAAACTACTTGGGTTGCACAACTAGTAACTCTGTGTCCTTCAAAAAAGTGAAATCATGTGTCAGTATTAATGAAAAAGTAAACTATACCTGTCCACACCATGAAAACAGGTACCAGTAAACCTAACAGGCAGCTCTCCTTTAGCCTACAGCTTTTTTTAGTCAACACTTCTGTTCTAGTTCTGCATTAACACACTCCATAAGGGTAAATAAAAGCACTTGTCATATATTCAGCTATTTTAATGTCAACATATGCTACTAGAAACGGACAGCAATAAAGAATTTAATGTCAGGACCTTCCCAAGGGTTTTAAAGGTTATCATTTTAAAACACGTGCAAGTGCAGCAGCTGAGTGTTTATCAAGAATGTTCTGCTAATATCACACGCTAAGCATGAACCAACAACTTCGTTATCTAAAGGTAAATTATACTGCTCTGCAGGAATTTCATACCATAAGCCATAAATTGGGATGTGATATCACCTTGAAAGTGACTAAATCATAAAAGAAAAAGCTGTCACTTTTAGCCCCATATTTAAAAGGAGAGGAGTCAAAACCTGAAAGAGTTTAGATTCTGAATCATAAGCACATGGAAGTACACTTATCCAGAGCCAATTATTTTCATACTGTTTCAGTGCTTACTCAAAAAAAATTCAGAAAAAGCCTAAGTAAGATTGTCCAAACAAAATGAAAAAAACACCCATGAATTAAAGTTATCTGAAGAGCAATGAAAACTTCCTCCATAGCACAGCTGACATCAAATCAAAAATTAGGTGCTTTGTGCTATTCTAACACCATGTGCCCCAAGAGAAGATGAAGTCAATGGAATAGAAATAAATGTGGATGGCCTTGATTTAAAAACAGTCTTAGTTAATACAAGATAGTATCTACACACCTTAGGGGGGAATTTGATATCGATGTTAACATCGCTGGTCTTAAAAGCAAATCTAGTTAAACAGGAGCCATACATCCTCAGGGAACAGTCTGAAGAGAGAGAAACATAATTATTTAACTGCTAGTAAATAAATTCTTCTTTAGTGGATGATGCATCCACTAAAGATAGATACTGCACCTTTAGATACTGCACCTCACAAGTGGCACTCTCACATTAATGAACACTGAACCCCTTTCACACTTCTGTGAAGGGTAGGCATTTCCATAACACAGCATCACAGGGAAACAAATAATTCAAACACTGTAATCACCAAATGTCTGACATTTTCCAAGCTGTTTTGAAGATTTTTTGCAATGCAGCCTTAGTTCTGTTTGTTTTTAATATAAAATTAAATATGAAGAAACAATAACTGTCACCATCTCAAGTGTAGGATTTTATGTAACAGCTTTTGTTAACTACAGTTTGATTTCACTGCAGCACTTAGCCAATTATAAATTTTTTGTTGCCTCACAGACTTTTCTATGAGGCACCAATCTGTTGATTTCATCAGCAAGTTCCAACACAGAGTTCATTACAAAACACACACATAAAACACATCTTCAGTATAATCCAAGGCACAGAGTTCAGTGTCCACTCAGTGTTTTAGTTAATACAGTCACCTGCAAAGGTTCAGAATACATCTAAACTAACTAGGAAGTACCTACTCAACAATAATATGAGAAATGCCATTCCATTCCATAATTTATCCCAATTCATGTTATAATTGTTGCAGATGAGAACTTTCCTGTAATAGATATTAGGGTCTCCCATATTTAAATCAGCTGAGAAATGAGAGTGTTCTCAACCTTTCCAAATCTAACGCCCTGCTCAAGCAGGGTCACCTAGGGCAGGTTGCTCAGACTGTGTCCAGCTGGGTTTTAAAAATCAACAAGAATGGAGAGTCCACAATCTCTCCAGGGAACCTGTGCCAGTGTTCAACCAGCCTCACAGCAAAGAGGGTTTCTCTTGTTTATCTTCCTTTATGTGTGTTCTGACCAAACTCGTTGCCTCCGAAACATCAACAAAATTACTCTTAAAAGAGAAAATAGAGCTTACACATACATAGCTTCAAGTCTATTTTCACTGCTTAGAAACCAGCCCTCTCATAATGAAAGTCTGTATGGTTAATAACAATAATTTGCAATTTCTTCCAATAGCTTTTCATAGTAATAACAATTTTTACATAGTTCTAATGTGAGCTCAAGAGAAAATCATGCCAGAAGATCAGATGTTTTCTACGCAGTGCATGAATTGAATTTTTACTCATTTAGAATTTAGGAAAATACATTCGCTAAAACATAGCTGGCTTTGAAAAGGAGAATAACAAACTGTCATTTACTATTACAGACTCCCCTTCCACTACTCCTACTCTTCCACAGAAGCTCATCTCCAAACAAGTAAGCTGGAGAAGTAACAATGATTTTCCTGAGTATTTATGTAAAAATGTTATGTGAAAAAGCTTTGTCTTATGCCTCCCATTATTTCCACTTTTCAGTGGAAAACTCACTAAAGTGCCAGAGCAGAAGTCTGCCCTAGGAGCCACTTATTATAGATCAAACAGATTAGCAAATCTCTACCCTACAAACTCCTGTTCTATTCAGCACCTTATGCTTAAGCATATACTTCATGGAGCACCTAAAACTAAAGCTGATCATCCTGCAGACAACAAAATCTTTCTTACTGCTGCATTTTTATAGTGCAAAAGTGAAAAGAAGGTATTTCTAAAATGAAATGACAGTATAGAACAATACCCATTTCGATACAGATAACATTTAAAATTTGAAACTTTTTTTGGCAATGAAATTACTATTTTCTTCTGTTCAGATGCACTGAACACCAAACCACTGTTAGCACAAAGTCAACATCACTGCAGCTCCATAAATCTGAATTAAAACTCCTATAGTTAATACACTCCAGTGTATTAACTATAGGAGATGTTGACAAATCAATTCAAAGAAGCAAATGCCAAATATTATCCTTCTTGTTATATTATCCCACCACTTTAAAGAGGATCAATAAACACATCAGAAAGAAGAACAAATAACTACAGTCATGTTTTCCTCTTTTTGTGCACTTGCTAATTCTTTTAAAATCAACAGTCAACCTGTACTAAAAAGTCTGTATATATTAATATTGTATAATATTAAGGCAATTTAACCCCAAATGCAATCATTCACCATTAATGAAGGTATCAAAAACATATGTAAAAATAATGAAAATTTTTCACCTAAAGCAAATGGAGAATACTATGAATACCTGGTAAGGGCTGCTGAATAATTTTCTCCATCTCATTTACGATTTCTTGCCGAATTCTGAAGTCCTCATCTGAGATGCCTTGCTCATTTGCTGCCTCGATGAGTGTGAAACTCAGAGCAGCCAACTGTGCAGACGAGGGCGGTGGGAGCGCCCGCAGCTCATTTTCTTCTTGCTTTTCCTGAATAATTGGAATATAATACAATTGATAAAATACAATATAATTCATAAAATATCATATAATTGATATAATTGATAAAATATAATATAATTGATATAATATAATTTAAAATAATGTAATATATATAAGTAAAAACCAGTATTTCAAGAGAAAAAGGTTATCTCTTACTATTGTATGATATTGGAACACACTGTTTGCTGTTTGTCTTATTCTATTTACATGGTGTCCTGACCAAACACTTCCAAAGGCAGGAACTCTGCCTGGCCTAACTGGCAAATCCAGTAGTGTGGCTCCTGGGAATAACAGCAGATGCTCATTGTTTAAAACAGAGAATGCTGTTTCACAGCTGGCAAATGAGGAGGAAATCTTCTGTACTCCATTCCTGAACCACATTTTCTGACAGTTCTGAAGCAGAATCCAACCAAGAAAATAAAAAGCTGTAATTGTTCCTACATAATAAAAGTAACTGAACTGGAAAAGTCACATGGATTTTTTCAGAGAGGATTGTACTTGAAGGAAAGGTATCAGAGGCAGAAAAAGTATTCCTAGGTCCAAGGAAATTTCATAAGTTGAGTCCAATTACTGTTTTAACAGCTGGTGCCAAAAAGTACTGGATTTAGTGCACCCAATCCAACAGCAAGAACATGTCAGACCTATCAAGTCATTCGGGACTCAAGTAATTTGGGATTGAGTACAACAACTCCTTGTTTCATGCATTCATCAACTATATGAAAAATATGACTGAATAATCACCATAAAATATTTACACACTAAGAAAACACAGTACAGTAGAAAAATGTTTGTCTAGTTAGTTCTAGACTGCATCTCTCAACTCTTCTGTTCTTATCTGAACAAATTTAGTATAAAAAAGAATATGAAAATTTTCAAAGGGCTGTGGGATTTTTTAATGTCACTGCTTTAAGATTTTTCTTGAGTTGGGAAACCAAAGATGCCGCTAAGAATGTTTGACTGTCATGTATCTTTTAGAGCTGTAAACAGAAGCATTTTATGAAGTAACCTTTAGACAGTTACATAGGTATCACCATAATGTTGCACACAACATAAAGCTATCTGAGGTAAGTGTTAAGAAGTGAAACTGCTCCCTGTCCTTCAGAATTCCATTCAGTGCTAAAAAAGTCTCATTGCTCAATTCTCACCTTCATGCCCAGATGAAAAGCATGGTAAAGCAGATGTTTATAGATCAATCATAGGGCTGGGTCATTTTTTTAAGCATGATGCAATTTAGGAGACAGTAAGAGAACCAGAATCCTTTACAAATAATCACTGACCATAATGTAAAAATATTACTTTCTGAGATTTAATGGATTTATGGCATTTGGAGTCTTCCAGGTGATGACTTGCACACATTTTAGAAGTAGAGCATTAATGAAAAACAGAAGTATGGCAAGAAATACATGGAAACATGAGAAAGTAATTTGACTGAATTTTGGGGAATCGTTAGAGAAAAAGTAATTTTAACCATCTAAATCACAAAATCCAACATACTGAAGATTCTGCAGCTCTTCATCAGTATTTACAAAAATGGGCTGGCAAGAAAATCTGTGCACCTTTTATTGGATTTCTTACACATAACAGTTCTTCAGAGCAAACAACAGCACCGTGGTACCTGATAAGGGAACTGGTTTTCTCTTTGTAAGCATTAGAACTGTATCTCATACTAAACACATTAATAAACCCAGGGTGATGATGAGTGAACTGAATCCTTCCCTCCTCTAACTCTTCTAAACTTCCAAGGCAGATATATTAAAAAAAAAAACCAAAAAACCACTATCCCCAACACCACCTCCAGTCCCTGGAGATTGTACTACCAACATTATTTTGAGAAAATAGAAAAACTAAATATATTTATATATATTTCTCACCTAAGTTACCTTGTATTCTGTTACTAAAAGTATGATGAACTGCTCTCTACTCAGAGACACTAATTCAGAAGCAATGACCAAAAATGTCCTTTCCTCTCTGCCTGGACAAATCATCAAGCCCTTCCTCTCAAACAGAAAACAGAAATTTGTGGATCTCTGCTCAGCAAACAAACTTTCACCTAAACGAACACGACCAAAAAAAAAAAACCACATAAAAAATATTTTAATAAAAAAATAAAATAAAAAAACAGAGGAGGAAAAGAAAAAAAGGAAAAAAAAAGCCACAATTTTGTTAACTTACCATTATATTTTTCTTATGACGTTTTTCCTTAATATGTTTGTGAGCTCCCTGGATATTTTCAATGTGGACTAAGCAGAGCTTGCATAGATACTGACAGTTGGTGTATTCTGGGGAGCGCTGAGGAAAAATGGCCATAGATTAAAACAAATGTTCCCACCAGTGGTGCCTGAAAAACTCAATTCTTTGATTAATAAACTGTATTTAACTATTATGTAACACTTTTAATGTCAAGGTGCTTCGCAAACATTGAGCAATCTTAAAAAAACAAGCAGCAGTGGATTTTTACCTGCATGACTAGAGAGGAGAGCAAGGAAATGAAGTGAGATGATTTGCATATTACATTTATCAGTAAGTTTAGTGAGGTAAGATTAAGGCTGAAGAGTTTATGCTTCTTAAAGCTGACCTAAAGGCCAGTAAGCTATTCCCTTGTCAGGTGAAGCTTTAAATAACTGGATAAATCTCAGCCTGCCTCTCTCTGATGAGGAAATGACGCCAACTCAGCCCTGTGCAGCTCTGCTGTTGTGTCACACAGGCGTCTGGCCTGGCCCCAGCAAGTTCAAAAGGGTGTGGCTGGGCAGCCTGGGGAAACAGGGCACTGCCTAATCAGTGTGCTCTGGCCAAGGTGGGATCCTCTGACAAGGGCTGATGCTACTCCACTTGGATGAATACTCTGGCATGCTCAGAATTGGACAAACACGCAGAACGAGCACCTTCTGTACAGCCAGGCTGGGAGAGATGGAGTAGACAAATGGAAAGTGGCAACCTGCGAGATCCTCGAGTCTGCAGGAAGCAGCCAAGCCTCCAGAGATGATGGGGAAGAAGGGAAATCACTATTTTCCCAGGGTTCAAGAGGGGATATCATGGAGTTTATTCAGCCAGGAAACCATTAAGACGTACTGGACTAAAAGGCAGAAAGGACCTTCTCTTTGCAAGGAGAAGGGGTTCTTCCCAAATACCCCACTTTATCTGCCTCATCCTGCAGTTGCATTTTCTTGCTCCAGCAGATCACAACTACAGAGACTGGAAGTCTTTTGATAAGATCACTGAAGACCAAAAAAAGGTTCCAAAAAATCACTTTAGCTTTTCTCCAGACTTGTCAGCATTTTTCCAATAACTGCTATTAGTTATAATTGGGAGAGAAAAAACCTACTTCAACATTTTTGTCTTAATTCTAATACACCTATATTTACTAAAACCAAAAAGCATACTGAAAACACCAGATGTTTAAACAGTGATACAACCATGAATGAACACCATTTTAAGACACTAAGGTGGACCACAGATCTGTTAAACAAATTTGACGCCCCATGTGGAGACCTAAACCACTGTTAAATTTGGGCATGTTTTTCCACTTACTGAGTTGGATCTTTTGCTTTAGGAAAAAAAAGAGTCTGATACTCTCCTACTGCACAGCAAATATCAATTTAAAATGCTGCTTTAATTACTAAGTTCATTATGCTTTAATTACTAATTCTCTTTATCCCTGTTTTCTCTAAGACAAGTACCTAGTAAGATGAAATTTAAACATCCATTTGGAAAACAACTTATAAACAGTTACACCTGGCTACCTGGGAAGAGTCAAGTATTTGATGTCTGATGACCGAATTAGATAAAAAATATTTTATCACTCATTTATAATAAAAAGAGTATCAGCAATAGAAACATTATGGAAACATTTTGTATTCTTTACAATATTGGTCTGCAGTATTTTGTCAATAGATGTTGCCAGGAAGGCTGGATCATGTAATAAGTTTTATTTTGCCTTTATTGTGAAGACTTTTTTAATCATCTAATTATGCTTAACTCCAATGAAAAGAGCAAAAACCTGAAATAGTGAGACAAAAAAGTTACAGACTACTACTTGGGTAAGATAGATGCATCCAAATAAACCAGGTCTCATGAATTTGTCCTTGGATATTCAAGGAGCTAATCTATAACAGAGCCAGTTGTAATTTTAAAGAACTCACAGAGAATGGGAAGGTTCCAGGTCATTAGGAAAGAGAAATTTAAGAATATCTTTAAAGGGCTAAATAAGATGAATCAAAGTTTTAGAGACCAGTTAGAATTAGCATTCAGAAAAATACTGTTATAAATTATTAATAAGCACTTAGGGAAAAAAAAGGTCATAGGTGACAACCTGATCTGCTACAAACAAATTGCACTAACCCAATCTTAGGGTTGCTGTTTTAAAGATAAGTCATAGATCTTGAAGAAGCAGCAGCAGCAGACGTTGTATTTGAATTTTACAAAGTATCTGTCACTTGTCATAGTATCACTCTCAAAAGGAGACCATAAATACCATCTAAATAAAGAACAGTAAGGTGGGAGCAAAACTGCTGAGAGAACTGTCCTCAGAGCACTCGTACCTAAAAGCATGTGCCAAGTATTCTTCAGCAGGGGTCCTTGTGGGGTCAGAAATATCCACACTTTTGTTGAAGAGTTAGGAAATGCAACAGAAGGTGTGCTGACTATAAATGTAAAAGATATTAATTTGGAAGAGGATACAGAAGATGTAAAATGACAAAAATTCAGTGATCACAGAGAAATGGACTAAATAAGCTCCAACTAAATAATATCACAGCAAAGTATCATTCCTCCTTAGTTATTACCAACTGCAAAATGTACAGGGCTGGGAACACCCCATGGAGCAATTCTTAAGAAAAGGCTATGGGGATCATTGCTGGACCAACTACATACCAACATTCTACTGCTGCTAAAAAACCAGAGATCCTAAATAAAAATGCCATATTTTATAAAAATGAAGTCAGCTTTCCTCTTTATATGTAAGACTTCAGCCAAAATTGCACGTCCAATTTTGAACAGCCATTACATGATGGGTGTCTAGAGAAAAGCAACAAGAACGAACCAGGAACTAAAACCCCCCAAGACCAATTAACAAAGAGAGCCTAAAGACAGTTGGACTGCAGGAATGGGAATGATTTTCCCATATGCAGAGTGGTGTCAAAAAGAAATAATAAACTGTTGGTTATTTTCCTAGGACAGCATATGAGGGATTAAAATGCTACAAGAGACACTTGCATTAGACATTAACAAAAACTTCTGGGTTACCCACACTGAATTCAACATTTGTTTCACTAGAGATAATATTAAGAACAATTTAGGTGAACATTTTTAAGCAATCATCTTCAATACAGAAACTGGGAATGGTGAGAGGTAATATACTAAAGAGAGCTCAAGGTTCTTTTCAATCCTGCATTCTGAGTTTCCAGGGAATCAGACTTAAATCTAAGATAAAATCTTATTTAAGTGCTGGAACTGTGACCCTTCAGACCTAGCAAATTAAAAAATACTGTTCTGCAAAGGCTCCATGTGCCACAAAAGGAACACTAAGTTTCCAATCCATATCATCTGCCACTATGAAGAACTAGTCAACTACTGGAGACAATATCTTACATCAGAAAGTGACTCATTGTTAAGAAGAAAGAAACAGAGACAGCAGGCTGTAGTAGAAATACCACCCAACCAGAAATATGGTGATGATAATGAAAGAAGACACACATTTTCTTTTTTATCTGATAAATAACCCAACCTACTTTTTCAAGTCGGGAGATATAATCTCTTTCCAGACGTTCTTCAGCTTGTTTCAATCCTAGTTGCTGTTCAACTGTCAGATTAGATTCATCAATAACACCAGTGTTTTCTAAATAATCCGCTTCCAATGTATGTTCTTTTGTTGATTCAGAATTCTTTATTTTACCTAAAGCAAGACACAGTTACTTTCTTCAGAGTAATTCAAGGAGAGGAAAAGTGAGAATTAGAGTACAGAGCAGTTAAGAGCCAGACACGAATTAGAACTACATTCCATTTTTTTGTCCAAGACTGGCCAAGATCACCTTAAACATTATAACCAGTATTTTAAAAATACTTCCGAGACTAGTCTGCCACTCAGAGTGCTATCGAAAAGACAAAAAAAAAAAGGAAGATTAATTTTATGGTTCAGTCAAATTTACAGTCTCTTAAACTCTTCAAGACAAGAAAGGATTTTGTTTGTTGTGCAAAACAGAGTAAATAAGATTCTGATGCCCTACTGTAACAGAAACAATAAATATTAGGCATAAAATTATTGCACACAACACATTTTGTTAAGGAACTAAATCAGAGAACTGCCTGAAAGACATTCACCCACATGACCTTACAGAGCCAGTCCCAGGCAATCCCAGCCCTCAGCCTCGAAGCTGCTGGAGTCACACCTGAACACTCCGTGACACCTCTCGCCCACAGGCAGCAGCCACTGAGCTCTGCAACGCTGCTGCTCCCAAACACAGCCCAGTGCCACAGGGCCAGTTCCTCCAGATGCCACAGCATTGGTCACAGGCCACTCATCTGTACAAACATCTACAGCAAATGATTCCAGTTGCTTTTACACAAACAAAAGTGAGGGTTATTTCTGCTTTGTTTTTTCTTTTCCTTATTCTTTCCTTTCAAATCAGATCTGTGCTCCCGACTAGCAAGGAATCAAAGCTGAGCTAAGTTTTCAAGTCCTGGTTTCTCAGTGACAGATGGTCCCCACAGTACATAATGGTGGTCTACAAAGAGCTGACTGATCACAGGATGCTGCCACTTGAACTTGTTTCTCCTGTTAAACACTATTGAGACAGCAAAAAAAAATACACGCTTTATGACTTTCCTTGTATTTCCATACAAACAACTGCTATAGCTGTGGGAAATACTTCAAACACAAGGTCTACACTGGCTGGCATCTTAAAACAGAATTTTTATTAAAGAAAGAAATGCATTCTAAAGAAGTGCAACAAATCCCGAGCTATGGAATTAACCTGGTGAGATGAAGCTTGATCAATATATTTAATTTTGACATTGAAAAATATGTGTAAGAATTGCACACTCATAAGGGTAACCACTGATGGATGATACGTATTCCAGAGCTCCCTAAATCAAAAAGCCTATTCTAAACATTTTTAGTAACAAAAAGAGCATAATAGTCAAAGAAAAAAAGAAAATATTTCCCCCTACCTATAATAAGAACCCTTCTTGCTCATCTTGTCCTGATCTTTCTGAAAAACAGTAATAACTGGCATTTCCCTAAGTGGCAATGATATTAGGAAGGGTTCCCCCTTCATAAGACATTACAGTCACAAAATTGCCTAAAACCCACACACACTAAGTAGCTTACAAAGATGTTGAGGTCTTAGGCATAAGAAAAAAGGACAGCTATTATCATAATCTCTTGTTCTCTGAGCAATATGCTTGTATTAACATTATGTTCTCTCTAAATGCAACCAGCAACTTAGTACATGTGAAAAAAAAACACGAACAGAAACATTTCAAAGCCCATTTCAGACTGTCAGCAATTGCACCAGAAGAAAATGGAATAAGGCAGTGTTAACTAATACTCACTGAAGTCATCAGGCTTATGTTCCATTTTCCTTTGATCTGCAGCAGTCTTACCAGGATCACCAGCCTGATCAACACTAGTCTTCAAAGTATGAACTCCCACTGGATTTTCCAGCATGAGTTTCCCTTTCTGAGTAGCTGTTAAGCTTTCCATACTGACCCCATTCCCTGAAACATGGGAGCCTGGAGCACTTTCTCCCACTGGCTGGGCTTTCGCCTGTTTCAGGTTTTCCATTGCTGATGATAAATTAGAAAATTTTTTTGCTTTTCCATGACTTCGATCCTGAATGTTTGATCCCGTATCTTTAGTTCCAGGAATACAACTATTTACTTTGCATGATTTAGTTTCTCCTTGTTTTTCAGAACAAACATCATTTTGTTTACTTTTTTTGCTGCTATTCCCACTTGGAGAACTTCTCCCAACATCCTTCACAGATTTGTCATTTCTATTATATTTATAATTTTGATTAATTGTAACTTTGACTGTTTTGCCTTCCTCACAGACAAGACGGACAGACTTCCTTGGGTCATGATTTCCATTCTTTGAGCTCTTGGCCTCTTCCATTATACTGAAGACCTGCTTCTCCTGTCTCGAGACCACTTGAAGTGCAATTCTTCAGCAATTTGCAGTTGATTTTAAATCCTCTGTGCAGGCAAGGATCGTAGCTGATTGTCTACTGAAAAAATAATGATAAGACATTTTTAAAATGAAGGAAAAAGATTAAATCTCTATGTAGACAGCACAGCACATTAAATAAACTTCTCTAAAGGAAGGTGTAAATACTAATTATTACAGGAAGCATATTCCCCCCACAGGTGTAAATGCATTTTCATTATACATTCCAGTATTAAAGTAAAACTCATGAACATTTTCATCATCTTGATTTGTATTTAAAAGAGGAGGGATATGAAGAGACAAAAAAAAATGGCAGAACATGTTAAAAAACACCCAGTGATAAACCTGCCAACAGCTTGCTTTTTTCTTTCCTTCCTATTTCTGGCTTTCTGAACGAAAACAAGAACCAAGATGTCTGCAACTACACTGGGGAAAAAAAAGAAAAAAATTAACACATCTAAAAAATACCACTCAATAAACACACAGCTCAAATTAGCCACTAGAGAAAACTAATTCAGTTTCCAGCAAGCAAGCTCCATTTTATTAACTGATTTTAAAAAGCATTTAGAGATACAGCTCAAAGTATTAATAATAAACCTGACCGATCACCTGCACCTCCTATTCTCAAACAAATTAGCTGCCAGCAATTAAGTAAGATTTTGCTTAGCAAAAAAGCCCCACAAATAGTTAATATTTTGTTTAGGTGCAGATTAACTTTCCTAATCTAAACCTCAGCCCTTTAGGTGGTATATGATCGTCTGAGCTTTGTGTCGGAGACAACTCAAAAGTTGTGTTTCCAGTGGGAGGAGGTTAAGCACAAGTGGGTCTGTTTGTAAGGAATTACTCTTATTAATATAGAAAATTAAGGCAAGAATCTGCAACTGGAACTTGGATTTTTTTCCTAATAACAATATTTAGAGAGCAATTGAAAACAATGATAATGAAGCATTAGACATAGAAAAAATTAATTTTGTAAAACTACAGCAAAATATAGAGTGCAGAGTTTCTCTCTTTCCTGTCCAGCTGCATATTTGGTAGGTAAATGCATGACCCATGGAAATTTCTGGGGTTTAGAGAACCCATCACTTATCATTTAGTGAAGAAAAGAAATAATAGAAAAGTCTATGAATTACAGCTATTAAAAGTATCACAATGTTCTTTTGTACTTTAAAAACAAGAACCAGAATGAAGGGTCAGATTAAACTGTCTGCTTAAAAAACAAAACAAAACCAAAAAACAACAAGCAGCCAAAAAAACCTTTCTGAATATTATCAGTATAAAGTACAGTAATTATTTTTTAGGCTATATAATACACTTACTGTCTCTCTCACTTTCAAGAGACACAAATCAGAAAATACTTCAGGACACAAGACATGTACTAAAAATGGTTATCTTAAGTCTCTATTGATATAATTGAAAATATGTATCTTTCAACAGCGAAAAATCAAAGAAACAAACAAAACCCACAAGAATTTTCCTGAAGATGCAGTTAGCATCACATTCTTTAGTAAAATATAAAACCTGAAGAAGAAAAAAAAAAATCCACATTCCTAAACTTGTTCCAATGGCTAAGTATTTTATTTCACAAATACATTCAGTTAATACTGCAACCATTTTCTATTAAACACTGATTGCACCCGATTCTTACTTCTAGATCAAAAATCACAAAGATTAACTAATATTTGCCTTTGGATTGTAGCCAGTCTTTCCCATAGCAACTCTAATCAAAAAGCAGCATGAACTCCTGCCCACCTGTACCAGCACTGCTGAAGCCTCAGGGTGCTAAGGAGAGCCCAGGATCCCCCCCAGGTTGCTAAATTTAAGTTACTCCAGTCCCTGAGCACCAGCATAAAGCCCTGCTCTAGAGACCGGTGAGCTGTTACAGCTCTGTCCAAATGTCACCATCTTTAAACTCTACGGTGGGTTTGGTTTTTAATTTCACATAACCAGAAGAGAAATGGGAGTAGGATTTTCCAAATTCTAAACGAATCATGCTTTACTTGTTCAGCCTGAAGAGGGGAGAAAAACTTCGCAAACCAACAATAAAAACCCAAACCACGAAGACACACATCAATTGCACCTTCACTTCTGACACCACTTCCCCCTTCAGGTCCGGCCGGGCGCACACCGAGGCCAGCGCCAGGTTCAGTGGGGAGCTGCAGCCGGAGCGACACCTCCCTTCCCCAAACCGTGCTCACTCCCACCGCCGGGGCTGCTCCTTCCCTTGGGCAGCTCTGCCGGCAACCAAACCGGAAAACCAATCCAGCTTAACATAAAGCTGGCACCAGGCAGGAGGAGGAGGAGGAGCACGCCTGGTAATAACAAACAACTCGTAGGGTGGGGACAACTCCTGTTGGCACCACTTCCAGATTAAAGCTACCATGAAACTCCGGCATTGGAGGAAAAGTGGGGCTGCGTTTTGCGCCGCTTTTTGTACGTATCAAGTTGTTAGAGTCGTATTTTGAAAGTAGGTTTAAAAAAACCTGCAAAAATTATAAAATACACAATTATATATTCAAAGAGAATACATAATCTTTAGTCAGATGTACAAAAGTGATGGGAAAAATCAACTAAGGAAACTGCTAGTAAAAACTAGAACTCAGCTAATAAATTGAGTACTGTGATAATGTTACATATCAAGAGAGTGAATGTAATCAAATGTAAGTAGATAATACTAAAAAACACAAATATAGTCTTTATTCCTAAGAAATATGCATAAAGAGAGGTCATGACATTTCATAAGACAAGAACATTCTGTACCCCAAAAAATAATGGTTCCACAATGAAATGCAGAATCTGAAATGTAAGTGCAATAATAATGTTGTTGAACTTTGGGATTTCTTTTTCTTTTGTTTCCTTTTGTTCTTTAATACTGAAACGATTTAGCAAACAAAAAATAATTTAAACTGCTGCACCATATTCAATAGTAACCAAATTACCATCTCACAAAGAACTGTCAAGTAAATCAACTAATAAACTTAGTATGAGAAATAAAAAGAGACCTCTCCTAAACCTGGGAAAGATAGAAAAAGATCCTCCTCTGCCAGATATCAACCATCTACATATGGGAGAGGGAGAGAGGGAAATGAGGAGAGGGAAATGAGTGCCTCTGAAAAAAAATAACACGGTTGGAAACAAAACACCAGAGTGAATCAGTGCTGAGGTGGCATCTTTCTAGAAACCTGGATGGCACGTCTTATTCACAAGCTCAGGCTCATACCAAATTGCCAGACCTGGAATTAAAGAATTTTCTCCCAGCCAGGCTGGCAACAAAACCAGAGCTTTTTGCCTGCATCTGCAAAGTGGGGTATGATTAACCTGTTGAAACAATTTCGTCATATTTCATTTATTCAATATCCTGGTGTTACAAGGGACTCGGTTTCCCCTGCTTTCCGAGTGTACAGTGCCAGTTACTCCTCTGAAATCTAGCTCAGTTCTTGGCTCTTTTTAGAAAAATAATCTGTCCGAAATACAACAGCTTGAGGTCAGACAAGATGCCATCTTACTTTAAACTCCAGGAAATTATTAAATCTATACATACCTAGAGCAACCAAATTAAAAATGTTTAAAATCAGCTTTGATTAGAATTCATTTTAGGCTCACAAAATGAAGAAATGAGAATGTTTCACTTTCATTATTGTCAGTTCATTTTGTTTCCTCTACCTTACAGACTAGCAGTAGAAAATTCTGCATTTGAATAGCAAAGAATCAGAGTAAGGCTTACTTCCAAACAGGGGAAAAAGAAAACCACCAAAAAATTTTCAGGAAGATATTTCTACTCATTTGCCCTTCCACTTCTTCCTCTCAAGTTGTTGCACTATATTCAACCCTCTCGAAGACATACATTTTGGTTCAGACTTTGACATAACAGGGCGTCTTCAAAGATGAAGGCCAAGTTAAACTGTGAGGTGTTGCATTTTGAGTTGCTCTTTTGCAAAGCCTTTTTTAATCATTTCATTAGCAGCAGAACTGACTCTACCTGGTTTTCTACACATTCATTTTGTGCTCCTTTGTCACACTCTTGATCACAGCCCCTTGGGCAAATAGGGCAGACGTGCTGGGGCTGGAGGAACATACACCCTGTCTGGTTTGTAGCTACTCCCTACAAGGAAATGGAACTTCCTCCTGCTTCCCCCTCAGCAGAGACCTCTCCTCTGCTGAGGCATAATTGTTCCAGAAAACAGACAGAAACTCAATGATCCTTTGACATTACTTTAAATATGTTCTAAAATGTGGTCCCAACTGACTGAAATGTTCAAAAGTAAGGACTAGAGTGCAGAAGGGCAACTAATGGGAAAGAGAACAGGCCTGAAAGTTTTGTTTCCCCAGGGAGTACTAGATAACATACAAACACAGAAAGTACTACAAACATAAGTTTATCACCCTCTTTCTATAAAGCATTCCCTCCTTTGAGATAGGGAGACTTGTATTTTATCCAAGACCTGCTTTTATCTCTCCCATTATGATTGTCCTTAAGCTCAAATCTCCCAGCCAGCCTTCCAACAGTAAGTGGGGTGATTAACCTCAGTGCCCCCCTCGCCTCATTACCAATATAGCCCAGCTGAACTTCCTCAACAAAAATAAAAGGAAATTCTGCAAACAAAGGTTACAGGCACAGCCAGGAACAATAGGAAAGGTTGTCTTCTGCATTCTGCTCAGACTGCAGCACAGGTGATGTCTAGAGAACCCCCTAATATGCTGGGGAGGGGGGTCTTTTCTGACTGCTTAAAGCCTTAGGTCCATTTTTCTGTCTGAGAACTACAAATCATTCAAGCCTCTCCCATGTTCTTTATCAATACTTTAAAAGAATTATCACACATTTATGTTTGGTTTATGATGCACTAGACATAACTTAGTACAAACTACTACCCATGCTTGATGTTTTTCTGAAGTACTTAAAATTAAAACTATCAGAGATTACTGGCCACTAAAGCGCCTCAGGCTCCATCAGCACTAAAGCCATCGGTATTCATAGTAACAAACATAAGTGCTACATAGTGTTTCAGAACTCCCTCTTACTACAGGCTGTAGAATTTATCCTAGTAAGTGTAATACTACCAAAATCTACCCAGAAGAAGTCAGCACAGTGCACATAAACATTAACACACAAATTAAGGATGCAACAAAACTGGCACTCTGGGCTCGGTGAAGATAGGTAGTTCTGATGTTGTATTTACAATGTAGAAGATTGAAAACTTCTAAGGAGTGATCATTAGATAAATAACTACCTATCTATCCAAATATATATATGTAAAAATATATAACACTGTAACAGGATGATATCCAATTTAGAAAAGTACTGCTGAATAAATGAAGTAACAGGGAAGGCTTTGGTTGATACAAAACTTAGTAACATACACAGGTGCATATGTCTTACAATTAAACTACGAAGTGAGCAAAATATGCTGGATGGGAGATCCATAAGGGATCTGCTTGTTACAGATTACTCTGCATTGACTCACTGTTTTTTCTACAGCACAGTATGACTCACTGAGAAGGTGAGAAAAACGAACGTCACCCAACGCCAAGAACTACCACTTTCTGACCCTACTGCTGCTGCCTCCCGTGCCAAGCTCAGGAAAACCATCCTCTCTCAGTCACACCGGCTGTGTTACAACAGTTTCCCCTACCTCTCTATTTCATAGGGGCTCTTAATGCCTTCATACATTTTGGTTCTGATCCTACGTTTTACTGCAATAGTCCTTTACACCTCAGAATTGACTGAGGAGCAAAGCCTGAAACCAGAAGAAGGGCAGCATTTGCCCTACATCTCCCCGTATGCTCTGCCATTCAGGATGGGAGCAGAGCAGAGCAGATACAAGGGAGCTCTAACTTCAAAAACAAACACACGAAACATCAGTACAAGTACCTGTGAGGAGGCTGGGAAAACACAGTACAGCAATGCACCAGTTTAGAGCCTTTCAGAGGCTTCCAGAGGCCTCAACTGATCACAAAATTGGTTTAAATGTGGCCACGCACTGAAACTCAATTCATTCACCTTAATCTTAACCTCCACTTATGCTCAGTGCTTGTGCTAAATGAAAATACAGCAGTATGTTTTGTGGCATAGAAGCTTATCTGGATCTTGTATTTAAGCAATAGTGAGCCCTTCGCCCAAACTGGAATCCTTGAGGAAGGAATGGTCTTTGAATTACTTCACACCAGCTGCAAACCAGTTGACAAACCACTGAGAAAGCAAACACATCTTCTACCAGTATCTTTATGCCTGCTCACCAGCAGCCAGCACTTCGACTACTGAAAGAAACATGCTGAAAACTCCAGGAAAGCTGTCAAGAACACAGCCACACTCAGTGGACTGAGTCACAATAGTTTGTAACACAAAACTGATTCCAGACTCCCGTGTCAAGCTTTGCTGACACCAAACACTAAAATCTGAAAGTTATTCCTTGCTGGCAATAGTATTTCATGCATCAACAGAAATGAAAATAAAATCTAAGAACATCTGATAAATTGTTTTTTTTCCAAAGGTTTGTTGAAACCTTAGAACCAAAATTACAAACCAAGGATACAGTATGAGTAGATATGCATGTGTGCATGCATTTCTGTGAAAATAAAAAAAGAAAAAATGTAAAAATTAAATTCACATGCATTTTTACAAAATTTAGGTTGTCTTTTGTACTTCTAAGTTAAACGATTTATCAAGAAATATACAAAATAGTCTTAATGTGCCAAAAGCAACAGAAATGTTGACTTCTACTGGATTGCTTCCATTGTGCAAATTAATCCACTAAGCAAACTGCAGGATCCTTCTTTCTATGAGTTCTCAGTACAAGTCAACACCAGGATTGGTGCTTATTTCACTAAGATAGCGACAAAAATAAACTTAATTTAGTAGAAATGCTTTGTAAAGTTTAAAAATCCAGGATTACAACCAGAACACAGAATATACTCTCAGACAGTCAAACTGCCTTATGGTATCAACATGAATACAACAATCCAAACCCATTACTCTGACTAGCAGATCCACAAGACATTTAAGAAGAGCTCCTCAGGAATATCTTGCTTTCAAGTAAGACATATCCTGCTCCCCTTTCTTTCTCCCCATAGCAGCAATTCCCTTCAGAGGAAGAACCCAAAAAATGCCCTGCACAGTGCAGGTGTCCTGTGGCATCCTGCAGTTTCTTTACCACTGCAAGCTGAAGTATGAAAGTCCCAGCCGTCCTCTGTGCAAGAACAGAACACAGGAGGAACTTTCTGATCCTTCTGTGTCTATCTTCTGGGAACATATCTCAATATATGTTCTGGGAAAAGGTAATTTTATCACAATATTAATTTTATGAAGGTTTTCATTTAAGTTAAGTAGAAAAATTATTTTAAAAAGCTCATTGCAAAATTGGTGTTTGTAAAAGAGACCTCTTACTCCTAATATAGCATCTTCTCCCAGGTACTGTAATTAAGTCATAGTTTCATTGCTGGCTTACTTTTCTTGTCACGGAAATAATTATGTCATAACTATCTGGGGTCAGACTATCCAAAAAGCACCTACTGAAACCAGGAGCACAAGTCAAAAACATGTATCCTCTATTTTCAAGCAAATGCTATGACTCCTGAATCCAGGGCATGGTGCTCAGGAAGCCAAGTGACGTGGAGGTGGCATGGATATAAAAAAAAATTATTAAATCCATATTTAGATACAACTATCTTTTTAATGTACTAATCTGTACCTTAGCCTAAATCCGATTATATTGTTTCTCTGTGTGTTATGAGCTCATCCTCCTTTGATATACCCAGAAACAACCTTAAAAGCCAGGAGGCCTCAGGTAATATGACACATTCAGCCAACTAGCAAATTGCAACATATTGCAAAAGCAGCAAAGTCGTTCAGCTGTATTTGTATACAAAATAAACCAACAAAAGAGCACAACCACGTCGGCGAAGGGATGCCTGGGTGTCACTCCAAGCAGATCGTAATCCACGAAAAGGAGAACCTCTCACGGCGGAGCGGGCACGGCTCTCGAAGGGCAGCCCCGCACACGGGGCATTTCCCCGCGGGCCTCGCCGACTGCGGGGGTCTCTGCCCCCCCGCAATATTTAATTCCACAAGGCGTGCGAACAACAAACCTCACGCCCCAGCTCCGGCCCGGATGTGCCCCCGGGGGCGGCCCCGGCCCCCCGCTGACCTTGGGGCGGCC
>VZTN01030607.1:193828-207204 GCA_013400515.1 Erpornis zantholeuca | reverse complement strand
GCGGCGGCGGCGGGGACCGAGCCGGGCACGGTGCCCACACCGCCCCGGCCCTGCCGGGGAGCCCCCCGTGCCTCGGAACATCCCCTTGCTGAGGGGGCGACGTGCCCACCCTTCCCGTCTCCCCCGGCGTTCAGGGCCTCCCTCCCCCAGTGCCACAACGGCAAGCGGGGATGAGGGAATAAGCAGTATATTTTTTTTCTTAATTACTCCTCAACAGCCATCCTAGTTTTTCCCCTTGTTTTTCTTCCCAGACCTCTCCCTACGGAGAGGGAAGGTTGGAAGAGACCTTTAAGATCACCCAGCACTGTCACTGTATTCCCACAGCCACTAAACCACAGCACCCAGCGCAAGGTCCAGACGCCTCCTAAACACCCCCAGGAACGTGACTCCATAGGGCAGCCAATGCCTGACCACCCTAAAAGGGAAAATTTTTTTTCTTAGTATCTAATCTGAATTTCCCCTGTCTCAGCCTAGAACCCTCTCCTCTGGTCCTCTCTCTGCAGGTACGGCAGAAGGGGCCGGCCTCTCCTCACTACACCCTCCTGTCAGGGAGCTGGGGAGAGCGATGAGGCATCTGCTCCGCGGGCCCTGTGGAGCGAGTTAGGGCTCCATGGAGCTCGGGCCGTGGTCCCTGCTTCCTCAGGGCTACTCCCCCTCCTCCTGTGCTCTGTGGAGAATTGCGGGTGTGCTCCGGGGACATGGGGAAATGACTCCGGGCTCCTTGACCTTGGCTATGAGGCTGGCCCCGGTAGTGGCCAGGGACAGCGGCTTGGACACTGTCTGCTGGCAGATCCGCAGGTCTCGGGGGAGAAGAGCCAGCCTGCCGGCTCTTGGCAGAGCTGGACGGTGACCTAAAGGCACTGGCAAGTGCTTGTCTGAGGCAAATCCCTCTGTGATCCAGTACTAGCCCTTTTTGGCAGTGAAATGTCATGTTGTTGGCACTTCCTAGCCCAGGCTAAGGAGGCCTTTCCAGGAAAATAAGGCACGTAAAAGATCAGTGTTGAACTACGAAAGGGGTTCAAAGGAAAGTATTAAAAGTAATAGTGCTGAAAACACTACCTCAGGGAGTCTGTGGAGGTAAACAGAAGTTGCAAAATCTGTAATACAGGATTCTATAAATACAAGATGTACTTCTGAATGTATTGTGAAGTCAGCACAATCCTTAGAGGTAACCTGCTTTTTTTATTGGTTCACGTGAAGTTCATACTTTACAAAACTAGGACTGGGTAGCTCAGGGTATTGCTCATGGGATGTAGTGCAGAGGTTTCACCTTTAGGGACATGGGCCAGTCCAGGGCAGCAGTGACAGAAACAGCAGTGCTGCCATGGGGACGGCTGAGGTTAACCGGGTGGTGGTTCCAGCCTATTCCAATCTATTCGACAGAGATTTTTATTAGGTTTAGTAGGCCAAAGAGTAAATTGCAGAAGTAACTAGATTATACTTGCTGCTGGATACAGTCCTCCTAGATCAACATTGAGACATGCTAGTGAGCAAACACACACCATTTTGCAAACCTGACTGGCATATTTCCTTCAGATAGTTGGATAGACTTTAATATGAACTGGTAGTGCAGTTTGGCTCTAAAAACTTGCACCAGTATAAAGCCAACAGTCTTTGACACAGTCTCTTTCTCTGTGTTCAGGAACAATGCCTCCTTCTTTGCTGGTGTTAAAGAATGTTTTATTGCAGGGAGCAATATAGAAACATGGCACTAAAAGAGGAAGCAGAGTTCTACTGCCAGCTGGCCATTATTTAAAGAATTCCCAATTCAGTGCCAGTGATCAAAAACTTTCCGATTCTGGGCTCAGTTTGTAGGAGAGATTATGACTCTGAAAGCCCCATAATTTTATCTAGAAATCAGAGATGATAATCATAAAGCTGGAGGAAGTAGATTTTATAAAGTCCCTTTCTAGAGCAAAACTTACTTCTTATGTTGCAGTATGATGCCTTGTTTATAGTCTTATACCCAAGCAACTAAAATATTATTCCTCAAAAATGTAAATGTGTATTGTAGATTTCTTTTTAATTTTTTGACAAAAAAAAAAAGCTTACGCAGATCATCATTATTTTTAAATTAATTTTTTTTAAGATTATTTTCAGAATTTACTAGGTTTTAAAAATATTTTTAAATGCATATACCATATTAAAGCCCTGTTCTCTTTCTTCTGATGTATCTGAAGAAATTCTAAAATTTCTTAGATAATTTACTTTTCAAATGAGGAGACCATACTTGACTATCATTTTGGTCAATACTAAAGCCAGGAAAGTATCCAGGAAAATACTACTTATCTTCAAAGAACTTGGCATTCTCATCACATATCTTTCCTGTAGACAGCATGGCAGGAGATTTTCCATCTATCCATCTATATATTTTTGTAGCATATTACATTATTTCTTGATGTTGGATGTCTACTTAAACTGAAATACATAAAAAATGTGAAAAATCTGAAATGCTTAAAAATTATAAATAGGTTTTTCAAGTAGCTCTATATGGCTTCTTCCCTTACAGCAATGCCAGTCATGCTTGAATTACCTAAGCAAATTTAATCAAAATGTCAAAGATCTACCAAAACTCAGGCGTTTTTTAAAAACCCAAACACAAAGTGAGATTACAAAATGTAATTTGCTCTTCAAAAGATACATTTCCAGTATGCCTTGGAGCCACTCTTAATTGTTTTCAGTAAATCACTGCATTTTGCTTTTCTTTGCCAAGATCTATCAGAATCATAGCCATCCATGGCTGACCAGTTTCTTGGTCCAAGAAGAAATCAATGACCATCAAATGCCTTCTATTGTTACTTTGTAAGTACAAATCCTTTTCTTCCAGCAGACATAGTAGCAAACTGTACAAATGACAGTTTTTTGCAGACAGCTCTAGAATGACATCAGCGCACTTTAGGCAGCGTTTTGGCTCTGAATGTCTGAACCAAAATCAGTTCCTGATGCTTTATGGCCCTTTCTTGCTTGAAAACCCTCTGGTAGTGTGGTTTCTCCCATCTCACATAGTGAGACCAGCGGTCTGGCCACTCACTTCTCTCCAGCCAGGTGCAGAGTTGAATTTCTGCAGGCCTGGCTGATATGGCTGTTTCACGTGGCATGTTGGTGATTCTGGTTTTGCTGACTCTCTTTGGCTTTGCTGTGGCTCTCTTTCGGGGCACTCCCCTCAGTAACCAGTAGCAACTAAGCCACTGCCGTCCTTTGACATGACACCGTAGTCACGACATGCTATAGTTAGTACGAAAAAAAAAAAAAAGGCCTTTGCAAATCCACCAAAAATCACAACGACAGAGTAAAAGCAGGATCTTTAACAACACCAAGGTCATGGGTGTGATCCCTGTATGGGCTACTCACTTAAGAGCTGGATTCAGTGATCCTTGTGGGTGCCTTCCAACCCAGAATATTCTGCGATTCTGTGACTGGCATCCCACAGACTGAGCCAACTAGTGCTTTAAACCCGTAACCATTCAATGCACCACTTCCACCACGAAATGCTCCATTTCAGAGGGTGTGCATCCTCCCCGGAGGCATCCCGGGCGCGATGCGGAGCGGGCAGAGCCGCCGAGTGCCGCAAAAGGCCCGTTTGCAGCAGCGAGGCGTTTGCGGCAGGCGGCCGGGCCGGGCGGGCAGAGGCGCGGCGGCCGTGCAGCATGCTGGACCCGGAGGGCAGTGTGGAGCACCAGCCTGCCTCTTCCTTCCCCAAAGTCCTCCTCATCCCTCTAGCCATGCTCCTCGCAATTGCAGCGCTCCTGCTCTTAGCCTTTTCCGCTACGCGGCAGAAGGAGCCTGATTTTTACACTTTCAAAGTTGTAAACATCAGGGGCAAGCTTGTGTCTCTGGAGAAGTACAGGGGCTCGGTAAGTGCGGCGGGGAGGGGCGGCTGCCGCCCGGGCTCACTAACAGGCAGCCCTTGCATGTCCGCGGAGCGAGCGCGGGGGAGAGTGCTCGGGGCCGCGGTGCACACACACCTGGGCTGCTCACTCTGACCGACGGGACACCGCGCTGCCCTTTAGCGAACACGTCTGGCTAACACAGGCTCCTCTTCAATAAAGCGTTTGCAGTCTAACCCCCGTGTGTGTCCGCGTCTTCTCCCGCTGCAGCCTCCTGTAGACGTGGCAGGCAGGGAATGCTGCCCTCCTGCCGTTCTTGCAGCAGGATGGATTGCTCTGGATTCTGCCTCTTCCATCGGAAGCTCAGGAAGTTTGTGTCTCTGTGTAACTTACTTTTGGAGTTTATTTCTCCCTTTTAACTGCATGACTTCTTGTATGTTATCCTTACCTAAATCCCATTCCTTTTTAATGTTCTACATTAAAAAAAAAAAAAAAGAAAAAAACGGGGGGTTGATCCGTGGCTGATGGAGTTAACAGATTTCACCGTAGTTTGTAAAAACATGAGAGACATTACAAAGTATTAGAGTATAGTGAAATTGTAACAACATCATGCAATTCCTCTCTGGCTTTTTAGTGTGAGAGCAATATGAAGAAGGGCACATAGATACTTACGTTTTTACAATGTCTTCTAAATTTTCTTTACATATTACATTAATGATTTCTAGGCAGAGCTTTTCATACCATTTTAAAACGATGTTCTTGACATCTGATTTAATTTAATTTAATGTCATTTTCTTTTATTTTATTAGGGGTTTGATCATCTAGGAAAGATGGTCAGTACCTATGGAAGAGTGAAAAGAGAACTTAGCACACTCATTATACTTAATATTATAAACTCTCAGAGCCCCTTTCACAAATTATAGAAGCTAAAATCAACATAAATCCCACAAGTGCCACTCTTAGCACACAAGTGACACATCTGTGATACAGTCAGCCAGTCAAATAGTTTCACTGCTGCCCAAAAAGGCAGCACCACTTCTGGCTTTCACCCTTTTTCTCCAGCTTTGTGTTTCCACCTTCCTTTTTCCCCTCCTCAGGTGTGTGAGCTCACTGGTCCACAGCAGCAGTCACTAAAACATTGGCAGGAAGACAGAGAAGATATATAGGGAGATGCACATTTTCTTGAGCTCAGCAGAAAGAGATACTGGTGGATTTGGACCAAATGAGAGATCTAAATCTTATCTGGTCAAAGTTCTCATCCCCCTCCATTCACAACTGAGATACAGCAGAACTGGTCCCATGCCCACTCAAATATCTGTGTTGGAGAAAAACATGGAAGCTGTTTAAAATTGAGCAATATTTGTGCTTTTTTAATGAGCTCCTTCCAAAGGCTCTGTCAATAAACCCTGTTACAGGGGCATGTTTTGTCTGCACATCATCTGCTAATCTGAATAAGCAAATATGACCTGTAGCTTCTCTATCTCAGGGCCAGAATCCTCATGGAAATGAGTTAAGGGGGAACTCTCAATAATTCCTTACAGGCACTCTGCAGAGAGCTGAGGGTGTTCCTTCCCTGTGGAACAAGCTGCAGAGCCTGGTCTGGAATCTCATGAACAGGCAGGTTCAGGGAGTGTGCTGTATCCCAGTGCTGTGGTTCCAGGCCATCCTCGAGGCATGGCTGGTATCATAAAGGAGAGCTCTAGAGATGTACCTGGGAAAGATAATACCACTGATGAATGGTATTCCTTGATCCCTGCTAGGCCACATGGAATAGTTCATTCCAAGAAAGTGACATTCACCTTCTGCATGGAATAAAATGTAGATTTGCATTCAGAGATCCTATTAATGTTCATGCTACCTGCTCTTTGATAATGCATGCACACAATTTTAAAGAAAATTACAGAAATAAAACACATCCCTTTCTGTCATATGTTGTCAGAACTCAGTATCAAGATAGAAAAAGGTTAATTAAAATTCCCATTTATTTCTTAAAATAAACTTGCTTAAATCTGCAGTTAGATAAGTAATGTTAAGGCGTAGGTTTATCATAATATTTTAAAGCTATTAGAAGAAAGCAAATATTATTAAAGTACTACGTGTGTGCTCGTGGTGTTTTAAGGGAAATGAGTCACTAGTTAGCTCCTGGAACAATAGTCTGCTAATTGCCAACCCAGCTTTTACCAGCCTTAAGCTTTCTGGCAGATGTAGAGAAGACATTTTCTTCAATTCAGTCACTCAGCTAATTTATTTAAATAACTACTTAATTGGCAGTCAAGAAACTAACTAGGAATTTAAAAAATCCAAAGGCTTCCAGACTCTAAAAAAAAAAAAATTAATAAAGTCTGCTAATTCTAAAACCACAAGAGCCATGCTAAGTATAAACAATCAGAGCAATTCATGAATGACAGAATTGCCCTTCAGTAAGCCATTATTAATAAAAACTTGTGTCTATTCAGATCATTGAAACAATTTTTTCATAGCAAAAAAACCCTGACTGATTGATATTAATTCACTTTCCATTCAAGTGTATCTTGATACAAACCACAATTACCCTCTGTTATACAGTAAAGAAAGGGAGGACTATTACTACTGAGAAAAGAGTTCCACTAGTGAAATAGATCACAAAACTGTCTGGTTCACTGTGTTGTGGAGAAGGCCCATCCTTCTACAGTTTTTCCACACTGCCATGAACTGTTGACCCACCTACATTAAAAATGAAGAGCAGTGGTGATGGGTGGACAAGAATCAAGAGGATCCAAACAAATTAGTTTTCTATCTAATTTAATTCAATAATCTTATATTTTCTTTTATGATCTATATCTGATATGCTGCAAGAGGCAGTATTCTCACCAAAAATAGTATCTATTTGGGAGTCAGAACTCCCAAACATCAACTGTTCCCTGCTGTGTTTATGCCTATCTTGATGTAATGGTACCAATCTATCACCCAGCTAAGTACAATGTGCTGGGGTGGAATTAAGCAGTGTCAATGCAGTGCCTTTGGAAATCTTGAGCCATAGGTAACTATAATCATGGAAAAGCATCATGCACTATAACAATTTAAGCATTATTTTTAACTAAATATTATTATTGAAAGTAGTGCTAGGCACTTTAGACTAGAGCTCACTTTAATCCATGAATGTGTTACTGAGTGTGGATAAATAAAGAGCACAGCCACTGAATTACTGCACAGTTATTGCTATTTGTTCCATGAAGGTGACAGCTCAGTGAGTTGGTGCAACCTGACACTTGTAGCTGGTTCTTCCATCAGTCACACGGAGCCAATTAAAAATCTGCAGGTCTAAAATCCCAAGCATTTACTGTCTCTGCTGACAGATCCACAAAGGGTTACTGGAAGCCAAGACAGATTCCTAAGTCTGTCCTGGGATTTTTCCCTAAAGGATGCACTCTGGTGTAAACCTTAAGGAAAGCAAGAAGAGTTTTTGCAGTGTTAAATAAATTAGTTCACTACTAGAATGAATGATTTTCTAGGCAAAGGTGAAGAAAGGATAGTATTAAGAGGTCAGACAACTGCTGATAAAGAATTCAGCTGAAATGAAATAATTTTTGTGAGGTCCATTGAACTCTTTGCACTGCACACTAGGTGGTGTGCTTGACTTGCACTCCCAGAGTCTAAAGTCAGGCATATTGAACTTACTTTAAATCATTTATAGCTGTAAGAAGTCAAAGTACAGCCTCTATATGAGAGCAAAAAGAGCGACTGCCATTTATTAGAAATAAAACACAGATAAAAAAAATCACCACTCTAAATCAGAGTGGTGATTAGAATCAAATTCTAATACCAGACACCTGAAAGATAACTCAGTAAAGATTTTTAAAGAATAATTTTAAACATTCATTAAGAAATACTAATAGACCCTGCAAGTTTTCATTACATGTCTTATACTTTTAAGAGGTTTGCACTATTAAATTGTGGAGTTCAGTAATGGAGAATTCAGTTACAGAGAATGCATTTTTTCTAAGGAAAAAAGAGAAGCATAATGTGTCTGCCATCCCAAAAAATGCTGTGTGTAGTTTCCATCTGTTTTGGAGGAATACATGTGGAAGTTTCCACTATTTGCACTGTGAACTCTCAAGCCTTTCACCACCATGCCAAGTAATTACTGTTTTAAAACACCTGTAAATTAAAATAATTGTTTCTTTTTGAGTCAATCCTCTCAAGCTCTCTTTTTACTCAAGTAAAAGTTATAAAAGCTTGATTGTATTCACTGGCAATTCATCTTTCATACCAGTTTAATATGAACACAAAGGCTACACAACCTTATTTCCTCCAAATCTCCAATGATAAATTCTTACATTACCATTCTAGTTGAGATAAAGGATCAATAGAGATGACTTCAATAAGGTGTATGAATACTTCTGCATCATGAAATTCCAAGGCTTAAACTATATTTTAAAAAGCTTCTAAAATTTCATATGAAAGAACTACATGTGACTTCAGCTCTTAGAAGTACAATTTATCTTTACTTCATACTAAACTACAGTTATCCCTATGTTTGGTAAATCAGATTATTTTATAAGAGCAGAACTGCCAATAGTTATTTTTTATGTCCAACATATAAATTCTACTTCAAATGCTGAGAGTCTGCAACAGGAATGCATCATAAAATTATTACCTATTATCTGGAAAAAAAAAATCTAATTATATGCCATAATTTTGGATGTTTTAGGAGACTGAATTTAAAATTGCAGGCAGAGCTTGTAAGTGTTGTATGAATGAAAGGAGTGATTCGAAGGTGAGATGGCTGCAGGTCATATTTCATATGCAATGTATGGGGGTTGCTTAGATTGCATCCTGTTGACACCCTACACCACAAAGAAAATTACAGCAGCTTGTGCTTTGTAATATTTCCAATTTCCCTGTCTTCTAGGGAAAACAGTGCCACTCCAAATCCACTTTTAATTCAATAGCTGGACTTTGATGATCCTCATGGGTCCTTCCAACTCAGGATATTCTATGGTTCTATGATAGCCATACAGCTATACAAAGTAGAAAACACACAGTATAAGTGTTTATGTTTAATGTAAGAAATTAAAACCACCAACATCCCCTTAGGTTTTTCTTTACTCATTCCTACCCCTTCTACATATTTCATCTTAAGATCCCATACCTTACCCAGGTATGTACTTTTACATGCCAGTTTGTTTTCTGGCTTTAAAAAGATTATGCACATGTAGCTGTTTATTTTTTGCTAAATATAATCTATTTGACACACCCTATTTCCTTAAATATTTTTGTATGAAAGCATTAGAATGGATTCGATTTATGTAGAATGAGTGGCAGCTTACACAAAATTCATGAGAATAATTAAAGTGTAAGTCTAAAAATAAATTCTAAAAGTTATTAAAACCAATGAAAAACTCTCCAAGGCTTTGAGAAACTGTAATATGTGTTAGTTCAGAGTAAGGTCACTTAATTTTTGCAACAAATTCTGTTGTTCCTGTCTGTGACAGCTTCCTCCCAGCTGGATCTGTGCTGGCAGATCCTGGTGCTAATATTTGAGTGACACAATGCACACAACGTTGAACATGATCCACTGCAGGAATGACTTCAAAGGATAGTGGGCAGCCTTCACTTCTTGGAATCTCTAATTGAGGCAATAAACCTTTGAGCAAAAACTGTTGTCATTTTGTCACAACTGAGTAGATTTACTCTAGAAGTGATGGAAAATTTTACAGCCCACACTGCACAGACCAATCCCAAATCCTGTAATTGCTTCTATTACCTTCTAGGTCAAGACATCTACACTAGCAGTGTAAATGGATCAGCCAGTTCTGTATCGGCACCAAATTCTGTGCAAGAAAAGATGCTGCAGAGCAGATGCTTCACAATAGATAAATAAATGACAAAAACCCCATTGATTTGCAAGTTTCTTTCATTCAACTTGGTATATCTTAGCTGCATGGTCACTTCTTCAATATCTTTAGGAATTGACCAAAAGGCAGAATGGAGAAATATATATTCTCTGTAAGCTGAAAATTAAGATTGCTTAGCAGTTGATTGATTACCTTAATGCTTGCCAAAGAGGAATACATAAAAGAAAAATTAAAACTTTCTCTTGTGAATAGAACTCAATGTAATTTCAAATATGTGTTCAGTCACAGTTCCCTAGACATTCTTTCTTTTTCTTAAATAATCTTCATTCCACCCTACCTGTTGGAAAACTGACACGTGCAGAACATTTTTAAATGTGCTCTCTTGTTCTTCAGGTGTCTCTAGTTGTCAATGTTGCAAGTGAGTGTGGGTACACAGACAGCCACTACAAGGCCTTACAGCAGCTGCAGAGAGACCTGGGCCCATACCATTTCAATGTGCTGGCATTCCCCTGCAACCAGTTTGGGCAGCAAGAACCAGACACTAACAAAGAAATTGAGAGCTTTGCACGAAAGACTTATGGTGCCTCCTTCCCTATGTTCAGCAAAATCACAGTCAGTGGAGCTGGTGCAATTCCTGCCTTCAAGTACTTAATTGGTGAGTAACCTGGAACGCTGGAGGGTTGTTTCTCCAGCATAGAACTCCTCTGACACAAAATACCATCCAATAGAAAAAAGAGATCTATGATTGTGTTCACAGAGTTGTCAGGTTCAAAGACATCAGAAGTCATGTAGTCCCTCCTCCTGCACAAGGCAGGATTTCCTCTCTGTTGCCGTTGTCTTACCTTCCAAAAAATCTCCAGAGATGAAGACATATCAATAGCAGATGTCTTGCAAAAGCTGGTCCAATAAACCTCTACATGGAATACAGGCCTTGAAATAGTCTCCTCTATGCATAAAACATCCTGACCTTTTTCCACTTTGCAGCGTTTTAAGTGCTTCTCCTGTGACATGAGTGCTGCAGGTTGGATTTATAAGACTCATCTCTAGAGCTGTAGGATAAGTGGAAGCAAAGAACCTCACAATTTACTTCAACAATCAAAAAGTGAACGCAAGCACTAGACAATGTCCTTGAGTACACCCTTCCTCATTCCTCCCCAAGCACTCAAACAGCCTTACTGTACAGTTCCTCCAGTTCCAATCTGCCTTATAGCCAGCATTGAGACCTGAAGAGGTTTTGCTGGTTCTTACCAGCTAGCTGACAAATACAAATATATCCTGTAAGGCAGGATATTCCCTATCAAGGCACTACTTTTCTTGCACTGAACAAATGCTTTGAATACCATTTAAATGGTAAATTAAAATGTCAGTCTTAACCCAATGTGAAGGAAATCTTTCAGCAATGAAATATAGTAAAGCCCAATGTGACACCGTGTCACCTGAGCTGCATTCTGCAAGGACCATACCCCTGCTGATTCTCTCCAGCACCACAGTGTTCTCACATATACCACTGAATTTAAAGGATTGTGGATATTATTTTTGACTATCTCAAGCTCACCTCCTTCCAGGTGTCTGTAATGGATCACTCTGCTAGCCAAACTTGTCTGTAATCCTCTTCACATCCTTTAATTTCTGTTTTGCCCAAGAGAATTGTTCCTGCAGACACATCCCAGGAAATTTGCAAAACTTGTGTTTCCCTGCTGGCCTGCCCGCAGAGGGAGGCTGCTGGGCCTTTATTCAGCACAATAACAACATAGTTAAAAGTGTAGGTCTGGAGGTGTCTTGATGATACTTTGAAACAACTTCTGATTCCTTATGAGGTTTGCCCAATGTATAACCAATGGAAAAAAAGATGCTAATTTGTCTGTAGCGTCTGTGCTTGTGCTTTTAGTGGGATGAGGTTCCTGGTCTAACAGAAAGTCCTGGAAATGTTGTTAGTCACACAGCAGAATAGTAAAGGGTAAGAGTGTGACTCATGAAAGAGCATATGAACGGGAAGGGGAAAAATGTAGTAGATGAGAATTAGGTGGAAACCTGGAACGATTACTTTGTTATTTCTTCATGTAGCATTTCTTGAAACAATCTTCTCAAGCACATGATACTGGGTGCTTTTGGAGGGAAAATTCTGGATAAGCAAGTAATGAGTCCTGGGACAGCTATATAGTTATGCCAAATTCCATTTCCTATCAGTGTTCAGCCATGTCAGGTATATCTGTATAGCACAGCCACACATACACATCCCCTCACACACTTCAACACTGATTATTGTGCTTTCTCCGAGCTCAAGCTTTCCTGTTTCCATCAGTCTCCAAGGGACTAACTGTCTAGTTAAAGCTGTTTGTCAGAAAATTAATCTTATTCAGTCTGAACTTCCTCTCATTTTGCATTCCTTCTTCCTCTGAGAGGTTAATCATCAAATTGACAGGAACAAATGTCAGGAATTGGCTTTTATAATATTTAACTTTTTTTTTCCCCTGTAGAGTCTACAGGAGAAGAACCAACCTGGAACTTCTGGAAATACCTGGTGGACCCTAATGGGAAAGTAGTAAAGGCTTGGGACTCTACTGTCTCTGTTGAAGAAATAAGGCCCCATGTTACAGACCTTGTAAGGAAAATCATCCTAAAGAAGAAAGATGAATTATGACTTTCATCATAAAAATGCCAGCATGCCAATTGCATGTTCATTGAGAATTAGGGCTGGACTTTGTCTTTTTACATTCCAAAAGAGAGGATATAGGGAAAGAAAATTATGACCAGTTGAATCTGTATTCACCATCCTAAGAATGTAGAAAAGAGCAAGTTAGTATGGTCAAAGTAATTGAGTGTTTTTTTCCAACTGAATTCAGTTTGAGTTTTCTCGGAAAGGAGAAATCTTCAGCATTTGTTTCTTCCCCAATTCAATTATTAGTTGTTGGTAACACTAGAGGATGTCAGTTCATGTAGGAAGAAAGATCAGAATAATGAGAATGTCCTGGCTGGGACCTCCCTGATATCTACAAATCTGTTGTCATATTTTGATTGCAAACTGAATAAAATAAAGAGCAAAAAAGTGAATGATTGACTTAAGGGATGTGCTAGGAAGAGGGCCAAAGCAGATGCCTTCAGACCAAGCTATTTCTTCTACTAGCATTTTGCCTTAGAATTACTCTCACCTTGTAAAACTGATGTTAAATTTATTTTCCAGTTTATAACACTATCCAATTTTGCTGCATGTACAGACAAACATCAGACAATCAAAAATATTTTTTCCATGGAAATAATTCTTAATTAATTCTTGCATAATGTTACATAGCTTAATACCACATTAGTGTTATAAATGCTTAATGGCATCTTTTTCAACTGTAGCAGTCAGGCATCTGCTCAGGCTTCAGAAGTCCCTAGCTCATACTAAAATAACACTAACATTTGCAACCTCATTGAACCCTTTGAAAATCTTGTCAGGAAGAACTCTTTTTATCTCAACAAAAACCCAATGTTCCCATCCTCTTAACCTGAGGATGCACATTGGACGTGGTTTGAATATTGTCCATTAAAGACCTGTAACTTAAATTTAGCTCTTAGGAAGCGCTTCAATCTACATCTTGACTATAACTCTGATGGACCCTCTCATTTGTTCTCCTTTTGAACTGTAAGGCTATACTTTGTGTCCATCAGGCACAAACCAGCAAACATCTAATAAATCAAATAATGTCAGAAATAAAGGCACACACAGCTA
>VZTN01030607.1:162426-185672 GCA_013400515.1 Erpornis zantholeuca | reverse complement strand
AAAAACAACCCCAAAAAAAGCCACCTAAGTAATTGTCTTTTTTAAAACTTTAGAATACAGCTTTTTCTATTTTTTAAAAAAACAATGTTAAGTGCTTTAGTCTAATACATACTGAATGTAATGAGGTTCAAAACAAAACATGAATATTTTTAGTGAGATGAGAACTTGTTACTGAAGGACGAACTATAATAATAATAAGGAATGGTAAAGTAGAACATTTTTAGTCTAATGTGGTAATAACTATATTCTGTTACTGAAACTTACAGAAACCTCAGAGCATCATGAAAAAAAGGCTTGATATTGATCTTATGGATGAAGAAACTAAGCATGTGGGTGATACCATTTTCCCAAAGGCCTGTAACAAGTGAATGAAAAACAAAGAACAGAACTTAATGTTCTGTTTACAAGTTTGTACAGGTGTATCTATCACCTTTAGTTATTCCAACCAGAGAGAGCAAGCTATCATGTGAAAGTTGATTATTTTGGCACCAGTTAAAGAGAGAAATAGACAGCAACAGAAAAATGAAGTAATTACATTCCTTTCCATAAGACAAACAACAATGCTACTGTAAACGAAGATAATTTAGCTTGATTCTGCTTTGACTGCTTCTGATGAGATGTTCATCATGCCCATCACAGTGATCTGCACTGATGCATTCTGTTTCAGGGGCAGCACAGAAACAATTCCTGTCAAAATCCCTGGTGCAAGTTCTAGGTATGGAAGAAGGATGAGAAGATGGTTAGGATGAACAGATACAATATATCTTATACCTTCATCCAATTTCTGAGAGAACATCTGATTACTGAGACTAACACAGATTAAATTAGTCACTCATCTGAGATGTAGCTGGTGATCATTTCACCAAACCAGGATCAATGAGGTGGAGACCTAACCATTGGCCCAGCTTCAGAAGGCCTAGTCTGTCACTAGAGCAATTCCATTAATTACAAATTGTGTGGTAATCAGGTGCTCTGATGAGGGATACATAAGATTAAGAGTTGAATTTTAATAACTATTGTGGAAATGTAAAGTTGAAAGACCTGTAGTGTTTCAAAGACATAAAACCATTAAACCTCTTGTTATTATTAGCAGTTTATAACCATTTAATATTCTGAACCATCTTATCAAAGGATAGGCTATGTTAGGTGTTTATAATAAGAGTATATTTTTTATTTTTCCTTTGGGTCATCTGCTTATGTTGGACAACTTCTTGTATCCACTGCTGAAGTGAAAAGGGATTTGAAACTGAGTAAGGCTTTCTAATTTCAGCCAAAGACATGAGGGTTGTGGAAACTGATTCTCTTTACAGTATCCCCAAAATCTAGTAATGTTCAAAGGTGGAAAACAAACTCACTTTCAGCACCAGAAATGAGGAATAAAACCGAGCTTTTGAAGCTAGAAAATAAAACTGAAAGTCTGACAAGAAAAAAATTGCTAAGAAAGGCATGTCAATGCTTGTGAGCAACATAATGATATCAGGAGTGAAACATCCTCACAACACAGAGCACTGGAAAAATGAATTATTATCTGTGAAGTGATCACAAGTACTACCAAAAAACCATGGCTGAAGTAATTCTGTATCCCCACTAGGTGTGGTTAACATTCAGCAAATAACCTTTTGACCATGCATTAGAAAAAGTAAGAAAATAAAGTAATTAAAAACTCATTGTGAAATGAGCTGAAATCTCTCCAAAAATAGTGTAGTTATTTGCTCTAAGCCTGGCATTTCTAATTTCTGAATAACCTGGTATTCTTTGAATGTAATTTTGTACACATAATTTCTTCTGTTTGAACACAAATAGGAAAAATCAAGAGCAGAATTTCATATTGGCAATGACAAGAGTCGTCTGCAATATTTCAAACCACCACACAGAGTTTATCCATGTGAATTCATGACATAAGGAAGTCACTGTTTGTCATCACATGTGTGAAAGAGAGCTAAATGAAGCATACCTTTGTCCACAGGATTTAAACATATCTGCTGATAGAAAAAGATGGCAAACAAGCAGACAACTTGGGTTCTGTTCCAAGATTCATAGATATGGCACAGAGCTCCTGTCACTCCAAAGGCTGCTCCTCTTTGCCTTGTCCTTTCAATCTGCCTCTTTCCTACTCCTAATTCTTCACTCTATCCCTGTTCTCTGTAACTGCCAAATCCCAGCCTCCAATTCTTACATTCGTCAGGCCAGTTGCAGTTTTTTACCCCAAAGTGAGTCAGAGCCCAAATCTTTGGCCTTAACACCTTCTTTCATACAGGACAGAAAACTTCAGTTCCAACATTAAGGCCTTTTAAAATAAGAAGCAATTGTAAATAGGCTCCTGTAGAAAGTTTTTCTCCTGCTGCAGAACTTCAACAATAGATGATATTACCCCCTACACATAAAATATAAAGACAGTTGTGTGGGAGGGTTAAAGAGGAAGAATTGCTGCTATTGATATCTGCATCTCTTTGAATTATAAATTGGAATGAAAGTTGTCTATGATGGCCATGTGACAGGATTCTGAGCCAAGGCACGCGAAAATATGCAAAAAATTTATATAATTTTATAACAAAACCATTTTTGGTGTTTTAAAAATATGCTTAATAGGACTAAATCTAAATTATTGGCCTAAGAGGTTGAACAAAATGAAGAAAATTAATAAGCTTCAGTTTGAGTTTACTATGAAAATGGTGGGGAGGTGTTTTATTGTATTATTTATTCACTGAAATTTAGAAGTCAGTGATTCAAACCCTGTAGATAATCAGGCCATTACCTATTCAAACACAAATTACATATCGGAGCTCCATCCTCACTGCAAAACTACCAGCGTGAACCCTTCCTACTTCTCTGTTTCACTGATTTTCCCTCTTAAAATTTTGACTGAAACCTCTTCCAACTGCCTGATGCTCAATATTACTTTCTCCTTCTTCATTATTTAGTTCTGTGAAGCAGAGACAGTTTAAAGTCCAAACCTATTCCCTATATTGACAGGGGAATCAATTAGAGGATAATGTGTGTGAAGTACAGTTGAAATGACTAGGAAAATTGGTAGGCAGTAGAGTGACAGGAAAAACTCCTATAATGATACTTTATGCATGTGTTCACTTGCACTTGCAGAGGATCTCAAAATACAAACAATCCTGCATACAAGTGTCAGACAACTCAATCACTATCACAAATCTACAGAGTTAAACTGAAGTACAATCTGGAAAGCAACTTGCTTGCAGCTGGTGGAATTGAGAGCAGAGCCCAAGATGTATCATATCCTCTGGACAGATTTCAGTCCTTCACTAATACACACACAGTTCTTTTTTAGTCTTCTGAGTGACAGCATCTCACTGTACTGCAAGTATGCACCACTTAAAACTTCTGTGCTCCTTTTTGGTTTAAACCTTATGCTGTCATCTGCCTTCCTCAAGTGCCTGCTACTCATGTAACATGAAAAAAATATGTTATCTACACTTACACTGATGTCACTTTAATTTTTTACTCCTAATCAGACCTCATTACACCATCTTGGCACGACGATTTTGTTTAATTGCATAATTTACCATCAGATTACTCTTAAAAGCAATTTATGCAGCTCTTTGCCAGTTAATAATTAGGTTATGCTCTTAAGGAAAACCTTCCCATGTAGGTTTGAGGATTGATGCTGATCTAGACAGCTATAGCATAGTCCATAATTAATTTTCTGTGGAAGGTTGGCTGCTAGAAATGTGTCCCATAACTGTTAATGTGAATGTTTTTAGCTTTTAAGTAGTGGTCAGTGCAAAAGCACAATTCACTTTGAGTTGTCTCTAAATGGAATGGCTAAATCAGGACATTTTAGCTTCTTTCTCAAGCCTCCTTTGCTCTAAGCTGTATCAGCCAGGAAAACTCCTGTAATTTGCTAGAAAATTAAACCAGCCCAGTTCTGCTGGCCAATATCTTGTGGAGTCAAGATAAAATAAGAGGCTGTATGCTTTTAATATTAATCATAGTTTAGATGAAGATTACAGTTATTTTTAATGACTACAAAAATTGCTGTGTTCTAATCATTGCACAGATGACATACAATATATATACAACATGTTTATGAGTTTGTCTTGAAGGCTTGAAAGCAGATATAAGAAAGAGAAAGCTGCAGCTCCATGGCCCCAAGTATTTTGAAGAGAGGCTTCAAGTACAGCTATACAGTCTCTTGGAAGCCAATGTGAGTTTCAGTAAAACAGTTAAAGACTTGCAGAAGAATCTGGGTTGCAAGCCTCTAAGACAGTTGGCACGTTTTATCAGAATTACAGCTAGAGCTTCACTGCAAAAAAGACCCATATTCACAGGGATGATAGTTCAGCACCCAGAGAACAGACATATCCTGTTTTGGATACAGTTCTGAAAGCTGCTCCTGAACACCTAGATAATTTGTCTCTCAGTTACAAGGGTCCTACAGAGGTCTTTGATCTGTGTTTTTCTGAAAGCTGGATGACGTTAGGTGGAAACACATTCGTCGCTCAGCAGAGAGAACCATCCTTGTCATCTGTGTAGTAACTTAAACTGATATTGGTAATAGTGAAAAGAGAGGGCAACATATTTTATGAGATCTAAACCACTAGCTCTTACTGGAAGAGGTCTGTGTTTTGTAATTGGAATGATAAAAGAATGTGATGTTTTCTTTTGACATAAAAGATGATGCACCTATTTTGCTGGCCAGTGAAGAGCTTCTCACTTAAATCCTGTTCCTGAGTGTCTCATCAAGAGAGAATGGGTTTTTTTATTTTAATCCTCCAGAAATTACATAGTTAATTCAGTCACTGAGGTAGATAACTGAAAGGTAATTTCTAATGTTTCATATAAATCTTTCCAAATAATTGTAACAACTAAGCACACTAATTATTGTCACCTAGTAATCACGGCAAGTACAAACTGATTGCTGCTATAAATGAGTACACTGATTGATGAAACAAACAAACGAAAAAAGATGTTGCCACCTCAGAACATTTCAGCTTTCTTAGAAACCAAATTTCTTCAAGTTTGGACAAAGAATCCTCCCTTACTCCAACTCTGACACAGATCTACTTTATAAACATTAAGTAGGAATGAAAATTTGTGTTAAACTGAGCATAAAACCGTGATGAGTAATTTTATTTATTCCAAATCACTGCAGTAATAATTCTGAGAGGAAAATAGTTATCTGAGTTCTGAATAATGAGAGAAAAATCTCCAAAAGTAAAATAGCAATGTGAAATACAAAAATAACCAAGAATGTTCTATGTTCCTAAATGCCTCTTGACCATTTGATTTGGGAATGTTTACTTAAACAGCTGAACTGAATGACTCCTGGATTCATGACCCTCTGCCATGGTTTTTGAATTCTGGTATGAAGAGAACCTCAGTGGAAACAGATCAAGAAATGATAAGATGAAGAAAAAAATAATCCCTGAGGGATAAAGATGACCAGAGAGAAACACAAGAATGGGAATTCACGTTTTGGAAGAAAATAGTTATTAGCAACTGAACAAGGTACATAAAGAGTTTTCAAAAGATTAATACCTGTAAGACTGGGATTAGATATTTCTCCACCCTGGGAAGTTGTAAGACTTAGGTCTCTGTTGCGAACACAGTATTGGCAACTTCACAAAGTCTTGAATCAGTCTCCAAAACCATGATATTCACCCCTGTACTTCTCAGTTTCAACCACACCACGTGTTGTTTAGTTGACTGATGCATACACAGGGTCTGGGCAAGGAACTGCTGGCTTTTGAGCTGAGATTCACCCATCCTTCCCTCATTAGACACTTTCCTCAATCACAGAAAAACAGTCCACAGTGTCTTTGAGAATCAAATGACCAGGAATTGGCCTCTTAATCTCGAATAACACAAGAGCCACAATTAAATTCTAACACGTACTGACACTATTGGCATAATTGAGGTGAAAAGGCTGCCTTCTGGTCTTTGGTAGATCATTTTGCTGTATACGTCTCAAATAAGTCAATCCTCAATTTTATTATTGATCTGATTATATCTGATTTCATCAGAACAACTCAAGTGATGAAGTTACAACTCTCACAAAATCTCATTGTTATCTAGCCTTTTTCTGTGTTGATATTCATATATTTTCTGTGTTGATACTCCTGATCTCCCCTTCTCTGGAGACTTCGCACTAGCCACATCACTGCCATTCATCCTCTCTCTTTGTGAAGTGCATCTTTAAGTGTTGAGTCTGTTTTTGAGCTGGAGCTTTCCCCCCTCATAAAGCCAAGGGGGGCTGAGCCCTGAAGGGTGATCCTCCCCCTCCCCATGCTCTCCTTGCTTTGCCTGTCCTGAGACCCCACCCAGGTTATGGGTGAGGGCGGACCCCTGAAAGCTCCCCTGGACATGAGACCCAGCGCTGAGGGACAGCCAAGAGCCAGCCTTTGAGGTTCCCTCACGGCGGGGCTCCCGCCCTCTCCCGCCTGCCCTGAGGGCGCNGGGTGCCGCCGAGCAGAGGCGCCGGGCGGGCAGCGGGCGGGCGGCCGCGCCATGAGCGCCGAGTGCAGCAGTTACCTCAACGCCGACAAGGTGCTGGTGAGCGGGTTCAGCTGCCCGCGGGCGGGCGGCGACGCCCGTGCCGTGTTCTGCTGCGGCTTCCAGGACGTCAAGTACTGCTGCGATGACCCCCACAGCTTCTTCCCCTACGAGCACAGCTACATGTGGTGGCTCAGGTAGGGGAGCGGCGGAGCCTGGCGGGGCAAGAGGCTTTGGGCGGGAGACCCAAGTTCGCCCGAGCTCGGCTCGGGTGTATGTTTGTGAGGTACTTGTAGCCGGGCACTTTCAGGCTGCCTTTGTCCCGCCGAGAGTAGCGGTAGAGCTGCATCTTCAGCCCAGAGAGACTCTTGCTCGTGGCAGGGTAGTTTCTGAAGGAAATAACTCGTGGTCTTCGTAAGGAAGTGCTGGGAAACGCTCGGTGCCTCTGATAGAGCATCCGGAGTGTCTCCCGCCCTTCGGGTGTGAGGGGAACAGTTGTCTCGGGGCCTGAGCGTGTAAGATGCTGCGTGCCATAAAGTTCCCAGTGACTTGAGCTACTTTCCATGTAAGAGAAAGCGCTACGTAACTTTCCACTTGGAGGGGGCAGATAACGATCCTGGTGCTTTCCCGGGATAGTGCAGGGATCCGTCTGGCTGTGGCTGGATCTCCAGCAGCGGCAGGGAAAGCTGCACTCAGCCAGCCCGGCTGCCTTCTGTGCCTGATTCTTCTCGGGATCCATGCTGGCCGTGTCAGCATGTTAGTTCACCTCTGCAGGGGGCTTCCACTGTGTTTCTTATGGACTTATTATTATGCTTGATTCTGTCAAATCCCCTTCTGGTCTTGCTTACACCGTCTGCTTCGTCAGCCCTGGTGGCAGCAGTCACTACCTGCTGTTTGAAGATAGATCCTTTTATCTGTTTCATACTGTTTCCTACTAGCTTTCCTGAGTGCCCCCTAGTATTAGGATTGTGAGATTTTGTGAGCAGCAATTGCAGGTTCAGTTTATGCCCAGTGTTAAAAATGTTGTGAGCATTTAGTACATCTATTCTCAGCTTTCACCTTTCCGAACCGAACAGCTTTTGCTTTATCGTTGAGGCAGATGCTATGTCACGCAATTATTTTAGTTGCATCTCATCCATACTGTTTTTCACTCCACAGGGCTGATCTTAGAGGTGCATAATCTGGAGCTGCATGCCCAAGACGTGGGTGTGGCAAGGTTCGACAGAGTGGCCGAATATTGTCTCCAGTCTCGCTCTCAAAATCCTTTCTGTTGGTGGCCAATGTGCTGTTGATGTCTTTGGCTGCCAGTTCACATTGACTCCATGATTTCAGTGAGCTGTTACTGAAGACTCTAAAACTTTTTTCGAGTTCAGAACTGCCTCTTCTGAGTTTATTGCTATGTAGGCTTGGTTTTTTCTTTATACATTACATTATGTACACTGAAACTCATATACATCACTTTTGCCTATTCCCTCAGTTTTCTGCGAGTCTTCTAGCATTCGTTATCCTCAGCATTTGATTGCTTGTAGGGGCTTAGGTTCATCAGAAACTCAGATTTCCTTCTTCACCAGGTCATAGATGAAGATATGAATAAAAATCAGTCTCAGTGGCTTTTCTTTATACTGAAAAGAGACCACTTAGCCTTGCACTTTGTTCCTTATGCTTTCAAACAGCCTTAAATTTGTGGCAAAACGGTACCCTAATCCTAGATAAGTTCAGTCTTTTTAACCCCACTTCCAGTGCAGGGCTTTGTCCAAAGGCTTTTTGAGACATCTAACTCTGTCTCCTGGGTTCTTCAATCCATGTGCCTATTGACACTTCATAGACTCCAGCAGGTTAACAAGGCACAGTTTTCTCCTCATCCTAAGGCTGATCCTTTCATTAAAGATTATGTCAGGAAGCTGAAAGTGCCAGCATCTTCCTGTGGTTAGAGGATGGTAACGAAAAGGTTGGGGTTAGAGGCTTTGCCATCACAGGATCTGTCTCATATTTGGGGAAGGTGAGCAGTGACATCACGGCTTGGGGATCACAGCCAGGCTCAGACTCAGCACTGTGCAACCAGACATGCTCAGCACCTCAGCCAGCAGCTCTGCAGTTCCACATGTGAATTCCTTCTGGGCTTGTGGGTTAATGCTATCCAGTACTGTGGACCTACTAGTTTCATTTATCTGGTCAAATATTTAATGTATTATTATTTAAAATCTACTTTGTCTGGTGCAAAGAGCGGGTTAATTGTGGGGATCTCCCAGCCATCCACCACTGTGACTGACACAGAATTACTTGGCTTCTCTGAGGTGAGAAGACATCTCCAAGTGTCCCTTTTCACACTTCTGCTATGAAATACTCATATTGTTTTAATGTTATATTTTTTCATAGTCTTTTACTGTTTCAATCACAGTAAACTTTCTAAAAATGGCAGAAGAACTGAAGGAATAAGTTATTATTGCATCACAACGTTTTTTCTGGATGTTGTACTGAAGACTCTTAAAGTTTGATCTTCTCAGAAACTACTTCCAAGAACTGAATCCCAGGAGAGGCTTTAATGAAACACCTCTCTGAAGGTTCTTCCTTCAAAAAGATTTTGTAGGGTCTGAGAAGTGACTGCTTAGCCTTCACCTAAGTCAGAAATTTGGGCCCAAACTTTAAAAATTAAGGATTTTTTTCCCTTCTTTGTACAGTAGCCCTAAGCTGCTAAAAGGACTCAAGGAAATTGCAATTCATAGAGTTTTGGTTGTGCTCAACTTCTGCCATAACTGACTATATTAATTGTAGAAAATAGGTGAATAAATACAATTTATCTCTCTAAGCAAAGTTATAGAGTGTTATATTAACACACTGGAAGCGTTTTAATATTACATCATTTTGAAAACTAGACATTTTCACATGACAGTTCAATTAGGAGTTTAAGGAGAGCATAAAAATAACATTTTCTGACCTCTCAGAATGTTTTAGTGATCACTAGACTGTTACTTATATTCGTTGGTAACAACCATATATTAAAACAATCCTTAAAATGCTTCTTTCAGCTTTTGAAGACACACTTTTAAGACTTGAAACCCTTAAGACTTAAAACTAAACAATAGTTAGGCAAACCAGCCAAGGTAAGTCTGGAGATGGAATGTATTGAGGAAGGGAAAGGAGTTGGTAGCTCTGATGGAGAAATTGTTTCAGGTTTTGCTGTACTCCAGAGCTTTAGGCTTCTTTTCCTAAATCTTCATTTGCTTGCCTCCTCCCAGATATTTGAAAGCAGTGACTGACTGCACCACAAGTGGTTGGTGATATCTCAGGGGTTACTTCAGCTTGGTGGCACGCCTGGTAGAATTTCAGGAAACTGTTGCACATTTCACTTGTGTTTTTCCTGCTGTGGGAGGGGCATGGCCAGACTCCTAGGCATCCAGATCTGACAGAAGCAGTTCATGGAGAAGCCAGCAGCCTTGGCAACCTGAAGCAATAGTCCCCTGCAGGCCTATGCTCTTCTTCTTTCTTGCCAAATCTCTGCTGCCTGTACGATGTTTAGGACCAGACACTGCCTTATCCCTTAGCAACATGGAACCCTCCTTTCCCCTCCCACTTCTGCAAAAACTGCAATATTTGACAACATCCTAACACCTGCTGTACTGGGAGCTGCTGGACTATCACAGATAATAGACCATTGAGCAACTCTGATACATTTCATATTTCCCCCAGAATTTATTATATGTAATTAATACCATTATTATTTTCTGTATGCAATTAATAATATTATTTATATGTATGATTCTTTCTTTTTTTTCTTTTTTTCCTGGTATTTAAAATCAAATAATATAGTCTAATCTTTTTTTGGTAGATCATAGATCTTGAAAGACTTATTTCTGCAAACATGAGGGAAGGATAAGTTGTGTTGTCTTTTAGAGCTGTCAGGAGTCTGTGGAACAGGGAAGGCAACGTCAGGAAAAGGCAGCATTCATCAGGTTATTCAGCTTTTGAATCCACAAATCACAGATGCTATGAAACATCTGTGAGCAAAACTCTGAGCAGCTCAGCCTCCAGAGCAGTGTGCTGTGGATGCACATGCAGTTATCACATCTGCTTTACCTCCCAAGCTGAGTGGAAGGGGAGAAATGCTGAACATGTGGTATTTGTACTAAACTGCAGCAGTTATGTTCAGAGAGCCTTTTTGTTTCAATTTGTTTCAAAATATTTTAGGTTTATTTTTGTCACTCTTCTGTGAAGTTTTATTTTGCAAATTTAATGGCATCTTTCAGTATCAAATAGAATTCTAATATCCATTCCAAAGCTGTATCTTTTAAGTTGCATGTAATAATACATATTTGATTAAAATTCTGTCAAGTCAAGTGTAGATTGTAATCAAAGTGCTTTCTTAATTAATAGCCGTAGAGCCATGCTAGCCTAATACCGAGGCCAAGCTTTGTTTGGCTGTACCAACCTCCAGGCATCTGTTTTGGCTTTCCAAAATAGCAAGTCTTTTGTTTCTCTATGCCCATTCTTCCAGTCTCTTGAGAATATTTATCTGTGTGCTTGCAAATACTATGAACAACACGTCACTGCAACAATGGCATTGGGAACATTTGATTTACTTGGATCCGGGTGACTCATGAGCTTCCTTTTAGTCTGTCAGTGAGCAATATTGCCTCTGCTTAGCCAATTTTTCCTGGCTGTTGCTGGTGTGGATGGACTAATTTTAGGGGCTAAAAATAAGTGTAGGTGTGTGATGCTGAGCATCCACTGACAGACAAGTCGATGACCAACTCAGCAGCTCTCTGGACACAGCCTGGGGAGGCCTGGGACGGCTGCTGGCAGGGTGGAGCCTCTGCTGAGTGAAGCTTTTGGCTGTGCTGCAGGCCTGGCACTTAGTGTAACAGCAGTGAAACGTGTGGTATGGTTCTATCTTTATGTGGAAAGTAAGTTGGGAAAGTTCTGTTTGGATTTCCTACCAAACTTAACATTGCTCATGTCAGGGTTACCCCTAGGCCTTCTTTGCCATCTTGATACCAGATCATTGCTTTGGGGTTTGAGTGGGTTGTTAATGCAAAAGGATTTTGCTCACTAATGAGGCCACAGCTATGGGCAAGAGGGACTTTTTAGTTTGCTTGTTTAATGTCTCCGCTGTCCAAAGACCGATCTTGAAGACAGAGACACTGAGACCTATAGACTGTTAGCATGTGGCTGCTGGGTGGCCTTCGGACAGTGTTTAAGGTAAAGAATGGAAGGTGGCAAAATGCTTTTAGCAAGGGCTTTTTTTTAAAGCAGGTATGCAGCACCAGAATGATTGCTGTAGAATCTAGAGGATATGCTGTAAGGTTGCCTTTAGTTTCAGAGGACTGTAATTGCAAAAGTGGTCAGTGATGATAGTTATTTGAAATTTTGTATCTGATAACAGGTTTAACTAGTAGAAAAGAAAGAAAAGATTGTGTTCTGGTTAAGAAACATCAGTATTCAAAGCTGAAGACATATTAAATTTCTCTGAATTAGATAAATTAAGAAACAACCCTCCATCCCAAACTTTAACCCAAAATTAATCTTATAGAACTTAATTATACCTTCTCTGTGGGTTGATGGCTTCAGCACTTTGAGAACAATCTGGTATCAAAATATTGTGTGCTTAAAAAGAGTAAGTACAAATTGTCCTGATTTCTGATTCATTCAGGAAGCGCGATCAGAGTATCTATTTGGTTTTGTGATGGTGTTGAGATCTTCTCATGTTGCTACTGGAGCATGAGAGACATTTCTTGAAGCTCATAACCTATGATGAGTTTTTGACCTGGAGAGTTCCTTAGGTTTTTCTTACCTTTGCCTTTTGTAACTCACAAAACATCTCACACAAGTTGTGTAATGATACTGAAAATGCATTGTGCTGTACAATACACTACTATATTGTTCATTTCATCTTCTACAACTGCATGGAGGAGAGCTACAACCAAGAAGTAACAGATTCCTGAACAGAAAAATGTAAAATCATTAGTATGTACTTGCTCTTTTTGGCTTTAGGGCAGTTAACTTCTCAATGTTTGGATAATTGTGAGCAACCTCCTTAGTCCTGCACTGCAGACTGGAATTTAAATGGAATCTTACAATAGGGCTGTTTTGTACTGTCATGACAAAAAAGCACAAATAACTGTTTCTGAGGAATCTTGTTTGTATCACTTGGTTCCATGGCTATTCAGCCTCCTGTGTATTTATTCTGTTTAGTCTATTTGGGTCAAGGTGTTCCAAGTGAAAATGCAAAAATAAGGCCAGAACCCAGGTGAGATCTCTGACTGTAGGTCGTATTCAGATTCCATAGTAAGCAGAATATTGCTTGCCTGCAAGTTTTGTTTGAGCCAAAAAACAATAAGGAAAAATTTGCTTAATATTTGCATATATACACAAACACATAAGGACATCCTATTTAATGCAGATGATAAATACCAGGAAAAATCTACAGAAGGGTAAAGTTGTTCTTTCCAGAACCTCTTTGCTGATAACAAATTATTTTAGCTGTGCATGGAGCTAAATGTCTCCCAAAATTCATTACTGAATCTGACCAGAAACTAGTGAAAACCGCATGTGAAAGTCATAGCAATATCTGCTGTTCTCATCCTGCTGATTTTAAGAGTTTCTCCTGGGGACATATCTGTGTGCTGGTGATGTGGGAGCTTGTAGAGAAGCTTTGCACTAGCTTGAATGTAAATTTCATAAAAACATCCCAAGGCACAATTCTTCTCATCTTCCTGCAAGGCCACAGTGGAGTTGACTTCTCCCTGACAGCAGTGATATATAAAGGTATTTTTATGACTAGGGGATGGAGCTTGTAGAATTCAAGACATTAATCTCTCTTCTGTCCTTCTGATGTCTGTCAAAATTGTAAATATACCAGAGCAGTAATATAAGGATTCTCAGTCCTCAGGCTCCTCATCTGTGACCAAAAGGCTGCTGTTTACTTTCACCAGAAGTCACGAACTTTGGCATGGACTGTAGAATAGAGGACTGGAACATGGAAAGCATCAAATGGCCCAGGAGAGTGTAGGAAATGATAGCTAGACTGTATTGTATTGGGTCCTTTATTTCATCATGAGAATTTTATATTAGAAAAAGACTTGAAAATAAGAGTTGGAAATCAGGAGAGATTTCTATATATACATATACCGTCTGTATAGACATACACATGTATGCCTATGGGAGATGTATAAAGTAGCTTTTATCCTGCAGGAGTAGTACCTTGATAAAATCTACATATAGTACTGTATGTTTGGCCTCCAGAGTAATAAATTCCTGCTACTTTGATGCCTTTGCTATTGTGAGTAAACTAATCCAGCTTTAGTTTTCCTTTTACTGTGACAAAGATCGTAGGAGAATTTCTCCAGTCTTGATTGGAGATTTATTGCATTAACACAAAGACACAACAGTGATCACAGTACTCCACCCTGCTCTGAAGAGCTGCTAACAGAATTGAATAAGATGGCTTGCATGTTTTTTATACTATAAAAATGGCATTTTGGACTGAAAAGACAGCTTTAATAGGCATGTTGTTTGAGCTGCCTGGAGCTCTAAAATCACCCTCTGTGTGTGCATGTGATATTTTGCTTATCAAGGAATACGTATTGCACTGAAGAACTTTTTGATCTCACTGATGTCAGTTACTGCATTAAGTTATTTCTGATTTTCATAAATATGCTTTAAATCAGACTCAGGAGTAGTATGCAGGAAATGTTGCTGAGGGCCAGATGTTCAACAATGTGTAATGATACTGACCCTTCTGAGGGCAGTGAAATAACTGCAGTTTATTCAATTGAAGTATTGAGCTCTAAACTTTTGTTTACAGTAAAATACAGTTACTCCCATGCCTGAGTACAAACTCCAGACATCATCTTGACTATTGTTTTAATGGGTATCCCAGGCTGTTTGTACACTTAATTTCTTTGTTTTTTTCTCTTAGTGTTGGAGCACTCGTGGGCCTGTCAATAGCAGCAGTGGTCCTCTTTGCTTTTATCATCACTGTGTGTGTTCTCTGTTATTTGTTTATCAGCACCAAGCCACGCAGCAAACTGGATACTGGTTTAAGCTTACAGATGGCAGGTAAGACCAGCTGTTATCGATGTGCATTATCACCTGCAGAGGAAAAGCCTCACTCTGTCTTTAAATGGATGTGGAGGAATCCAACAGTGTGTATTTTCTTTCTGATGGGGATGTCAAGATGCAATCAAGCTATCCTGCTGTTTTGCCTCTGTGAAATCTGTACCAAAATAAAAACGTTTAGCACAAGCTCAGTATATTTATTTAGTAGTAGGAAGAGTGTAAAAGTTTGCAATATTGAGTAAGGGTGCAAAAAATAAGCCCTTTTATCAGAAAGAGACTTACTGACTTAGTTGCTCTGGATTTCCTGTCAAGAGGATATAAACATACACTAGTGATTCATTCTAGGGTTAAGAATCTCAGGAGAGATTTTAAGTGTGTTTTCTTGTGACAGAGAGAGGTCATTCTTTTTTTTTCGCTTTCTTCCTGACATAGGATCCAGTCTTTGAAGTCTGACTCTTTATTCCAGTACCAATAGTCCACATCTTTGTGCCCAGACTGTGTTGGCAAATGCCTGCAGGAATAGTGAATATAGTCATCTCTAACATATTCACATGGGAAAATTGCTGCTGCTGCTGCTCCAGTTTACTACATTTGTGAAATCTGACTGCAAGTCTCATTGGCAAGATGGGGTGTGATAAGTTTCACCCTTTGTCTTGGACTTCCTAAATATTTAAATGAACTGCTTCAGCAGTTCAGCCAGTAAAGTTGTAGGAAATAAAAAGAATGGTTTACTTATTTAGGCATTGGAATGTCAACAAGTTGGAAAAGAGGAAGAATTCTTGGAAAAAATCCCCTCAGCTCAAATTTTCTTCTTCCATGTTATTTTAAAATACTTTTGTACCTGCATGGCAGTAAATGACCAATGAGTTACTGTAATTATAACCTATTGTAGAGCAGTAAGCCCCCTTCTGAGTGTCTAGTTAACACAGTCCTCTTCATACCAAGCTCCCTGTGTCTAATTTTGTTCTCTCTCCAGAGAATGCAGGCTTTGGTTTAAAAGCGATTCATAGAGCTGTCAGAACTGCAAAGCCTCCCTTTTGTAGCTGTATGAGATGAGCAAGCTGCTGAAGTCACACATTCAGCAAACTGCTACTAATCTGCAAATTGAAAACTTCACACTCATACTGGAGAAAGAATGGAATTAAGACCTGCTACCTAGAACAGCCTAAATAAACTCTTGGGTGGGATGAACAAAATGCTCTTGTGCTCTTCTACAAGATGGTTGTGTTTTAATTATAAACTGGCATTATGCTTTTGAACATGTTGCTGTTTAACTTCTTCCCTCGGGCCTTCCTGCTATGGCATCAGCTCCTAATCCATTGCCAGGACAGCAGTGCTGTATTTCTCATGCCTTTTATTTTTGTGCCAGACATGTTTGGCACTTGGAGAGCTGGAAAGGAGGAAGGTGCTACTGTACCACTGCTGCCAGACAATTCCATCTTTCCATACAGACTCGAACCCTGCTGCAAACCCACATCTTGCTTGGGCAGTAAAGGTTGTTCCTCTGTCTCGGTTTGAGACCTCCTATCATGAGGTGAACAGCATCCCAGGTTCCCCCACTCATGACCCAGCATTCATGTAGGCATTCCAAGTCACAATTCCAAACTTACGTGGCTGGGAAGCTGAGGGATCTCTGCTTTTTCCCAGCCACCTCATGTGTAATTTGGAGCTTTGCTCTGACAAATTCCTTCGTATTTAAACCCAGCTTTGACTTTGCTCTCATCCTGTGTTTTTCACTTCTGTTATTCTGTTTCTTTGGCTGCTTCGAATGACAATTATTTCACATCTAAATTCTGATAGCTTTGGCTGTTGGTGAGGTGGGTTGCTGGAAATTGAAAGCCTTGCTTTACCAAGGTTGAGAGAGCTTTGGAAATGTTTTAGGATTTCACTGACAAGCCTGAGTGCTTGCCTTCATCATACTTGGGTTTCTTCTGCATGGAAGTCATGCAAGGGCTGAGTGTCTGACAAGATGTCTGGTTACCTGTTTGCACACCTGGGGAAAATAAAAACAGCCTCTCTCCTCATCTTTCAGTTCTTCTGAGAGTTCAGGATAACCATATATAGGCAATAAAAAAAAATTAAAAACAGTTTTTAGATGCTTCAGAAAACTACAGGCCTGAAGACTGTGAGTTTTAACTGTGAACTCAGTTCAACAAAGCTTTTTCTGAACTAGCATAATTTTGCCTTTAATGAAGGCTATGTCACACTTCAGGCGTTGTGCAATATCTGTGACCCTGGAGCACTCAGAGAGCACTCATTTTTGAAAGCAATATTTTTTATTATGTTCAATTTCACCCATAATACATCAGCTCAGTTGGAGTTTTGTATCTCACTAAACATACAATTGATTATTTTATGCCTTTCCTACCTCACATAATAGTAGAAGTTGGTCATTGTTCTGTGGGGTCATCCAAGATCTCCTAAACACAGAAGTGGAATGGTTGAATTTTTACAAAAATAATTTCAAGATCAATGATAAATCTAACAATAAACTGAATACGAAGCCCTTTATTAAGGCTTCTGAGTCTACAAAAGGCATATTGACTGGAATTTGCCTCTATTTAGCCTTTAACAAATGGTCTTCCATAGCATCAGCATCTAGTATTACAGGCTGGGTTCCTGAGTTAGTTAAGGATGTTTAGCCCTAGCAAAGATTTACATTTTAATCTGAGCACTGAATTTTAGGAGAAATTAGTTCAGTCACTGGCACAGACAAGGAAGAACTACTTAAATGGTACTAGAGTTAGACATTTCTATTTGTAGTATCCTAGTGTAGAATGCAGAGTTGATCCATAAAGTGCAAGACAGTTGGTACAGGCAAACAAGAAGATCCTTCATTTAATTTGGTTGTTAAGCTCTTTCTAAAAGAAAGTATTTTTCATTGAACTCCTTGTACATGTTTTTGTTTCTCCCATTTGAAGGCTGGAGAACTGTAACAGTGTTAAAAAAAGGCCTTAAAGAAATCCAAGCCCTGAATATGCAAACATTATGTATTTATTCAAGGTGAAAGGAAATTTGGTCATGTGCTTTGTGCTTCTTCTACCGAAAACTGCTCTTTGTGCCAAAGGCTTATCCCCTCCAAAATGTGGGGAGCTGAGAAATCACAAGATTGGGAGTGTTTTGTTAAGGCTGAGTGAATAATGCTGGAACATCCCCCCAGTGCTAGAGATAAGGAGGACTGAGTAAATACTGCATCATTGTCAGGATAGGAGTGGTAAACAGGCATAAAAGGGGAAATCCAGAGGTACATCTTGACTCTGGGATAGGTGCACATATGCTTGCCTTGACCAGGCAGCTGATGGGACAGGAGTGATCATCCCCTGAGAACATGCTTTGCCATCAGAGATATAAAAGGTAGAGAGAAACTGTCCACCTTGGTGACCCAAACAGTTTTTAAACACATTTTCTGAGTTGTCTGTATTTCTGCCAGGTCTGAAAAGACCTTTGAGATGAAGTGTTCTATACCACCGCAAAGCATGAATAGCAGATTACATTTTATTATGGTAACTAATACTTTTCCCTTAAAATTTAGCACAGGAAGACCTCTGTAATGCATTCAGAGTCAGACAGCAGGGACCTTTGGGTTGGAGTGTGAAAGAACTGTGGCCTTGTAAATTAATCGTAAGTGCTGGAGAAAATGTTCTTTAATAGAAGTTATTAATTCCTTGTTCTTGCAAAGCAGTGACATCATAATATGCAAAAGTTCATGGTTTCATTTCATAATAAGGAAAAACGCAGCTTGAAAAATAGCCACATGACTTTCCTCTCCCTGTTTCTCTCCTTAATTAAAGATTCCTCATGGGGCATGATTCAAACATCTGAAATTTTCAGGTATTTGGATGAAAAAGCACAAAACTCTCACACATTGTCCTTCTTAGCTCAGTAGAATTATCTGACTATTGGTTGTGAAAGCAGATAGCTGCTGTCTGAGTTCAGATGCACTGCTTGGCTTTTGGAGCGTGCATCGATAACTTTGCCTTCTAGGTTTTAGGAGTAATTTCAACTGCAAGGTGTTCTTGTAGCTGCCTTTAAATTTCCCCCAGTTAGGCTACTTTTATCTTTGTCAGTCATCTACCTCAGATTTCTCTATGGGGAAATATCAGCCAAATGGCCTCAACTGTTTAAAAAAAAAGACCTTTTTTTTTTTTCTTTAGGAAATGAAAAAATTTTCATTTTGGATCTGGGAATTCAAATTTAGTGGAAGCATACATCACTAGGAAAGATTACATTTTGAAATGTCTTTATTGGACTCCTTACCTTTTAAATTTCCCAGACTTTCTTGTAGCAATGAGATTTTTGCAGCTCATTAGGAGTCAGGTTTTTTACTACAAATATACCTATAGCTTCTGTAGGCTTCAAAAATAAAGTGCCTTCCTCTGTAACTGAGAGGATTTTTTTTCTTCCTTTTGCATTTTTTTTTTACACAGCTAAAATAACTCAGTTGTTTTCAACTAAGATCTTAGCTTAAATATTATTGTACAGATTTTTTTAAATGTCAAATTATCAAATCCCGTTTTTGCATTTTTGAAACCAAACTGCAGCTTTTTCAATTCAAACAAAATAGAATAAAATGTAGCTTTCAAAACACCTCAATAACCAGTAATTCCCTTTCCCAATCTGCTTTGTTTCAGTTTCTTATTAAATTAACATATTAGCATTCTCAACTTTTCATCCCTTTTGGATGAAACAGGGAGCCTGTTTCTCAATCCCTTCCCCACACACTTTCTTGGAGAAAAGTACCCTGCCCAGTGAAGTTTTCTGTTCTCTTTGTGATGGCCCACGCTTGGGAAAGTGGAAAATGAGGTCAAAGACAGTGTTGAACTCAAGGGTAATAGGAAATACAGGGAGGCCAGGGAGGAAGATTGGTGAGCTCTATAAAGAGAATTAGATGACAGAATAAAGCAGGGAGAGGTTTTGGAGCTGGTAGATAAAGGAGGAAACTGGAAGGAGCTGAATGCTCCTGGAAGCATGTGGAAGAGGGATAGGACTGATGGAGTTGAGAGCAGCAGAGCAGGGAGGCAGCGATGCCAGGGGGATAGAGAAAATCCTGGGGGCCAGGAAATGGAGCAGTGGCTGTGGGTGGGCTGGGGAGCAGAAGCCTAGTGCTTGGGCAGAGTGATGGAGAGGGAGCAGAGTGATGGCAGATGGGGAATCATGTACAGGGTTGAGATTCAGGGCAGAGAAAAGGGAGGAGAAAAGGGAGGTCCAAATATGACCTGCTGTTCATGGGTGTGGGGAGTAGCATGGGAAGCATAGTAGCAGAAAATAAGGACTGGAAACAGAATGAGGAAAGTGGGAAGGGAATGAAATAATGAACATTGGGTAAGAAAGAAAATAAATTAAGTTGAAAGTGTGGTTAGGAAACTCTTTTCTTCTAGAGCTTTGTTTTCTCAGCTGTCAGCAGGGATCAGTGGAAACTGGCAGAGTATCTCTCCTCCCTTCCTGCAGTTATCCACTGCAGGCTATCTTTTCTTTAATTGCTCTGATCAGTTGGGCAAACTCAAGTTACCTGCACTGAATCCAAAGCTTCCTGCCCTTCTGCTCTGAGCGGGTGTCTGTATCAGTTAGCTGGTGGAATTTTAACTATTACTTATGTTAACCTATGAAGCTGTGCTCTGAAAAACAATATTCAAGTGCTACTAAGCTTCAAACCAAAGGCTCAAAAGATGGGAGATGCCAGAAGTAAAGATTTTGTGGGAAACTGGTAAAATGCTTAACTAAAAATTGTTTTATGTGCTCCTGTCATCACTTTAATCTTTCTATAAAACATGGGTAAACTTCTTTCATGCAAAGAAGCATTGTGACACACACACAGAGCTTTGGGGTCACTGAAGATGCACTGAAATCAACAGTGACTGATAATGTTTGGAGAGGGATGAAAGTTTGAGATTTCTGGACTGTTTTCTTGAATATGGGGATTTTCTAAGGCAATTTATTTTAGGATACTCTGATTTCCTGTTGCAAGCCCAATTTATACCACAGTGCTGCCACCTTAAACTGCTCTTCACTTTGATGTTTATTCCTTTTTAACACAAGTAAGTGAATAATTGCAGGCTCCCCAAGGCCTAGGAATGCAAAGTGGAATGGTTTTGATCTGTCTCATCCTCTAAAGATTGTAGAAGATTCCAGGAACTGTGTTTTTTCTAGTGCAGTGGGCATATCTGTGTATTGCTATTTGCAACTGATGGAAGAATAATGCTGTAAGTTCTTCTAAAAATGCCTTTGTTTTACAGACAGTGAGGCCAGAGGGAGTTCAATATGTTAAAAAACAGAGGCACTGAATGGATTCTACCAATGCTGTGAAGAAAAGAGGTAGATGAGAACATTTATTTTCATCTTATTCTGTTGTATTTGTATATTCTTTACTCTGTTTTACATGGATTTTATAAATTATTCTTTATGTGGGTTTTTAACTTTCTGAAAAGCAAACTGTCCTTGATTGATTTATTTACACACTGCTTTGATGCTGTCCTTGCACAGGGATGTATCTGCAGAGTCTTGGACAGAGTCCTTCCCCAGACAAATCTCTTCTAGATTTACTGGTACATGAATACTCCATCATGGTTATGTGCCAGAGAAGATTATATTCCCCTTATGCTATTATTGTCCTTTCCCTGAGCTGTCCTGGGTGCACCAGAGCTTACTAAGGAGGCAGACACCGTAACTTATTCAAAAGAATTCTTAAGTGATGAATTGTCAGAAAGGCTCCTGTGTGACAAAGGGTGGAAGCAGTGAAGTTTCTGGTGGGCATTTTACTCATACATTGCTTCCTGGGGATGTAGGAATGAGTGCCAGGTCAATTCTGATATGGAACTGTAGAGGGTTATCTTGCAAGAAACTCGATTTTTATGCTGAAATCTTGTGTGAAGGTCAATCTGCCTATGGCACAGACCATGCAAAATAGTGTTTAAAATATACCCCAGTACGCAGAGATGAGTTGTACTTCAAACTAAAGAGGAATCTATGAATAATGCAAAGGACTTCAGATGGCATGAAACATGCATTTTACTTTCTGCAGGGGGTGAAAGCTCATGGCTGAACAGCCACAGAATGTGAGACTACAGATCAGCAAAGTCTGTCACAAGAAAAATAAATGGTCCTGTTTGCTCAGCAGTTGTTTTCAGATGAGCAGGAAAGTAAATGAGTCAAGAGTTTCCTGTTTCATGTATTTTCTCTTGTACCCTTAAAAAAACCCACCCTGTGCATCCCAAGTGCAAATGCATCTTTCTCAGAGCTCTTCATCGACATAACAAGTTGATTTTGGCTCCTTGTTCTTATAAAAATACTGAAGTGTAACAAAACTCATTTCAAAACTCCTAACCACCTCCGCACATTTTTTTTCTGCTGTTGCAAATGAAAAGGCTTGTGGGAGAAAAATGCCATGGGAAGACTAAAATGGATCTTGCAGTCAGAAAGCCGTCTGTAGTGAGAAAATCCAAAAATATCTGAGGCAGGCGCCAAGTACTGAGATGAGCTGAGGTCTGTGAATGTGGCATTGCTTTCTGAAGGCCATGAGACTCTTGTTTCTATATGCTTTTGTTTGCCTGCTTTTCTGTCGTGGTAGCGAAGCTGATGTTTATAGGGTGCCTGCTAACCACAATTGCTTATGGGGAGAGAATTGAGGGGCAGCTGCAAAGGACTTGTGTAGGGTTTGAATGCATGCATTATATAAAGACCAAAAAATTTGGAAGCTTTTTTTGTGGATGAATTACCCAATTCTTTTTGTTGGCAAAACGAGGCTGGCATTGTATTGGAAGACTCAAAATACTTGAGATCTCATTTGGAGCTAAATCCAGAAAAACAATGTCCTTAGCCTGTGAGCCTTTTCACTTCCTGATTCAGAATGGAAAACCTTGGAACTTTCTGTGAAAATGAAGAGGGAGGCAAGGACCTTCTCTGAACTTCAACACAGATGTGGCTAAGTATTGGTAGAAATTCCAGGTCTCTAATAGTTTTTTGTCTCCTGCTTTGCACATGTGCTTGCTGCAGATTTCATACCCACACGTGTCATGGGGAGCCACTTCGCAGTGCAGCATTAAGCCAGAGAGTCCATTAGTGGCTACAAATTTCTACTGCTGTGAGAAAGCTACAGGTGCCAATTAGATTTCCTTTAGCAGGCATATTTCCTCTGCCAAATTCACTGAGTTTTAATTAGGAACCCCTTACACCTGGTGTAGTTCAGCATACAGTTCAAGCTTGTTTGTCTGCTCTTTTCCAGCAAAAGAGCAAACACAGCTCTTAGCTTTAAAAAGGAGAAGGAGAGGAACTAGGCAGCTGGTGGCATTGCTTCTAACTTAGAGTGATAATATATTAAATTATTAAATAGTTGAGCTATGCACAAGAAGAATCTGACACAGATTTCATGAAGACAGATCGTGACAAACCAATCTAATTTCTCTCTTTGTCAAGGTAGTTTTGCCTATCAGATGAGTGGGCGCAAGTGTCTGTGATTACAGATCTTTATGAAAATACAGTCAAAGAGAAGTTTTCAGTGACTCATTCTCAAGCACATTTTTGGAGGGAAGAATGATGTCTTGGATAGCGTCTGGTACATTGTCCCAGACGAGCAGTAAGAGCTTGGCTGAAGGACTAAAGAGCACATGAATGAAATCTGTGAATGACACCACCCTGGGAAGGGTTGCAAGACTCTGGTGCTAAAACTACCTTTCAGAATTATCTCAGTGCCCTTGAGAAATGTCTTGAAGTAAAAAAAAAAAAAAAAAAAAAAA
>VZTN01030607.1:127275-162405 GCA_013400515.1 Erpornis zantholeuca | reverse complement strand
AAAAAAAAAAGTGAAATACAGTAAAAATCAAAGTACTGTAGTTAAAAAGGAGAAACCAAATCCTCAGGTAAAACTAAAGAAGAATATCTGACTAAATAGTAAAGAAATGCTTCTTAATGTCCAGTCTAAACCTCCCCTGGTGGAGCTTTAAAGCATTCCTATGTGTCCTATCACTGGTATCACTGGATACCAGGGAGAAGATATCAGAGAATCACAGAATGGTTTGGGTTGGAAGGGACCTTCAAGATCATTTTGTTCCCATCCCACTGACATGGTCAGGGACACTTTCCACTAGACCAGGTTGCTCAGAGCTCCATCCCACCTGGCCTTGAACAATTCCAGCAATGTGGCATCCACAGCTTCTCTGGGCAGCCTGTGCCAGGGCCTCACTATCCTCTCCACGTTCTCCTCCTCTGTGCCAGGGCCTCACTATCCTCTCCACATTCGCCTCCTCAGGAAGCTGGACAGAGCAGTGAGGTCACCGCTCAGCCTCCTTGTCCCTGAACTAGACCAGCCCAAAGTCCATAGCCACATGGGACACTCATCATGCTCATGGGACACTCCTTCCAGGTGTCTTCCAGCCCTTTCTCCAGCTTTGTTGGTCTCCTCTGGATGCTTTCGAGTACCTTAACATCCTTCTTAAATGGCAGAGCCCAGAACTGCACACGGCATTCACGGTGAGGCTGCACCAAGGCTCAGTAGCGCAGGATAATCAATCCCCTCTCCTGAGTGGCTGGTTATTTATCTGTGTATGACACACCCCAGGGTGCGGTTTGCCTCCTCAGCTGCCAGGGTACACTGCTGTCAGCCAGATGGCAGTGCTGGGGGAGGGTACAAATCTAAGTTTACATGTGTGTCTCAGGTTTTCATTTAAGTTCATCAGGAATGAGTAAACATCCTCAGAGCCTTCAGCAGAAAATAATCTAGAAGATACAAAGTGTCACTGATAATTCAGATGAGCATTGTTCCTCTCAGTGAACCAGTACTGAAGTGATGTTCTTTGCTGTTTAGAATGCTCTTGCTGCTAGTTGCCATCTGCCTTGAATCCAAGATTTCATGCTTCAGAACTTCTGTCAGTAGCTGAGTTAGCTGAAATTATCCAGCCAGACTTCAGTGCATGTCCACTTTTTTGCATATCCACACAAGCATTTACTTCTAAACCCATCTGTAACAACAGCTGTTACGCTTTACCTCAGAATCAGTCTTGCTTTAATGAGCACTAGAGAAATTTATTTATATAGAAATTCCTCAAGTGTAGTTTGGAATATATTCTGGTGTCTTTCAGAGTTAAAGGCACACATCAGGAGTATGTCTAAAAAAGAAATTAAATGCATGATTTGATGTAGCTATTAGTGGTGCATTTTCCAAGAAGCACTGCATAGAAATGTTAGATGAATGACTGTCTTTATGTACAAAACCTTTTTTGTTTTGTTTTAGCACCGTTGTGCCTTGACGCTTTATCACATGCAAGGGGAAATCCTCACTTGCACAGTGGAGAGCAGCAGCATAGCTAGCCACCCACAAACACCCCCAGAGGAGGCACTTAGTGTTTCATGGCTGTAGTAATGCCCTTTAGAGGTGCAGTTCTTCCCCTGATAAAGGCTAGGAATAGAATGGAATACTTTGGAAGAAATAATGCCAGGGAAATGGATTGAGGTGTGTGGTTTGTTCTTGATTTTTTTTGGAAGGAAAAAGATCTTCCCTGTTGAGTCAATTTCTTAACTATTTGTGGTATTTTGCAGATACAGAGCTGCAGCCTTCATAAAGCCCCCATCAAAAAGAGCTGTTAACAGAGTCGAGTGGCTTCGAGAGATTTCCTAAGCCACAAGGATTGTGACTGTGAGCCACAAGAACCTGACTCACTCTTCTAGAGGTGTTTCCTGGCTCTTACAACCACTGACAATAACCAGAGGCCAATCTGAAGCTGTGCCAGGATGTGTTTGTGTATGGTTGCTCTACTGAGAAGTTGTGTTTTGATTTGCACATATCAGCTACTGCTGTCAGTCATTTTCATGCAAGTTGTTGTCTCTACCCTGTGCAATTCCAGTGAGATAGCACAGCTGTCAAGCACAGCAGAATTTGGCACACCATGTTGACCAAGCTTTATTTTAAGCTTTCCCTGTGTGCCATGTCAGTGTGGTGTCTTCATGTCACGAACATGGATGTCTTTGGCCAAATGTGACTGTTCAGTGCACAAACCAATGTGAATGCTGTACCTCAATAAAATCTGGCATTTGTGTTGTATTTTTCTTAATTTATCATTTCTCCTCACCTTTGCTTCCTCAGAAGACTCTCGTGAATCTTGACGTTTCTGTTGATGGAGGAAATTTCTAACAAAAGGTGAAATTAATAAAGAGTGAATTGTTGTAGGGAAGTTCAGATTGTAAGAGCTGTTTTCACTGGGAACAGTATATACTGAAATTAATTAAAATAAACATCCACAATTGTTTTGCAGATTCTTTATCAAAACATGTTGGAATATTTCTTGTGAAGCAAACTAAGGTTTTCCAGTGGTATTTCAGTTTGGAGCACTAATTTGTGAAGTGTTGAACTTCCTTCAGGTAATCAAAGAGCTCTTAATTGCACATTTTATTTCCCCAGAAATCTTAGGAACAACCAACACATTCTTAACTGTCATATTTGAGTTGTCAATTCCTTCAGGCTTTCAGTCTTGAAGTCATGAACATTAATGATAATTACTTTTCATCTTGTGAGAATTCTTTAAGGTGAGTGATCAAAAGAATTTCAAAACTTTTAACCATGCTGTTGATATTAAGGCAGCAGACAGATTATACCTTCCATTTGCAGAAGAGGCCTAAAACATTCACCTACCATGTCAGTTTTGTCTGTGGTTATAATTCAGCTTGTTAAGACAAAATCCTTGTCTACTGTTTGGGAGTGACATCTTTTTGTGTGATAGTGCTTGAAATTTAAACTCTGTAGCTGTCTGGTATTGTGCATCAAAACCCCAAATGCTTCTGATCTCATCTGCTCTTGTGTGAAACAATACACCAGTGCCTCCCAATGACGTAGAGAATGTGGTGTGTGTTCTTCCAATAGCTGTCTGCATATAACATCTCACTAAACTGCTATTTGCCACTATGGACTTTATGAAAATTGAAACCATTTTGGATGCACAAAGGAAATGTTTTTCTAACAAGAGAACATAAACCTGATCTTCTGGCCTCATAACTTTCTTGATTGGGACTGTCAAAGAGCAGAAGGGAAAAGGATATATGAGTTTTGCCATCTGGTTTCCTTGGAGGATACCAGCCATGAGATAAACGTTCTGGAAGCATATGCTTCATTTTGAACCATCAATAAAAGATTTATGAAAGATGAAAAAAGAGATGGTTTAAGTTATTTTAACTTCATACAAATTTGAGTCAGCACTTCTTTAATTTTTAAATTCTAAAGATACTTAGAAGTAACAAGATGTACTCGATATTTTGAATGTTGCAAGATCAAAATATCTTTGATTTCTGTCTCTTGGGCAATTTCAGAATCTTTGATTCCTCAAATAACAAGGTTATTTTCCCCTTGGATTTTGGGCTTTTTATTTATTTTGAGTCTCTTAAGATACCAAAGTAACAGAATAACAGTAAAAAACAGAATACAAAAAGAATAGTTCCAGTTCTTTGCTTATGTCCAATGTCTGTTTTTGTTTTCTGTCATTGTGTTTAGGAAAACACATTTCTTTGCCCTTTTAGCTAGCTGTTTTGTAATTGAGGGTTTCTAAATGTTACCAAAAAGTACCTCCCACACAGGTTAGATTAGGGAATCAGCACACTACCCAGAACAGCTTTCAAATGTAATGTGCAGTCACAACAAGGGTGACTCCTTGTGCTTAATGGGCATAATAAGCCTTAATGTACTTGTTAGACATAGCCCTAATTTTTGCCCTGGAACATTTTAAGCTTAAATTGCTTAAATGGCCACCTAAATGGCCACAAATTCAGGGCTGTTGTGCCATCAGCCATACAGAAGCTACTAAAACTCACAGGAGCTGCTGTGAGCATTTTTTATTGTTTTTCAAAGTTGGGGAGTCTTTCTAATCATAGGGTCAAAGTAAAAATGGTGTGAAATAGGCCTTTCAAACTGTGGGATGTATGAATGGTGTTTGTGTTTGTGCACACACAGATACCAGCAGAGCAGCATGAGCAGTGGCCCCTGATGGGTTTCAGTGTGATCAGGCTGCCTGATTCCCACTGGCAGTTCTGGGCCTGGCTGCTTCCTTTGGAGTCACACTGGCAGAAGTGGCAGCTCACTCCAAAGGGATCTGCTTTTGTCATCCCTACCATTCTCTAGATACTGCAGTGTTAATAACTGCCTGCTCGCTTGTGTTACTTAATCTGACTTTGGGCCTAAGTGGAAAATACCTAATCAATGGTGCCACACAATCAATCAAGTGTGTAATGACTTTCATAATTAATCACTTTTAAGTATAATTTTTGAAGGCTTTATCCTTCTCAATTTTTAAATTAGGGAAGAAAGACCAAAGAAAAGAAAAGTCAACTGTTTTACTGAATGAAAATAATCCCTGTTTTAATGATTTTCCTAACATGACAAATGCTAGAGATCCTCACAACCTTCAAATTTTGGAAAAATTGAGATGGGAAAAGCATAAAGAGATTCATCTACTTCCTAGGAATAAAAGTAAACTTAAAAGTTCTGTTCTGTTAGCCTGAAGCTCATAGGAATCCTGTGTTTTAATTTGAAGTGAGGAATTAAATTATCCAATAGATTTAGAAGTGATCTTGTTCTTTTCATAGTCCTTTGTTTGGAAGTTTAGGAATTTAAGCAAAAAGTACATATTTTAACTGACTAGTGAGGTAGAGATCCACTAATACTGTATTAAAAGCAGAGGATGAGAGAATTCTACAATGGACCAGCTTTTGGAGAATCAGCTCTGAGCCATATGAAGCTATTTCTGGTTCAAAAAAAGAGATCTCTACTGCAGAGAGAAATTGAAAGTTGAAAACCTCACATGAACAACCACCATGAGGATCTCTCCCAGTTCCCAACACCACTTATTTCTGGAATGAATCTTTGGAGTAGATGCTGGTTTCTATTGCTCAGCGGGTTTATTGCACTTAGCATCCCTTTCCTGTCATTCTGTAGTTCCTGGGTGTTGTCTACAGGTAGAGATAATTGATTCAGATATGTGTGTAGAGTGTGTACAAGATATCTTTGTATGGCAAGAATCTACACAGGCATCTCTGAAATCCCTAAGTCTATGACTAATATACTGAAATTTAGATTTCATATGTATTATAAACCAGCTACTTGAAAACATCTTTTTAGTCCCCTCCATTATTCCTATGTTTTTTCCAACCCACATCCTTTAGAAAGACTGTTGAAGAGCCTTGCTTTATACACTGAGAATACATTTTGATGGCAGCAGCAAAACAGAGTGGTGAAATTGATTAGTGGAAACAGTGTAAGTACAAAGAGATGCACGTAAGCACTTTTTTTGCATCTGATGTTTCAGGATACTAAAGCTGAAGAGTATCTTATGAAACCACAGCTTCCCTTTCCCCCAGGTTAAAAAGAAGCTGGTGGCAAGAGGGCATTAAGGACCATGATTTTTTTGCTTTCTTCCATCAGCAGTGCTGAGCATTTTACCACCTGGGTCCCGCAGTGTGACCTAGAGATTTTGAGGGAACATGGGTTGTCCAGGCTTTTGTTTCTGTTCCAAAAAAGGTATGCAGAAGAAAGAACTTTTGTCCCCAGAAAGAGGAGAGTGAGCAGCTGGTTTGTGAACATTTTGTGTTGTCAATTCTCATGTTTGCTATAATCTGGATTTCACAGGTAACACCTTGCATTGACCTGGTCCTTTGCCATTATTGCCGCCTGGGCTCTCCCTCTTCTCTCACACAGTGTGTAGCAGGTGGAAACCCTTTAGGTGTTGATGCAGGGTCAAGAAAGTACTGAAGTGGCTCTGCAATGGCTTTCATGGGACTGTACTCCATCTGGGAATACAAAACAACCTCGTGGAAACCAAGCCTCAAGTCAGATCCATTCCTGCCCAAAGTTGTGAGTTACCCCAGGGAGAGTAAGATGTTCCTCTTGTTCCTGATGAATAACTGCTTGTTTCTGCAAACAAACGTAAGGTTAAGGATGTTTCCCTTAATGAATGTACTGAGAAATTGAATCAGTATTTTTGAATCAAGCGCAGAAATTTCAGTAAATTGGATCTGCTTTTTTTACAGTGCTGAATCAAAATGTCAAACCAGCACAACTCAATTATAGGAGAGGAAATAAAACAACATGCTGAATATCAGCAAGTTATTTCAAATTGCCAATGCCATAACTACCTGTGGGAAATGAGAACAAACAAGGCAAAGATTCAGCTGTGGGAAAATTGGCTCAGAGCAACCTGTTTGCAAAGTTTCAAAACTCAATTTGTCACCCCATCTGAGCTTTATAGGCTGGCTCACTTTTCAGTTACTGGTTTTGCTAAAGAGATATTTTAGCTGCAAAAAAGTGAGGCAAAGTAATGGAAGAATCATATTTGTGCATTTGGTTTTTAAAAAGGTAAAGGAATTTGTTGTTCTTTCAGTCCAATGTTGGTTTTCATTTTGTCCTTTTAAAAAAAGATCCCCAAATCCTTTCTCCAGAGGAGAAAATGATGCAGCTGGGAAATTTTTCTTTGCATTTTTAAGCAGAGATGATTCCTTATTGTAATGATGTTGAGAGACATGGTGCAGTGACTTTATTGTCACCTGAAATTGTAGCTGAGTGTTTCATACGGCATTAAAAGCCAGAAATTGCAACTGAAAAATATTATTTTATTCATGATGAAGGCAACAAATTCAGAATCTCTCCACAACTAACAGGTAACTCCAAGAAATTCGATTGTATGTTCATGCAATACATGGGGTTTTTTTTTTTAAATAATAAGGATAATTTGAGCTACAGTTGGTAAAGCAAGTGCTGAAGCTGTTGGCTCTAATGACTGAATGTTCAGATTACCTCTGACACCTCTGAGTAATATGTTTCTTCTAAGGTACAAGCTACTAGACCCTGTAATTTGTGAACATTTTGTATTTTTTATTTTCTCCATTGCCATGGGAAGGCAGGAGCTGGAAAAGCAAAGGTCATGAGGACTGGTTAAACCTTTTGGATAAAAAGATTGTGAAGTGGTAACCTGTCCTGCAGGTCCTCCCCTCTGCCACTGAGGATGAGCACACTGAGCCTGAGCCCCAGCTGCTGGTACAACTGGTACAACACCACTGTGGTAAAATCATGGTTTCCTTCAAGCTTTGATGAGTTTTTGGGTTTGTAGTTTTGGCTCTGCCTCTTCCCTTTGCTGCTGATTCCCATTTTAATGGGTGGCAGTTGGTGTCAAGATCCCTCTAATATGTCACAACTGGAGAGCTTGTTCCACTTGTAGAATATAATATTCCTTGCAGGTTGCCAACAGGCAGTGTTTCATATTTATCAGCTTGGCAACAGCAGGTAATGTGAGGAGCCTGAAGAGTCCTCAGTGGTACCATGTAATAAAATCAAATAAAGTAATTTTCTAAGTTATTCAGAATATCGCAATATCTAAAATAATAATAATAAAGAAGTTGTAAAGCACTGAGCAGTCGGTCTGTAGTCTTAGACAAGGGATGTGGAATAACACTTTAACTCACCAGCTAACAGTTAATTATGAGCTAGCCAAACATGAAACCATCATAAAACATGATGTCCTGTGCAGCTGCTTTTGGGAATAGCATAAAGAATCATGACATATCCCAGGACAGAGAAACATGGAAGTGCAAAATTCTGTTTCAGTGATATTATGGGACTAAATTAAATCTGTAAGTTACTCTTGGGGAATTCAAACACCCACAGAAGGAATTCACTGGCAGATCACTGGGCTGTATCTGAGCAGTACTCAGCATGCATTGCTTATCCCACGTGGAAACATACAGGGAAAGGGAAATAGACAGGAGCAACAAGCATGAACAGCAGCATAAGATGGAGTTAGAAAGGCCTCAGAGAACAGAAAGCCTGTAGGAGGCATTGTTCTGTCTGGTCATTTACACTGCAGATAAAATGTTTGAAATTGTCCTGTCAAGGATACTGGCCAATAAACAGCCATGTCCAACTTCATCATAACCTGCAAAAAATTCTGTGGCTCAAGCTTGTTTGGGCAAAACTGGGAGGTGCAATGCCAGGTATAGACCATCTGTTTTCCACACAAGGAAAGAGGAAAGGAAGGACCAGGTAAGACAAAGCTGTTCTCCACCCAGGGCTTATTGATCCAGAGGGGATGCAGATGTGCTGCTGTAGCAAAGAACTCAGTGAGGTTGTTTTCATGTTTCCTTTTGCAGCTGCCAGAGCTCAGGCTGCCCTGCTCAGCAGCCCTGCAGTACAGTCACCCTGTGCCCTGCTGGAATGGCAGCTCACCCAGGAGCATGACACTGGCAGGGGCTCACATCCAGACCTTTACACACTCCTGTACTTTTTCTAGTGTCTAACGTGGCAGCAGAGATGCGAGAGAAAGATTTTTGGGAAAGCTATTTTTAGCCTTCCAGATTTCAAATTCTTCCTGTTCCTGCCTCAGGAGGAAACAGTGTTTGTGCAGGTTTCAAGTCTCACAGAATAAGATGATTCAGGGAAAACTATTTGAAGTTTTGACTTCTAGGTCATACCTCCCCTACCATTTGCACTTTTCCAATTTGTTCTTCTCTTTCAGGAACACCATGTTCAGTTCAGTAACTAAAACTCTGGGGTTTGGCTGGAAAACATTAGACTAATCCCTGGTAACTTTCAGAATTTAAGATCATCTGAATATTTATAAGGTACGTCTTGAAACAGGTTTGGAATATAAATATTTTAACAAAAGTTTGTGTAACACATAGGCTTTCTGCTGTAATGACTAGGAAGAGTAGGATCCTCCAGTATTAAAGAAACATAACAGCTTTTTATAGAATAAATCTTTAGGAGGCAGGAATACTGCACATGCTTAAGAAAGGAACAGAAGGGAACACCCAGAAGCCCACATTTCTCTGGCAGTTAAGGAGCAGACTTCATGTATCATTAAGCATAAATTGAGCCTGACAGTGAGATCCATGGTTGCCCATTATTTTGTGCTAATGAGAAACATAAGTTAAAAAAAAAACCCATTATTTCTTAATAAAGCAAAAATATCATCACAATCTTTGTTGCTTATTTAAGTGTAAGGAAATAGAATAGTTTCATGGTGCAGTTACATTATTAGAGACAATTTAAATGTCATTTTATTTCTCAATATAACATAATTAATACATGTCCAATAAACCAAGAATGTTGTTGGATCTTGAACTAATTCATGTGAATGTAGACTTTTGTGACACTGCTGTCACAGGAGCTGCTTTGAGGGGAGGCAGTTGCTCTTCAGCTGCCAGGGTCCCATAGCAGCAGGTTCCACTTTTCCTCTGTTGATTCCCTTTCTGCTGCATCCCTGCAGATGATATCTGTAAAGCTGGATCTCCCAGGAATGATCGCTAAGCAGATCACCAGTGCATTATGCAGGGTGGTATGGCAAGAGAGAGCTGCTCTTCCCCACACAGCAGCACCAATCTCCAGCCAGTCACAGATTTACTGTCGAGTGTGACAAGCAGAGAACTAAACCCTCAATAAATTTGTTCAGACATTTTTGTTTTCTGTGTACTGGGGCTGAACAAAATACTTAAGGACTTCCAGGCAAGGATTGTATGCCCCAGCCAAAGTAATTTCCTCACTTTTCCATAGCAATTTCAGCAGCAAAAAGTAATGAGAAATACTTGGCTACTGTGATTTTCAACTACATCTATTCAGTCTTCCAGAACAGAATGGTTTAGCTGGATTCTGGGATATCAGAGTAAAAGTCTCTTCATCCATCAGTGCTGAGGCCAGCCAGAGTGGGCTTCTGCTTCCATTGGGACCTCCTGTAATATCCATCAAGCACTTTTCAAGACAGTGTTTAAACTCCTAGGAAAGTACACTCTTAACTCACTCCTGGAAGATGCTGTGTGAGTCAAGCGTGCTTTTATCAGGTCACAGCTGAAAGCAGAAGGTGCCTGATGCTGCCCTCGTATGCACAGATGAAATTGCATCTTTCAGAGTCCCTGGTGTGAATGGCTCCAACCAATATCAAAATTAGGCCTTGAGTCTTAACTACATATTGTGGTCCTTCGAATTTAGTCACTTTTCTGTCTTGTGTGCTTTATTTTCTCAAATAACTCTTAGCATATATTTCATTACTTGCACTGTGGGCATGCATCAAAGCTGGTCTGCTCTGTTGTGCTTGGTACTACATAGTCCCTTTCCCCACACTTCTTCCAGCTCTTTGAGCTTGTTACAAGAGTAGAAAGAGAAAGGACTGGGGGTTTTTACAAATCCACTGGGGTAGGATTTTTTGGGGAGAGGGAAAACAGAATTACTTGAAGTACTTTTATAGAAAGGAATAGTATTTTTGTCACCAATGTTTGATTTGTCTACTACTGTTGAAGACCCAAAGTCTTACAGGGAATGTAGAATTACATTTTTCATTATTTCATTGTGTCGTATTTTCATTTAAAACCTCCTATTCATGGAAGGACATCCTAAGTACCTACTTGAAACTTTAAAGCACCTAAGTGAACATAGAGAAGGAGAGGTCCACTGCGATATCCACGAAATGTTGGTGTTTCATTGCAGCTGACTTGGGTGGCATTAGCACTGAGATGCCTTAAAACAGCTTTAGGTGCTTACCTGTGTCCTTCCTGTCTCAAGGACTTCAAAAACTCTTCTGTATGGGTGATAGGATGGTGGGAAATCAGGGGAAGATAAAGTTCCTCTAGTATCTTGAAAAATGGAATGTGAACACTTCTTTTCAAAGGTGCTTTGGTTGTTTTTCTGTGGCCCAGACTCCCCAGTTTCAAAGAGGAGTAAGTGGCTGTAGGTGTGCTGCAGTGGTAACGTTTAGTAGTCAAGTACTGTCTGTTCCAAATTGCTTTGCTCCTGAACCCAGTTATGGTTGCTAAGTGACAAAAACCTAATTGTCTCTCATGACTTTGACTAAGCCAAGCATTTAAAAGCAAGACAGTGAAGTGCTAAGGACAATGGAGCTCTCCTGCTGTCCTTATAACAAGGCAGGTTTTGTACTAATCTGTTTTCCAGGGCAAACGAAGGTGTTTGTTTGCTGTTCTTCTCCACTAATGTCATTATTCCCCATAGTATTATAGAGAATTACGTTAATTGTTATGGTAATCGTAATAGGAAGCAGTTACTTTCAGCAAACAGCAATAACTTCACCTTCCCAAATTTGTTTGTTGCCACACCTGCCTTAATCCTAGATTTATAACAAACATTTTTTCTGAAAATTAAAACAGGAAAGACATTGCATGCTCTTTGGTGGGGAAGGTGTGAAAATCTGCAAACACCAAGGTCATAAACAGATACATAAAAATCCCATTACTTTTGTAAGCATCTCATGTAATCATCACGTCAGGGATAGCTGAGGACTGTTTTAATTGTGATTGTAGCTTGCTGTAGACAAAAATATAAAATACTTGGGAAAATAAAGTAAAGTAAAGTAAAAGCTGGAACCAACTTGGTTTCACTTAAAATAGTCCATAATTGTTCTTACATTCCTATCTAAGGACTTTAAAGAAGGAACCTATATGACTATAGATTTAGAAGATACTAGGATAAAAAAACATCACAGGGCATGTGTTTGCTGTGTTAACATATGATTGTTACTAGGTAAACTGATGAAATAGTGTGGCATTAACAGTACAAAAGTGTTATTGAATGCCTCACAAAGGCATTAAATTATATCTAAAGATCAAATTCTGTAAGTTAATAATGTGCATAATGGCTTTTCCCTGTGTTCCATTTGTTTTTTAATGTCTCTTACCCAGTAGTACTTCATAAACTGTTTTGGCTATTTTAAGTCCTCTGTGCCTAACCCAGGTTGAAAACTTTGGTTGATAACTCCAGTGGTGTTTGCTATTCAAAGCATCATTCCTCAACATCACTAATATTCATTATACCCATCAGAACGAGAACCCTTCGAACTAGTAATTACCAAGGTGCTGTGCTGTTCACATAAGTAAACTGAAAATGTTTAGTCCTTGGTTTTACTTGGAAAGATGGCATTTTCTGCTCTGTTCATGCTATTAAGTGCAAGGCCAACTCTGGAAAATACCCAGGGGCACATTAGCAGGGGATTTTGTCTAGGCAGGATGAAGGTGGAGGTGGAGGATCGATAAGAATCGATGCCCCATTTCCCACCTATCTCCCATGTTTAGAAGTGTTCTCCAGGGACTCCAGAGCTGTACAATCCATAGCTGGGGGCTGGAGTCAGCACAGCAGGCTGATGAAAGTGAAAGGAAACTCCCACTAAGTTGGCTCACTAAAATTTTCCATATAGACGTGGTCCCCCAGCTTTGGGTTGCCATGGCAAAAGTACATTCCAAATCCGTAAGTTGTATTTCATCCTTGTAGAAACTCTGTTTTCTCTAGAGAAAGAGCTCTACGATGTTAAATAATGTTGATGTTTTCCAGTGCTCCTTATTTCTAGTGTAATGATTTCTGGTCCCGGGCTTGATAGGCAGAATAAGTAGGTTCCCTGGGGGTTTTCTGGATGGGAACATTTGCCAAGCCCTGAGCAGCACAACTCATAACAGCACGGTAATGCCATATTTGCTTTTAATCTCTGCTTCGCTCTGTGTGCCGGCAATTTGGAGGAATAATTAACGTTACCTTGAATCCAACGGTCTGCCTACACTTTTTTATGAGCAGACATGATCTCACTCTGTGCTTGCTAGGAAAATACCATCTCCAAACAATGGGTTAGCAAAGCCCTGAGTCTGTGCTGATATCTGCATTTGCTCAGCTTCAGGGCTGTGTGGTATTGCTCACAGCTAGACTGCAACACAAGGAGAGAGCAGGAGAAGAGAAAAGAAAGGTGAACTAGTATTAAGGAATTTGAAGTGAGGTTTATAGAACAGACTGTAGCCTACTTGCCCATCAGAACATGTGAATTAAGCACTTTGCTGCTTCTCCAGATACCTGGATGTAATCAAAAATCTTGCTTAGTGTGAATTAATGTGATTGGAATCAGAATTTTTCTTGCTAGGTGCTTTCTTTAAATGAAATATAACCTAATTATGCATACCAATTATCAAGGAAAGTGTAGCATAACTCCCTCGGCACAATTTCAGAATATAATCCCAATGGCTGTGTTTGGGATAGTACAATGCTGCAAGTTTGAACACCATGTGATTTTTAAGCAATGCAAAAAGTATGTGAACTACCATTGTACACACCTTGTCTTCCAATACCCAGTTTTTGAATAGCAGTTCAGTTTTCCAGCTTTATTTATGTGGCTCAGAAGGGCAAAGGACTGAACTAAAACAGTTTTTCTAAAAAAACCATTTCATTAAAACCTGATGTTCAGCCACTAAAGAATTCCCCAGTGGCCAAATGAAAACTGAAGAGTGTTGAGGGATATTAATGATGTGCTAAGCCATATCTGCCTTTGCCTTCCTAATTAGAAACAATCAGAATTAGCAGAGAAAAAATTGCTTTGGTAAAATCAAATTTTAAAAGATACAAAATTATTAGAGTGAGATAAATTTGCAAGGAATGTGAAGGGCAGCTGGAAATATGAATTAATCAGCAATACGGATATGGAGATCATGAAAACCAAATTGTTCAACAAAATTGTAGCGATGTTGCTTTATTCTTCTTCCCAGACAATTAACAAATTGGATTGTGTCTATTTTACCACTGATTAAAAAGCCGAAAGACCCATTCCGATGTGCCAGAGGATTACAAGAGAAGGCATCCAAGTGTACAGCCTGGGCACTGCCACTGCCTTATGCACACTCCCCACAGACAGCTGCTCTCCTGTTGCCTCCCTCAGTATGCCAGGCCACTGGCTCTTGGCACCTAAACTCTCCATGTTTGCTTGGATTTTTGATGGACATTGTAGTCTTCATCATCAGGATGAAATAAAGAACTTGAAACACAAATAATGGGTAAGATACTGTATCTGTTATTTTGGAGTGAGACAGAGAGTAGGCTACTTTATTCCTGAATTTATAAAAGCAGCTCTAATTAACAGGATTTTAATGGATCTGCCAGATTATGTCCAGACCATGTGCAGTCCTCCTATGGAATTGGCCCAGCACCAAAGAGAAAGACAGAGCTGTTGCAAGTTATGCTCAAAATGTGACCATCCTTTTTTTTTTAATGTTGGGCATAAATTTCTTATCCAGAGGGACAAGAAGGCTTCTGGTATTGGATGACTACATCCACTGGAACAGACATCTGATTCTGATCCCTTCAGATAATCCAGAATCTTACTGGAAGAAGGAAGCATATAGTATCAGTAGCCAAACAGTATAAATTATAATAAATTATCCTTTGAACAAGCTACTGATGCTCAATGTACATTTTGGGAATATGGGAATTTTAAAAATGCTTCCTGAGTGTTTATCAAGACTCCACCAAAGTGCTTTAATCTTCATTTTATGCAATGCAAATTTAGTTCTCTTTTGCTACTCATCTTCCCAGTTTAAGACAATCAAAAAACAACTTAAACTTTTAAAAATGACACTATTAGCATGAAGAACAATAGACATCTTTCTTTTGGCACCATGGGAAACCTGAGAGAACAATTTCTTTAAAGAAAAGCCATAAATGCCATTAATCTAAATTACCAGAGAGCAGACACAGAGGCTAGCTGTCAAATAATTTCCTGTTATAAAATAAAGCATCCTTTTATGCAGATGAACATCAGTGATACTCAGGTAGGTAAGGACACACTGAGAAGTTTAGGAGCCAAGTTCACTATTCCAGTTTCTTTAGCATGATTTCTGTGACTTTTAGTTATTTCATCCTGTCCATGCTGAAATACACATTTCTTCTCCCAGAAATGCTGCTTCCAGGTCCCCTTGTCTCACCATCTTCTTTTGATGTTAGACTTCCACCAGCCATGGTACTTAAGCAGTGTGTCCTCCCTCCCTCCCAGCCATCACAGCCCACGGGTGGGCATAGGCTTCCTCCCTCCACTCACCTTCTGTACTCCTATAAGATAGAATCATCCACTGTTCAAGATTTAAAAAAAAACTTAAATATGAACTAAGATAGTTTTAAGTTTACTTCAGCCATAACCCCCCACCCAATCCATTCCTCCCAACTCAAACCCTGCTGTAAAAGTAGAACAGGTACAACACAGCAAATACTTGTAAAAGGCAGTGTCTCTCCCAGCATCAGGTGTGGACTACAGTACATGGCTTTCCATTCTGGAGTCCTCTGAGAGTCCTGCAAGGCTACTGCAGTTAACAACTGCTGCTCCAATTAGTCTCTCAATTTTAAAAGAATAGCATTGTTCTTCTTCATTGCTAATTGCTGGAAATGGTGTTAATTGAAAGTCCTGGGGTCTGCAGTTCTTGTTAAGGATTGCTATGGATTGTCACAGGAGCAGAGCACTGGACAGGAGTAGGGCTCTGCATATGTTTCTCTTGTTAAAAGCAAAAGCCAGTCAAGGGAAATAACAGCCCAACATGAGTTTTATACTGCAGTGCAGACTCGTGAAGCAGGAGATGTTCATTCAAACTAGTAATTGAGGAGGGGCAAGGGCAAATGTAAACTTCTTGGCAGCACGCCTGTGCATGGTTCAATATTCATTTCAAAGATCAGGACTGCTGAATTCAGTATTGCTGAATTTCCATGCTGAAGCCATGCAAAGGTTTAGTTCAATCCAGCAGCTACCTCAGCATGCCCACTGCCAGGTGCTTGGCAGAAAGAAGCCTAAACAAAACAGTAGTAGAGGGCTAGGGAAGAATAACAATGGGGGAAGGAAGTCTCTTTAATCTTCCTGGATTTTTCCTGAAAGCAAGAATTTTTGTTTTGTCTTGTAAAACCAAGCAAATCTTTTAAAAGCAAAGCAAAACAGATTCAGCTGCAAAGGATACATTTGCCTCACTCTTTTTAAACAATCTTAAAATTAGCTGGTTTCAGCTATTTGTCCACACTTCTGTAGCCAGTGGAAATAATAGACAGTGACCAGCACTTGGCTGTTCCTCCTGGCCCAGGAGCAGCAGCAACAAGTGTTCCTGCTATTCGCTGTTGGAAGGGACTCAGGTGGCTGTCTTGGAGTAGAGATCAGCCTTTCAGATATTTATAGGCAGGAGAGAGGGATCCCAAATGGCAAGACTGAAAAGGGTGAAAAGCAGAAAGATCCTTAAAGAGTTTTTTCCTTCTCTCACAGTTCCCACAAATGTTTATGGAAGACATCAATTGCTGATCAACTCATACTTTGATTAATAAACTCTATTGATCCTACCTCAGCAGAAAACAGAGAAACAAATATCCACTGCTACTAAGATGAGTAAGAAAGGATCCAAATCTGCCCATCGTGAAAGCTGCCAGTAGCTTTACCTCAGGATGCTCTCTTTTGCTCCTACAGTTCTCCAACAAAGCCTCTAACATTTGCAGAGTACCAGGAGGGAGGTCACTCTGGTACGTGGGTGCATCTCTAACTGAGAGTAGCAGGGTGGAGGCATTTAATATTTAATCATAAGTAGGGTGTAACATCCTAGCAGAGTTGTGGGTGCCACTCCTGCACAGAATTACAGAACCATTTAGGTTGGAAAAGACCTTTATGGTCATCAAATCCAACCACTAACCCAACGTTGATGTCCACCCCTAAGCCATGTCCCTGAGAGCAACATCTGCTCATCTTTCATGAAAATCTGTTAATAAGGAGTTGATTCAGACAGTTGATTGCATTGATTAAACTAGTCTGAATGGAAGAAATGCACTAAACTATTTATTCATTTCTGAAACACATGCTAAAGGAAAAAAAAAAACAAACCAACAAATAAGAGAACCAGTTAATTTACTTAGAACATGAAAAGTAAAGACAAACTTGCTTTATTACCTTTTTGTGTGAAGTGTCTCTCTTCTTATCTGGAAATGGTTTGAACATGTCAGGAGTTTAGGATGCTTTAAGGAGTGGTTAGGAAATGCAAAGAGTGTGTAAAAAGCAGTGTAAGAATCTGCTTGAACAAGGAACATTTTGTTTTCTGACAGGGAGGTTCTGCTCTGATTTTGATGAGAGCAAAGCTGTCCTCCTTCACTGAGTTTCTAGTTTCTAGAGTTTTTAGCTCTTATCCATGGCAAATGGACATTTTAATTTATAGCTGCATATTACACTTGTTCTTACACACCATTTGTAGTTTTCACTGCTTCTCATTGGTGATTATTTCTCTTGAAATGAAAAGATCAAATATATTAGTGGACAGCATTCATCATGGATCTTTCCTTCTTTTCCTTTAGGATATTCCAAAAGTGCAAATGCTGAGAACAAGAAAAGGTTCAATACTCTTCAAATCGCTGTCTGTGTCAGGCTTAATTAGATTCCATCAGATAGCCAGATATTCCTAGAGAGAAAATCTCTGAGTAAAGACATCTGGCTTGGATTTTGGAGCACACAGACAAGTAATATCACAGAATAAAAGATTGGTAGCTGATGTGGGCTTTCTTCCCAGCCAGATTTGACTCTTGCATTTAAAATATGTTGAATTTGTCTTTTCTGAAGGCTGATTCTGACTTGAAGCACAATGTGAGCCAGATTCCTTATGTCAGAGACTGGGTTTGAATGAAGTGGGGGGAACAGCATCCATTGTATAGCTTATGGACCCTTACTGAAACTATCAATTTGTCTTGAATAATTAAAGATTTGAAGCAAGCAAATTGTTTCTAAAGCCCAGGATGAAAATGGGTCACGGATTTAGCATAAAGCCTAATCTCAAAGAGGCAGCATCAAGAACAAGGGTAACCACACTGTGATGAAATCTGAGCTGATGGGGCAGATTAACATTGACTTAAGGATCATTTCATTCCAACCCTTGCCATGCATGCCTTCCACTAGACCAGGTTGCTCCAAGGCCCATCCTGCCCAGCCTTGGACACTTCCAGGGATGGGGCAGCCACAGCTTCTCTGGGCAACCTGTGCCAGGGCCTCACCACTCTCATAGGGAAGAATTTATTCCTAATATCTAATCTAAATCTGCCTATTATTTGAAGTCTTTCTGGAGAGTCTGTGTATATGTACAGGATCATATTTCAAGAATTCTCGCACTGACACATCCTTCCTTAGCACTGAGATGTCCCATCTTGGCATGTCCAAAGGGCAAATGTTTTATGCAGGATGAGCTCTTTGCTGAGACCTTGAAATACTTAGAACTGTAGGCTGAAGGTGAGTAAGGAGGAGTCTTAAGATTTACTACAGTGGTAAGTAAAATACTCTAGCTTAGTCAAACAGGGCCTCAGTCTGGTCTGGTCAACTGCAAGGCCAAATCTATAAATTCCAGGGGCTGTGAGAAGTTGTTTCTCTTCCATAATGTTTATTCCTTCCTTGGCTGCACACTTTTAATCAGCTTGTTAGGAAACTGCTCCTTGACCAACAAAACACAAGAGAACTGGTACATTTTAGCCTCCTTCAGTGACAAGAACTGCCATTTTGCAAGTCATCCACCAGCGTCACCCCAGGAGGAAGCAGCTTTAGCTGGAGGTTGGAAGAATGAAACAGGAGGCTGTTGTGATGTAGAGGGATGCAGGAAGAGCCACTCCAGCCAGCAGTTATAGAGAGATTAGTCTCTTGAGTAACCCCAGTCTTAAATGGCTGTGGGATTTTGGTGGAAGGGCACTTCAACTTCCATCTGCTTAAGCAGGAATAAAGTCACCTCCCCTTGACAGAAAGCCATGTCCAGCAGAACGTTATTATCAAGTTCTTATTTCTGGAAAAGAAGAGAAAATTGGTTTCACAACTCAATTTTAGTCTGATGCATGCCTTCCAAAACTAGGAAAAACCAATCCCAAACTAAGGATTTCAATTGCAAGAACCTCTGCAAATTCTCATTTTCCCTTTTCACCTTTGCTGCCAAACCCAGCTGGGCACTGACACATCATTCAGATGGTGTCTGTGATTTTGGCCCTGCAACGTTTTGAAGAGAAGTGCAGCAATTTTCTATGTCAGACTGTGATGGAGTATAAAAAGGCTATTTCTGTAAGATTATTTCAGCTGAAGTACTTGTGCACTGCTCATGAAGCCTCAGATAAAAAATCGTGCCACATCATGGAAAGTTTCTAAGTGAAGGCAAACTCTTCTGAGGGCAAACACCAAGGTGTTCTGGACAGGTGTGGCAACACAACCACCATTTGTGCTTGGAGACAGACCAGATGGAAACAATCTGAGAAGGACAAATGAGAAGTCCTGATAGTGTTGGGACTAATCCAAATTCCTGCATCAAAAACCAGTGGAAATGGGGATTGGCTGCTATAGTAGTTGCAAAGGAGGAGCCAGCTCCATGTGAGTTGTGCTTTGGAAAACACACATATAGTAATAAGCACAGGAAATATATGAGACGTGGAAAGAAGCATTGAGGGAGGTTTCCAGGTTTTAGAATGCAAAACCTACTTGCTGCCTCAGCTGGATTCCTGTTTAAGACGCAGCTGCTGTGGGAATACTTGCAGCATATTTAATTTGAAAATATTCCCAAAACTTCTTTGCTGCAGACAGAACTTGCTTGGATGAGTAAAGAAAAAGATTTAATTCTTTGAATCTCAGAGGATTGTTTTGTTTGCCACAGATGTCACCCACAACAAACATTTTTAATTAATGCCTCTCGAGCAGTCATGTTACCTCTCTCACTTGCCTGATTTGAGGACAGCTAATTTCTGTGTTTATCTGTTCTACTTGGGATGCTACATGATGTGCTAATGAAGAGAGAGAGAACAACAATGATGTGCTCAGCACTTACACAGCATTTATTCCATTTTAGTGCATAAATATTAATTGTGAATCTTCACAAACCCCCTGAGGAATAGATTAATAGTATTATCTTTCTATTTAGGGAAATAGAAGCAGAGGTGAAAGACTATGAAAAGGAAACAGAAGTGCACAAATGTACTTTTCTAAGCTTTTTATAGCTTATGAAAGAGGCCTGTAGATGTTTATAAATCTCATTACAGTTTATATTTAGGTGTTATGGGAATAGTAAATCTTGCCTTCCTCCCTCTTTCCTAGGAACCTGACAAATGAGGACCAGAAACGTCCTTAGAGTTTAACCAAAAGATGAGAAAGTTATGCTATCAGGGAGGACTTTTCTTCCAAATGTTTTATTTCAACAGGCATTAAAGATAGTAGAGACTTGGAAACAGAATGAATAAAAGTCACTTATCTCAGTTAGGCACCGCTTCCCTGCCAGGCTGATTTCTCCATCAGTAATCACCCTGCTCCTCCATGCCCTGCCCTGCTGCAGTGCTCTCTGGTCTGCTTTTGTGTCACTGCAGGTCCCCACACCGCAGTCCTTGCACCTGTCTCTTCAACCTAAAATGGACAAGAAAAAGGACACCTTGTTTTGGACAGATGATAAGCACTGGCTGTTCTATCATCCAGCTTATGAAAAACTCTCCGGGACTTCTTTAGTAACATTGAAAATATTTAGTTCTGAAGAGCAGAAATTAATCTCTTCAACAATTGAGGCACTTGATTCTATGATAGCATTACTATCCTTGAAGAAACACAATACATAAATGGTTTTTATTGCTTGTATTCTTTGAAAGATGCATTTGTCCTTTCAAAACAGAGACATTATGTTCTCAAAATCCATTTCCAATTGAAAAGCCTCCCACTGCCTACATGCAGGTGTGGAGGTTTTCTGATTACTGCTAATCAAACTTCAGGGTTGCTGCATTTCCCGTGCAAGGGAGAGCTGGACAAACTCATGTTAATGAAAGAAAGGAAGCGATGTTAGTCTTGGGAATTAAAACAGATGGGTTTACTCTGACTTTCATTGAGTTTGCAGAGAGGAAGAAAACATTTATTTTAGGTAGAATATGTCCAATTAGATGCAATGTTTTTATGTAGAGAGTATATAATGAAAAATGTGTTTACATCCTTCGGAATGGCTGCTCTGCAAGTTGAGGTATGGCTCTCCCCACATCTGTTTGAATCCTCATTTTGTGAAGGGCAGTGCTGCAGCATTTTGTGGCTTAGCTTGTGAATAGCACTTGGGGCCAAACCTGTGGCACAGAAAGGCCAGGACAGGAGGCCGGAGAAACTTGGTGAGTCCTGGCTTTATACAACAAGGCAGAGCCCAGCTTGCAGCTCTCCAGATGCTTTGTCAGCACACTTGTGTAGGGGTGAGTCTGTGTGTTATGTCAAAGCACAGGCTTAAACACTGCAGTGGTTTATCAGAACCAGAGCTAAAAACACACTAAAGAAAACAAAGCACAGACTTTTTAGTTAGTTATGCCTGGTTTTAACAACTTTTTCAGGATTTTCTTCTGAAGTACCACAAGCTATAAGGTAACTTAGAATTTCCAAAGCTGAAAGGGATGCTGAGGACACTGCCCTCTGCTTTGGACATCAATTCGTGTTTGTACTCCAGGTTCATTGGAGTAGCCTCCTGAGTACAGAAGGTCTTCCTCCCCACAGTCTTTTCTCTGATACACCAGCAAATGTACAAGTAGTATTTTGACATCATAGGCAGAGCTGACTTCTTCAAATTTTCCTTGTGTTCCTTAGTGAACACATTTCTACTTTTCCCTCCAGGACAGCCACAGATATTTTAAAGACCATGTACTGTGAGAAGCAGTGGTTGTGCTGACACCTTTGTAGAGTTGTGGCTTCCAGCTTGTTGTGAACTCGGCAGTGAGCCTCTGCTGGCAGTTTTGCTGCCTGTATTAGGTAAGTGCTTTTTCTCAGTTCATGTTCCTCACTCCACCTACTGTCTGGTACTCCTGCTGCTGCAGACATTTAACGTGCATAATGCAGTGTGTGACCAGAGCCACTTGGAAAGTTCCTTGTTTCCAGTAACAAAATATACCATTTTCTGAGGTAGTTGCAGCTGTTGCAGCAAACGTTGCAGTTAGTTTCTTTTAGTGGATTTTGAAACTCTATGACGAGCAGCTATTTGGGGCAGACTGCAACTATGCAAATGTGCACTCCCTGGCCTAGTAGAGCCAGGGTAGTGTGTGACTCCTGTCATGTCTGCTGCCTCCTTTGACAGAATTTTTGCTCTGACCAGCTTAATTCTTTGTACTTTTTGCTTCCTGAAGGAAAACAGTGAAATTACTTGAAGTGGCATCCCAATAAATTTTCATTTCAGTAAATTAAACTATAAGTGACTACAAGACAGAGAGGCTGCTAGTGACTCAGGCTTTTTCTTTTGATTTTTGAAAAAATTATTATTGTATTTTAACAAAGACACCTGCACAAAGCACTGCACTTAAAATTGTTTATTTGACCCAAATGGTCCCCATTCAATCTCCTGGCAAGCAGAGGAGACACAAAGCCCCTCAAGGCAATTTTGTTTCCTTAAGTGAGCAAATGCAAAGTGTCCTCTGTCAGTAGGGGCAAATTGAACCTTGCTGCATCTTCTGGTTACTCTGAACCATTCACAGGCAAAAACCTTTCTAAACCTTTCTCTTCATTGCAGACCTCCACATACTTTTGGGAAAAGTGCCTTCCCAGCAGGGCCTGGTAATTGGCTGTGAGTTTCCAAGAGTCAGTAAAAGCAGGGGGATTGGGCTGATCTCTTGTATGAGCCCATCAGTTTTTGCCAGACAGGCTTAAGGCACAGACTAAAACATGTTAAAAAAAGTGGGATCCTAGCAAGTATGAAGAATATTGTTATCTCATCCCTTTGCTTTTTAGTGGAGATTGTTCCCTCTTATATATATATGAACATATTGATTTCTCTTTTGAGTCAATGCTAAAATATGTTTCTGAAGCTTTGCTTTTCATTAGGCTGCATTTGTTACTTGTGCCAATAAATCATAATCTTGAGCTGAATGGGAACAGTGATGTTACTCCTGGTGTTCCCACTGGGGCTGTTGGTCTGTTACATCCAAAGGGATCAGCTTGTGGTCAGAGATGCTCCCTAAAAGCACTGCTGTACTTGGGGGGCCCATGCCAAGGGGGTTAGGAGCTACAGAGATCCTGGAAATCCTTCCTAGTGTTTGCTGGAGCTACCAAGCCAGCACTTGGGATTTTAAATTGTGAGCTCCAAGACTTGAGGGATGCAGTGAATATTAATTCTGTTACATACACTACTAAAGCCTTTCTGGAGAAGGTGATAAGGCAGCCCTGACCTGATAAGGACAGCTCAGAGTTTTAATGCAAAAAGGAAATGGCAGATTGTGCAAATGGGATCTGGTGTTTTATTCCAGGGGAATCTAAGAGAATTGTTCAGTGAAAGTGGTTTGAGGCCTTCTGCTATATGAGGTGCCTGAAAGAAAATGAGCTGAGTCCTTGGGTCACACCAGGAGTCTTTGTACTGGGCTAGGTGGGTGGGAGAGTTCTGTTTTCACATGGTCTTCACTGGGTTTGCTCTGATTTCTCTTGTCTGAAATAATGATCTATGGACCAATCTTTGCAAAGGATAATGTATATTTCTATATTTCATCTCATCAAACAAACCTTCAGAGGCACGTTTACCAGATTAGGACTGGAAAACCATGTCAGGCTGCTTATTCAGACCAACAATTTTGGCTTTTAGCTTTGCTTCCCAGGGAGGGGACAGAGCAGGGCTATCTGTGCCAGCAATGGCCAGGCTGCCTTAGATCCTCTTTTCTGGGGAACTGGACCACAGCTATTGGAGAGCTTTCATTTTTCAATAAAAGTATTTTTAATAAAATCAGGATTTAGTGCACATTATAGCGCCTCTACTAGGACAGAAGCTGGGAGCAGCAGGTTTCCACTATTTGCTTTTCCTCTAATTCCAGGTACTATTCACCTGGCTGGGACTTCTGATATAACCTTAGTACTGGTGTGAAAATAGCAGCATATCTCATGGCAGGTAAATCTCTTTTCTTATTAATAAATAAAGCAGTTCATTTCTAGCATATTCTTGCACTGACAGCACTAACAATAAAACCTGAAGAGCAGTTACACTTTGACACAGTTGAAAGATCAATCTGGAATGATCCTTATCACGAGTGCCAGAAGCCACTCCCATTAATTCTGCCTCTCTCTCATTGCAATGAACTGCATTTTTACACAGACCCTTTGCTAGTTATCTTTTCTGATGCTGAAGAATCATATCTTGTCTGCACCTCCCAGAGTGCTGAAATGACTCTTGTTCTTCTCCTGGTTGTAAGCAATACTCCACTGCAGCCAGCTTGAACTGAATAAGGACTTGGGGGCCTAAGGAGGCCTTAGACTTCCAGGGCTCCTGCTTCTGTGCTGCTGGCTTGTTCTTGCTGCTCACAATTTTTTTTTTTACTACATTATATTTGTGGTGGTTAAGGAAGTCATGAGTTCTCTGCTGAAAAGTTTAGTACACAGAGGAAAAAATTGCATGCAGTGACAGAAGCCTCTGGTAGAGGTTAAGCAGATAGCTCTCAGGTATAATAAATACAGGTAATTCTGGCTTGAGACACAGACTGTAGAACTGCAAGGCCCCTTGCAGCTCAATTTCAATTCAGGTCACACAGGCTCAGCAAACCAACCTGCTAATCCCCTTTCCTCTGTTCCTGAGCTAGGCAAGAACACTGCAAATTCCTGTACAACAACTAAACCCTGAGTGCAGTTCCTGCACTAATGCTTCCAGTGTTCCTCCTCCACAAGCTGCCTTCTCTGTCCTCTGAGCCTTTCTGGCAGGCAAAGCCAGCAGAGCTGCTTACACAGATGGGATTGATCAGCCTGTGCACCAGGCATGTCCCTGAACTCTCAGATCTGGTCATATCTGTATCTGGCGTGGCCACCACAGAAAACATGGGGGAAAAATAATAAAATCAGGAGAGTTTTTCTGTGCTTGTGACTTTTCCTCTTTTTCTCCCAATACAAATTAGTCGTGTCCTTATTACTTTTGTGTTGTAAGTCACCTCAAGTCCTTACAGGCTCCCAGCAACGTAATGTACAACTCCTTATCCACTCACATTTATTGCCTCATTTTCTCAACTACCATCTGAGACACAGTAGCTTCTGTTCATCTGATGGACCTGTGCTCTTGCTTCCCTCTTCTGCCCCCTTCATCACACTGGTCTCCAGTTTCCACAGAAATTGCAAGCCTCACCCTTACCTTGCAGTCATGGTCCCTTCATTGCATTTCATGACTGCAGAAGAACATTCGTTTGCTTCAGGCATTTAAGTAGAGAAAAAGATTCATTTGATTCCCTCCACAGAAGCATAATTTAAATGAGAGACACCTCAGACTACACAGAGGCTACAGAGAGCAGGTTATTGTGCCAAGGTCACTGTGTGGAGGCTTTAATGAAACAGTTTCGTAGAGCACGTAATGATAAATAAAGGCAGGACTTCGGGGTCTCGAGAGGAAACAAGGCTATTCTAATTCCTCTAATGCAAAAGCAACAATGTCCTTAATATAGAAAGCCAGAAAGATTAAGAGACACTGCTTACAGCTGCCAGGCATTAGCTGTGTCTGCAGTGACCTGCCCTCCTGTTAGCATGAGGCTGGCTGAGCATGTTGCACCTCATGAGGCACTGCTGCTGCACGTGGCTAAAAGGAAATACTTGTGGCTGGAGCAGCTGAAGGTGGCCTGGCTGTCTCCTGTGCAGGAGGGCAGAGAAACAAGCCCCAAACCTCACCTTCTGTTAGCACTTCTCTGACAAGGCAGTGGCCAGCAGGAATAAAGAGATCACCTGAAACAGCATCTGGAAGGGAAGGGTGCAGGAGGGCAAAATCACCTAACTCAGGTCAGTGGTGTCACCTGGAGCTGTTGCTTACCAGAAGCCTGTCCAGTTGTGTTTCTGCTGCTCCAGCAGGAACGAAAGCAAAACAGAGCAATGTTTTCATCCTGTGCCCAAATGCCAACTATTAGAGGCCAGCACTGGTAGCCAAGGGAACAGTCCTCCCACAGGAAAATAAGAAAAGCACAGCTGAGCAGCATGTAGAGAGGACAGAGCACAAAAGGCTTGTCCGATCCTGAGAACATTTGGGTTTTGTTGTGGTGTTAGGGTTGTTTCTTTTTTAATATAGATGTTTAGTTCTAATCTAATCCATTTTTATCCATTCAGAGCACTCAGACTGCCTGCAATCCAAAGTGCTGGGGTACTCTTCAGCCTTTAATGTGTTCTCAAAAAGCTTCAAACAGCTATTGCAATCCCATCAAGCAAATGCACAGCTGGGTCTGAGCTCAAAAACTTTCCAAAACTCAGACCTGTGTGTGTGTGTGTGTGTGTGTGTGTGTGAGTGTATGCCTGCCCACTGCTTCAGCTCCAGCTACAGATGGGAAGGGAAGAAGCCCATGAGGAAAGGCTACATTTCTGTCCCAGCCCTTGTCTCCTCTGCCCCAGAGGGTGTTTAAGCCTGGCCCTTATTTAATAAATGCCCATCAACATCCACGTGTTGGTGTCACAGAGTCACATTCCTGCTGGGAGTTTCACTCCATTCTGTTTGCAGGGTTAATTACCAGGGGAGATCTTGGATTATGAAAGATTTCTGTTTCAGGTTGTCCAGACACTTTGCAGATATCTAAGGGCTAGTTTGATCTGACTTGAGATTCTATCCCAGAAAATACCTGATCTGAATATGCCACGATCTGTATCTGGTTCCTTCATTAAACTAGGATTGAGATTATTTCCTTTAGGAACATGCATAGCTGGAAAAATGATCATCTGTTTTTTTCTCCAGAGATAAACAAGGTAGTCCAGCATCTCTGAGTCCTCCCAGGCTCCCTGTTGCACACAATATAACTGTACCCCTTGCTGCACTCTGGAGACATCAGGGGAAAAAAAGCAGTTTGATATGACCCTTTCCTGGCAACAAGAGATACTTCAATGGCCAAATTAAATTACTTGTCCTTTTGGTTTACTGCCTGAGCAATGAGAAAAAATAGAATTTGCTTTGAATTAATTAATCATATAATCTCATTTTGTATAAGGACAAGTAGCTTCTAGCTAGAAATAGTTCCTCTCCTATGCAATTTATTCCTGATCATTTCTGTTGTGAAGCCGCCCTTCTTTTCAGACTCTATTTTAAAAGATGATGTTTTTCTTCACCAGCTCTGCTATGAACTGTCTTCTTGGAGTGATTTCGCCAAGCTGAGTTACACTCCAGCAAGCCCCTAAAGCAATCACAAAGGTCCCAGGTGGGAGAAGCTGATGCTTGACGTGCTACGGGAAGTGTGCAGAGTCCCTTCGGTTTTAACTGTATTCATAGGCTGAGCAGGATTGCACAGAGCAGGTTCTAACAAGAAACAGCATTTATGTTTGTCACTTATTAGTTCAAGCCCCCAAGCACAGGCAGTACTCGATCAATGCCCCTCCACATATTCATCTGATCCATTTGCAGGGACAGGAGAAAAGCAGAGAAATAGCCCATATCTCAGATTGCACAAGGACCTTTCTGAAAGAAAATTTTCAAGCATTAAGCTTCAAAGTAATTAGTTTTCAAGGGCGCATCTGTTTCCCAGCCTCACAATATCTCTGGTTCAGCCTAGCGAAGAGGAGCTGAATCAAAAAGCTTTGTTCTTTCATACTTACACATCAAAAGATGTTACCAACTTTCTTTCTCTCACTCTGTACATCCCCAGCAGCATGAATGCCTTTTGAGAGCACCAAGTGAGGAGTGGGCAGCCTGGACTTGCAGCCCTCCAGCAGTGTGAGCAGCAGGCTCCTGAGCACCAGGTGTCCTGGCTTGCCTCTGGCTGCCATTTTCCCAGGTTGTATGCATGATGTTGGAACTGCACCCTGGCAAAGCACCTTGCCTTTGGCTCTCCAGAGGGCAACATTTTGACTGGTGCTTGAAAGATATGAAACTTTTCCAGTTTGGCTCAAAGCTCTCATTGATTGTGGTAGTGTATCTGCCTGTGGGATGACAGTAAGTACTCTGGGTCAGTACTGAAAAATGCAGGGGGAAAATAGTCACTGAAATGAAGTGGAGATTACTTATTTCTTCAGATTGTAGAACAAAATCCTTCCTTGAAACTGTTCCCCAAAGATTATAATGGGGAAAACAGTTTATTTGTTTATTTATTTATTACTATTTTCCCTGGATATATATCATATTTCCAGGGCTCTGCTGTATAACTATGGCCTTCAGTTGCAACTTGTAACTGTTCAATATCTAAAGCAAAATCATCCTTCATTTGAAAGGACTGGAAACTTTAAGTTCTTACCTAAAGGGTACGAGTACTGCCCAAGAAAATACTCTCTGACCATAGGCTTTAATTTAACACACATATCAGGATGGAATTACATCAGGAAAGAAAGTTCATAAAGAATTAGAACCAGTAACTAGAGATCACCTGTCTCCTATCATTTATAGAACTATATTAACTAGCAGTTAATTTGTGTTGCAATTTAAACCATCAGTGGATCAGCACTGTCACTATGGTGTGATAGAGTGATCTGGAAATGTCCATACCCTGCTGTGGGAGCAATGAACAGAACAGTCAGCAAACATCACACTCGGGCATTTCATCCTGCAGTACAAAGAAAACAGAAATTATCAAGCCAGGTGCACTGCAGAGATATTTTGGTTAAGTGTTAAAGGGTGTGGGAAGTTTTTACTCTCTGCTGTAACAAAACCTTTGTGCCGTTCCTCTAGAAACCTTCACTTGTATTGAATTTGTTCACATACTCTGTGGCTTTTGTAGCATCTTCTGGTATCAACCCCTGAGTTCTGAGGAACATATAAAACTCACAAAACCCAGCAGAAAAGAATTTAGAATAAGCTCAGGATTTCAGAAATATCTAAAGCTTTTTACGTCAAATTATATATAATCTCTTTGAGGGCCACTGTCTGTTCATGAATACCACAGCATGTGAGCTGCCAGTCTGAGGCAAGTTTGTGTCCCTGTGACAGCTAATGTCACTCTATCTCAGCCTCCTTGACAAGTAAGATACTTTATATTGCCTTTGTGTCAGCTGCAGAACAAACAAGTAAAACAATGCTGTGGAGAAAACATTTCACTTTTAAAGGCACAGAAAATAACTTCTCTGAAGGGCTGCTGGCAGGGTTGACAGTGTCACAGCACCTTATTTTCTCTTCAGCCATTCTTGATAACACTTGTGCTGAGGTGGCTATCACATCTGTCTGGAATAATACTCCACAAATATTATCAGAATAACATTCAAAGGCCAGTTTCCCATCTTAGTGTTTCTTGGCTTGTAAAGGACTGACAAGTCCTTGCCTTGCTAAATATCATCTGGAGAATAATCAGTTTGGGCCCCTACTGACATTGTGCGACCTACAGTGAGTCAGTAGCTGTTCAGTGCCTTGTCCTCCTTTCCTGAGCTATAGACATAATCCAGGTTTCCTTCTCAGGAGTTTGCAGAAAAGGTTGTTGCAAAGCACCAGGAGTTTCCTGGGGAGGAAGCACTATAGGAACATGGCGTGCTTCCAGTGGCAGGAGAGCTGGAAGGAAACCAGCCCACTGCTTTTCAGTGATTTTGGTGAGAAAATGAAATGTTCACACCAGGCCATTATGTGTCAAAAGAGGACTGTCAGAATAAGGAACATAAATTCAGGTTAGCCTCATCTTCAAGTTATGAAATCACATCACAGCCAAACAATTAATGTTTTTCTTTGATGGCTTTCTTGTCCCAGCTCAGTATGGAATAGCTCTCTGTGAGCTGGAAAGGACTGGGGAAGTGCACTAGAATGCTGTGGATGACAACTGCTGTATAAACACGCGGTGTTTTCATCTTCCTTCTTTCTTCTTTTTCACCAGTTGCTAAGAAAAACTCTCTGGGGTTTGTTTAAAGCACTGTACTTCAGTTTTGCATAGACAGAATGAGAACTTACAGAGAACTCCCACCACACTCGTGAATTGGAGCACATGAATGCATTGCAATTATGCTGTTCACAAATCTCCATCTGAAATCACCACTCCAAAGTGGCCTAAATTTTATAATTCCATAGCACACATATGTCTGACTAGTTGATTAGGGTAAAAAAGAATTACAAAAATATTTTTTTAAATATTACAAAACCATATTATGGTATTACAAACAAGACTGCAAAACCCAAAGTGTGTCTGTAAGAAGTATAAAACACATTTGGAACAAATACAGCAATGGTAATTTGTAACTAATGTTAAGAGTAGAAGGCAATAACAACAAATCAAAAATACGTGATATAGTCTAAAAATAGTGTAATTATTGGTTATTGTGCTTGCTTCAATTATGGTACTGAAAAATGAAAGCACTGGGAGGCTACAGATCTGGCAATCAAAAATTACAGATCAAAAATGTGGCATAGAATTGATTCTTATAGTCTTAAGATTCTTGGGGAAATCTGATTTGTGTGGATTCTGGGCTGTTTTGTTGATACAGTGTCCAGAAAATCAGAGCAGGGTACCAGTGTTTAGTACTGAAATATGTGCTGAGGACTTTGGACAATCCTGAATCACAGACAGTGGATCTCTGGATCAGAGGTGTCATTACAGGTGCACACAAATGGCCTAATGTCAGGATCTGAACTGAATCCTCAGGTGTTACCCCAGCACAGATTACTGCAGTAATGATACAACTGGATTTATTGCTTATCTTCTGATCTGTTTCTTGCTGTACCATGACTTCTTTTCCTTCCTCTCTCTTCTTGCTTCACCACCCACAAAAAAGCCAACCCTGAGCAGAACTGTGTTGCTTTGAGGTTTAGTGGATGAGATGCTGGGAAGCATAAGGGAAGGAGGAATTCTTCCTTCTTCATCTACCAAAGGAGAAGAGCTACTTGAACTCTTCTCTCTTACATCATGAAGTGAAAAATTGCCAACGGAGTGAATTTCTTTCTGTACTGAACAAAAAGTTTGTGCTATAACAAGGAACACTACTATTTTTGTTTCTTGGCATGACAATGACACAAAGTCTCCCAGACCATCCCTCTGGGTGGGTGTGTACAGCCACAAGATCTCCCTTCACACTTACATTGCAGAGAGGAGTTGTTACTGATGGCTGAACAAAAGGTCAGCAAGCTGCAAAACTGCTTTTATTACAATATAGCACAGAAACAGAACCACCAGAACAAGTCTCTATTTCTACAACATCATGTGGCTTCTTTACCCGACAGCATCTTTTGTCCAGAATTAATCCAAATGACACTTAATGACACATGATGTGGTGCCAGTGTTTAATCTTCGTACAAAACCAGCTCTCCACTGGTGATCTTTTCACAGCTGCAGGAAGCATCCTGCAGAGAATGCTTTCATCATTTACAGCCATGTATTCACATGTCTATTTAATTAATTAGGGTTGGTTCTTTCTGAAGTATATTGCTGCTTTATTAATGGAGGTTGGCTGTAAGCTTAGATCAATGCAAACAAATGAAAGGGAAAGCAGACAGTGGTTTAGGAGCTGTGAAGCTGAGATAAACTCCTTTATTTCTTAGAAAACCCTCTGATCCTGAAGAGATCAACAGGTTCCTCCGTATTTCCAAGTATTCTACTGTGATCACATATATATCACTCTTTATGACCTCAGAGGCTTTGAAGAAAGTTTTCTTCCCAGGAGAACATAAAATTCAGCCTTTGTAACATAAGGTAAAAAGAGAGAGCAGGAAGATATTGGCCTTTTGGTAATAGCCCCATAACACCAGAGCAAGATGGTTATAAGCCAAGATTTGCAGAACAGTTTTCACCTCTTAACAGATTTTGTCTCCTGAAGAGAATCTTGAGGTTGACAATAGACTGCTATTCATAGAGTCTATACTCTGCTACAGACTGCATTAACCACATATAATTTGTAATACCTCGCAATGAGACTGCCTGACCTTTTTTTTGGATGCTTTGTTATTTTGAAGTCATATAGGAGAGGGCCTTAGCTATCTAACACATCTGTTACAGCATCATGAATATCTGTGTAAAATAGATATTTTGCTGCCAGAACAGGCAGCAAACTGTTCAGAGACAGACTGAAAACCAAGAGCCTTCCTTAATCTGGGTTTGCCTTTCCAACCAGTGGTACAAAATTGGATGACACTCCATGAACTTATCTTACACACTTGATAGCTTTTATGAAAATGGTTTGTTTTATGGTATTTAAGCTCTGCAAGTCAGTGAGTTCTCAAGTGCTGTGAAAAAAACCTCCCCACAACATGCACTTCACATGTGGCTTTAATCATCCAGTGTGTGTCACTTTACTGAGGATGCTCTCTGGTGCCTGTTTGCTGTGTTGATTGGAAGTTCCCGGGAGGATCACTAACAGTCATTAGTACAGCTGGAAGAAAACCACTCTGCTGCTTGGGCTGAGGATCTGTACAAGGCACTCTGTGGCAGTGAGCATTACAGGGCTTAAAATATCACCCAATTCTCCAGTGCCTTGACCCACCTGTAATTGCCTCCTTCTGAACACATGGATTTCAAACTGTTTTATTACTAGTGTTACACTCCACAGAGGTAGCATTTACTTACCTTTCCCAAGTGCAAAAAATGCCCAGAATAGTACCCAGCAAAAAAATCAGGCAAAGTGTGTTCCTCTAAGAGCTTTACCTTTTTGAACTGCCAAAAAATAATAACTGTTAACAGAAAAATTACTCTGACTCTTGCCACTGCTCTTCATTTCTCCAGACTGCTGAATACCAGAGCCACACCAGTGTGCAGTAATGTTTTCATAGACTGCCATCTGTTGTTACAGGGTGCCTGTGTCACCGCTGTGCTGCGCTGCTGGGGTTTCTATTCCAGCAGCAGACATCCTTCCCAAGAACTCTGTTGAATTGGAAGAACTGCTTTAATTCATACATGCAGCGAGATTCCAACAACTCTTTAAATTGTGGCTACAGCCGAGTTAATGCTGCTTTTAATCCCACTTCACTTATTTCAGTAGTGAAGTTGGTATCTTTATCTAGTCCACAGCCAGAGGATTCATGTTCTGAGTAATAAATTTACAGCAAAATGTACACACACACTAAAATGATAGAGGATCCTGTCAGTGCATGAATACATTTACCTGCACTGCCCTGCTTATTTAAACAGCACTTTCAGAATCCATATGTTTGTGTACATAAAGGTTATGGATTTGAGTCTAAGATCTGATGAGTTAGCACCTTGTTCCCTAAACGTTTTAGAAAAACTAGAACATAGTGTTTCGGAAGCTTTTACTTTCAGAAGGAAAGTAAAATTTGTGTGTGATGAAGTAAGGGGCAATCACATGTGTTGGGAGAGCAGCCTAAAGCACTCGGGCACATATGATGGGCAGGTACACAGTCACAAACCAGCTGGCAACTGGAGGAAGTAGGGGAGCTAGGAATTGGCCTAGACCTACGGAATTACAGATGAATATCCATACCTTAAAGCAGCTCACCCAAGTGTGCAGCTATCAAAGTTCTGCAAATGCATGTGAGAGAGATGGAACAGTTCTCACTGCCCAAAGTGGGATTACCTGCAACTGTGATTTTGTGTGTGTTAGAACTGGTCTGAGCACAAGACTGAATAGTGAAGTGCTGGACACGAAAGAGTACCTGCGTACTTGAAACCATCTGGACAAAATCCCAAAAGACCAGAAATTTTTTGCGTTCTTAAAAATAAGGGAAAGATCTAAGCGAAACACGAACTTGTGTGTTCAAAACCACAGAAATGCACAGCAGAGCTACTCATTTGTTGCATACACAAAAATATAATTTTACTTGCATATCCAAATACAAGATATTTATTTAAAGGAAAACTGTACGCTCGCAATTTAAATAACAAGTTCACTTATTATTTAAAAACGACAGTCTTAATGTCTGCAACAACCAGTTTTACTCCCCAAATGTTATAGAATTTGCAGCTTCCTTCTGTTCTTTATGCAACTGTTTTGCCCTGTTTTTCAGATCCTCTGCCTTAGCATCATTCTTCTCAACACCATCTCCCAGTTTGTACATGCGACTGGCATTGGCACAAGCCCACACGTGCCCCAGCTCGCAGCCTTTCAGCGAGTACTTCAAGGCATGGCTCATGTCCTTGGGGACCCCAGGTGCTCCCTGCAGGTATATTGCACTGAGGTTGAAGCAGCCAGGAGCAAAATTGCCATCACAGGCTTTTGTGTAATAGTCTCTAGCAGCAACAGGGTCAGGTTGATCATTGTTGGCTCTCCCGTCCTGGGCCAGCAGCCCAGCGCTGTGACATGCATTTGCTGACTTCTTCCCACCTTTCTCACATGACTTCATGAAAGATTTGTAGGCAGCTTTCAAATCTGGGTCGAGTCCACCTGTAAGCCACGAAACAAAACATTACTGTGAGGACATGCTAAAACAGCTGGGAGCTTTCTGTTTTGCAGGATGCTTCCCACTGGAAATACAGCCTCCATCACTTTAGATACTACAGTCAACATTTAGAACTTCAGAGACACTACTGTCACTTCAGTGACAAACATTTTTCTAATGTCTTTGATTTAGGAAATGCCTCTGCTCACAAGTAATCACAAAAGCACCCATAACTAAAAAATGACCCAGACCCATAAAACACTCTTTCCACTACTACATTCATGGATTTAATATCTTACACTAAGCAAGTATTATTTTGCCAGTAAACCTACAAGGAGATTGTTACTAGTTTTGAACTACAGTAGAAATACTGTTCTTTACTAGTATTGTCATTTGGAAGATCTCTCACTAATTTAACTACTTGCCATTACTGTACCAACAAATACATTTTGAGCAGACTTGGGGACTACTTAGGTAAGCATGTTACTAGTCTGTGAGTTTCTTTCTTACTTTCTTTCACTGAGAATAGTCTGACAAGAAGAAATGTTTGGAACTGAATAAGCAGCAACACTGAGCATTGGCTGTACTTACCTGTTAAACTGATGTAATTATAAAAATAGAATACATAGTTAACATACAAGTGACTTTTCAGAAGGAAACAATTAAGGTTTTCAATCCTCCCCGTACTTTTATGAGGTGACCATGAAAGGGGCAGGACAGACAGATGCTCCTTCAAGGTCAGGAGGAGAGGCAGATGTGAGGGTGGCCAGGTATTGGAACAGACTGCCCAGGGAGGCGGTGGAGTCACCTGCGACCCGAGCGCCAGAACCCCCCTGCCCACCTTTGCCGAGGGCCTGGTAGGCCCCCAGTTTGTAGCAGCTCTCGCTGTGCCCGTACGCCTCGCAGTTGTCGCGCAGCACCCGCGCCGCCGCCACGAAGTCCTTCTTCACGGCGTCCAGGTAATCGGCGAAGCGCTGGCAGCCTGCAAGGCACGGGATAGGGGCTGAGCCCGCCGCCGGCCTCGCGG
>VZTN01030607.1:96644-124230 GCA_013400515.1 Erpornis zantholeuca | reverse complement strand
AAAAAAAAGAGAAGGAGCCCAGCGACGGGACCGGCTGGCTGGGCGCTCGCCGGTGTCACCCAGCGCCGCGATGGTGAGGGGGCCGTGAGGGGGTGGCGGTGGCGGACAGGGAGGGAGGGAAGGAAGGAGGGAGGGAAGGGGAGCTGTCCGCCTGCAGCCGGACCCGGCGCAGGTAGNGCGATGACTGCTGACTCGGGCCCGCCGCCGTGACCGGCCCTTCACTGCACCGTGCGGGGCCGAGCACCGGCAGCCGCCAGGGCGGAGCGGGGCAGAGCCCCTTGGCCGGCCGGCGTGAGGGCACCACGGTACAGCACAGCCCAGCCGCCTGTGCTTCCTCCGGCTCCTGCCTTCTCCAGCCCCCCAGCAGCACTTTCCCACTGCGTATTGCTTTGTCCAGGGTCTGTCTGGAGGAAGCCCTGCCAAGGCACGGGGCGTGGGCGTCTCTGAGCTCTTCCAGCGCGGAGCTGCCAAAGGAACAGCCTTTCCCTGCTCCAGACAGGCCGGAGCAGAACATATGGGAGCTGTTTGGATTGCTCCCCTGCTCCAGACATGAGTGTGCATATTTGCTTCTCAAGGACTAGCAGGAGCTTCCTGAGCCATCTACTCTCACCCATTCTCATTAAAAGCCTAATTCCAGCCAATCCCCTAATAAAGTTATGTATCATTATTTTTGAAGTAGGTACATTTTGTACTAGCTGTTCTAATCAGTGAAGTAGGGTAGAATTTCATTGTGTAGCTATCTAGTGATGTCTAAATTTATGGCAAAACTTCCAGTTCATGGCATTTCTATGTACCTTTGTTGCTATACTCGCAGTGTGCTTCTCTTTAATGGCTTTTTTCCATCTATCGTTTATATTCATTGTGCTGTATTTGTTTATAGGTAGCATTTGTATCTCTCACCTTTTGATGTTCTAGCTAAGAAAAGCTGGGTTTATGTCTTATTCCCAACGTGCTTTTCCTCTCCAGAGCATTCTAGTAGCTGTTAGTTTAAACTGAAATGATGAAGGTACCTCTTAACGTAAATACCCTTGTGAGATCTCCCGAGTGTCTTGAAAATGACCTAATAATTCCTTACTTTTTTTTTATTTTATGCTTCTCCTGTCGTCTTATTTTGCTGCTTCACCACCTTTTCTTGTTCAGAGTGGTTCAGCACACCACTCTGGTTCCATTCTCTGTTATTTCTAAGATGAACTTGGATTTGAAGTTCTTGATATTAATCTTGCAAGAAGTGGCCTTACTATGTCATTCTATTGTGGCACTATTTAATTTTAGACCTCTTGTGATCGCTGCTGACTTTGTATCAGTAGCAGCTTTAATCAGTATGTTCCCGCTTCTTGTGCCAGAATAGTTAACATTAAATTGGAGTTTTGAGCATAATCCTTCCCTGAGTCTGGCTAGTAAATCACATACTTCTGTTTAATTCCATTTAACTTAATTTAAATAGGATAACCATAAAGCTTTCTTAGTAGCATAAATCATGAAACTGTTTATTTTTCACTGCCTTTCCTTCATTAGCACTCAGAAGAATTTTGATGGCTGTTGCTTGATGGCTATTTCTCAATTGTTTTAAGAATGTTCATTTTAAGAAAGTAAGTAAAGTTTTGGGGCTGTGGAGAGGTGGAAACAGCTGGAAAACATGGTATATCCAGCACCAAATATTGAGGCTCTAAATTACCTCTTAGTTTTCTGCTAATATTTTGAGAGAAATGACTGCCACAAATTGAAATGTCCCTGACCCGGTACTCATCTCCTCCTCTGAGAATTCAGAGAGGGAAAAGTAGGTGGGCCTGGCTTATGGAGACTTTGAATGTTTGGGGTTTTTCATACTGGGTCTGCAATTGGGTGTAAAAATTGGGGAGCACATCACAGACATGGTTCTGTTAGAGATGAAACTGGTATTTGTCTTCCAGTGTTACATACTGGCTTACTGAGGGTGAAAAAGAACCAACTAAAACAAAACACTACTGATGGAAAAAAAAAAAAGATTTTATTTTTAATGAGCTTGATAGAGCTTGTAGGAACTGAATCTGTCAGGCTGGAGTTGGTAGGATCACAACCCCTGTAGTGAAAAAGGCCCACACAGCAGTGGAATTTAGGATTTTGGGGTTTTTTTTGCAAAGCTAGATTGTAATTACTGACAGAAAACAGTAGTTACATCCATTTCATATATTTTAGGTATTGTTGTATAAGCAGGTGCTTGCCTGGTGATGCTTCCCCAAAGGAACAGGATTTTGCTTTGATACTCACACTGAGCCAGTTAATCTGGGCTTATAATGCTTGTCTTAAGAAACTCTAATTTATTCCCAGTGTTTTAATATGTCACCTTAAGGTCTTTTCACCTTTTGACTGCACTTCAAAATACATGTTAAATATGTTCTAGTGGTATTTAAAACTGATTCATGGAGTTCTCAAAAGAAAATGTGGAGGATAATGTTTTTTGGGAGAACCTTTCCTGCTGCCCTGGCGTGAGCTCGAAGCTGAACTGGTAACTTCAAGTTGAAGCAGGTTTTGCATTTCAGTTCACCACTGTATTGGATTACTGTTAGAGGCCAGTAGCCAGGCAGTTTACCCCATTCCCCTGCACACTTTTGGTTTGCCTTGATTATACCGAGACTTAAAAAGTTTTTTTCAAAAAGTAATTAATTTAAATAAGCCTTTAAAAGCTCATCTAAATGCAATTATTCCATTTTTATGCAATTCCATAAGATAGCTAGGTTTTAGATGTGTCACATTACTGTCATATGTTTTAGTTAATGAAGGCACCCCAGACTGCATCATGTAATGCATAATTCTGTTTTTTTGAGAATTAATTTTTGTATGTGTTTCCTGGCTACTCAATTAATTTGATAAAATGAAAGAAGCTGTGAGGTTAATTGAAGTATCAGATAATTAAGATGACTATGAAAAAGAAAAATAGCATAATGGAAGTTCTACTCAAAAACTGCTGGGTGATGTTTATTAAATAAAAAAAAAATAAAATATAAATGCTGTGCTATGGTTGACACACATTTGTAATATCTCATTAGACAGAAAGTGGAGTGATCTGAAAACAAATGCCAGGTTCGTCTTCAAGGCAACAATCAAAAGCAGAGCTAGAGAAAGGAGGCACTTAAATTCTGACCTTCTAAGAGTTTAAATGCAACTTTAACTGGGCAATATTGTCTTTAAGTAAAGAGAAGTGAAGAAAGGAATGCCTCCAGCTCACATAAAAGGGTTCCAGACTTCATTTGTTCTATTTCAGTAGCAGACAGTCTAGGAAATTGTTTTTAGGATGCTTTTCAGTGGACTTTATTAGGTACAGATAAAAACATTTTGCTTGTCTGCCCAGGTTACCTGAGGAGCCTTTTTTTGGGGTGTTTCCTCAGCTTTTTGGCAGTAGGTTGAAGAAATATTACAAATGTCTTCTTTAACAAGAATGAGTGGATTTAATAAAAGCGGAACTGTGTTGTTTGCAAGTGTAATTGATCCCTGCTTGTGGTTTTTGTTCCTTGATTGTATGGAGATGGCCTGTATGAACTTCCAGAGGGATTATATAAAAATTAAATTGGCATTTCCAAAGGGCAGGTTGGCCACTCAGAGGTACGGGTTGAAAAAATAGTTTTCTGAGTCATATGCCAGTGGCCTATCTACAGGGCTAAAAATTCTCATTGGAGTTTGCTCACTGATACATGAAAGTGTTTCAGCTTTTCTGGCGAAAAGGAAGGAGCAGTTCCAGGAGGAATGAAGAAAGTCAGTATTCTGGTTTTGTCATCTTTGAGCATCAAATTAGAAACTCAAGATCTAATGGGAGATGTGGATGTCTCTGCTTCAGTGGGAATGATTTTCGTACACCTTTGAGTAAGGATTCTGATTTTTGTTCGACTCATCGGCTGTCATATAAGCCCTGGATATATGTATTTCAAGTTTAAAAGAAAATTTTCCCATTTCATATTAAAAATGTACTATTTAAAAATAATCAGGCATCGTTGCACACTACTAAGAAACAAATAGAAACAAAAGATATTCACAATTCCAAATTCTGTCCTTCTTTTTCCTATCAGTTTAAGATTGAAGGGAGCCAAAATGGCAGTTTTCTGGTACGGGAGCAAGTTGCATCACAAAGTAACTCCTGTTTTTGCAACAATACAATGTAATAATAAAGCTTAAAAAATAATGAAACGTAACCACTTAGCAAAACTAAGTTAAAGGAATGAAAGTTGCATGTCAAAAGCTGCAGAAAGAGCTTGCATTTGAATAATTGGGAGTTTTTATTTCCCAAGCCTGTCCTTAAGTCTGCATGAGCTATTAAACTGCAGTCTTTAGTTGTTGTCAATACATGATTCATTAAAGATAGGCTCTATTCCATCCTTGCCCTAATGTGGTACCTCCCAATCCTCAAATATGTGCACCTTATTTTAGGAGACTTATTTCTGTAAACTTATTTATATTTCTTCTGTATAACCTTTTACATATTTCAGTACTCTTATGATCAGCATATTAGGCAAGTGAAGCAACAGAAGTTAAAAGAGCTGGGAAAGGAAGGTGAAATGATCCAGAACTTTCAGTATAAAAGGGAAGCTACTATTTTTCCTACAGATGAGATCTGACAACAGTTGATGCTGTTATTTTCAATATTGTCTGGGGGAGTACGTACCAGTCACTCAGCCTTCTTTTGTGTGGTGCTGGGGATGATTCACAGTGCTGAGAGTCATTCTTTATGTTGATTAATCTGTGTGGCTGAAAACAGTAGGTTATTATTAGACATGGAATAAAAAAACCCTTTGAGATTTTCATGTATTAGTGTACAATCTCAAACTCTGAGGGAAAGGGTCAAGTTTATATTCTACCTTCTGCTTTGTGCCCAGACTTCTGCTATAGATGATTTCTAGGTGCACAGCTCCTGGAAGGAGGAAAAGGATTACTGTAATAGATGTTAGTTTATTGCTGCACAGGATTTGGAATTAAACCAGTTCTTATTGGGTTTCCTTTTTTGGGTCTGAAGTTCTAGCTGCCCTTTTCAGTATCAAAAATTGCTCCCATATCTGTAATTTATCTGCAGTATCTCCATTTCTTGACTGGGTTGGTAGTAGATTTCTAATATGGATTGGCTTAAATGAAAGATTAAAGGAAATATTTAAATCCAGAAGTAAAATTTGATTTTTAAATCCTCTTTTGGTCTCTCTTGATTGATTAATTTCCAGTAGACATAAATTAAAATTGTTTTTCAGCACTTGCTTTTCTTCCCCTGGGAACACAAGTAGGGTTCAAGCACAGCAGGCGTGATTGGATTCATGGTTCCGGGGGTGCCAGGGGAAGGAGGCTCCCATCAGTTTGGCCAGTTGTTCATTGTGTGACCTGGCTTTGTGTGCCTCTGAGGGAGACATCTCCTCTTGTAATATTTGCCAGACTAACAAAAAAGACTTCAGAGAGTAATGAAAAGTTCATAGAAAGAATGACTAGACTAAATCTCCTTTGTTTCATTGTGTTTTGCATATGACAGGAGGAAGCTTCTCCATATTCTTTACTTGATATCTGTTTGAATTTCCTGACTGCCAACCTAGAGAAGTTCTGCACAGAAAGGCAAGATGGAACATTTTGCTTGCAGGAGCCAGGAATGTTCCCTCAAGAAGTGGCTGATCGACTGCTGCAGACAATGGCATTTCATGGTAAAAGCAAACATTTTTGGGTCATCGGTGGAAATATTTCACTGGAATGTGACACTGTGGTTCTGCTTTATTTTCTAGTAGAATCTGCTGCTGCAGCTGTTAAAACTGTGTTCTGTAATCTCTTAATAGAGATTTTTATTTTTGCTTTTCACAGCTTCAGCTGAGCTTTGCATTGCCACATAGTTCTAACTAGAAAGTTTTCTCTTGTTTTATGAATTTAATGTTCCTTTAATTGAACATTCTTTAATCTTCTTTCAATCACTTCAGCATAAAGAAATTATTCTACTAGCAACAATATCTCTTGAAGAGGGTTTAATAGATTATTTTTTACTGTGTGCCCTTGTAATTAAGCTAGAAAATAACCTTGTGATTCATTAAGAGTTTCTCATCTTTTTAAACAGTTTTATTGAAATGGAATTATTTGTTTGAAGGCACTCAGTTTTAGAGTCATATAAACACCTTATGGTATTCTTACACTTTGTGTTCTGGCTTAATGGTTCTCTGTCAGCACACCTTTGAGGAGATGGCTGCCTCTCATTTGCTTGCTTTAAGCATGATAAAATTTGTATAATAAAACCTCATACCATTAAAAAATGGATGTACAGATTATGCTAGAGAAGAGGTAAGAGACCCATTCCTTGAGATCCTGGAGACTTCTGTTTAAAAATGAGACATGACCCTAAAAAAATTACTGTCAACAGACCAAATACCCTATCCTATATGTGCAGATTTTATTTGGGTCTTCCTGGGCAAGTACTGGTGTTCTGGTTTTCTCAAGTTGTTCTGGTCAGAAATAATGAAGGAATGGCTCTGAAAAAAAAAGAGCTCAAAAAAAATTAATCCTTAATATACACTACTTTCTGATAAGGAATTGTATAGAGTAGTCCCAAGAAACCAGATTCAAGGAAACTGAATTACCAGAAACTTGTTACCAGTGCTGGCAGTGGTGAAGACACTGCCAGACACCAAAATGTCACAAACACACAGACTGCAGGATGGAAAAAATGCTTGGCAGGTAAACACAGTGTGACTAAGGTAGGCCATGGAGAGAGCTTTGGTCCTTAAATGAAGAGATAGGCAAAAATTAAGAAGTAATATAATGATACTTTAAGCAAACTATAATTATATTTATTGCTCTTTACTTTTTCTGCTGCATACCAGTTGTTTCATCCCATATTTTTGCTTTCCCCTCAAAAGAGGAAAGCAGTCCCCTGACTATTTGGTCAGAAATACCTGAACCATTTGCTCCTTCAAAAGGTCTGCAAATCTTAATATTAATTTGCCTTTGTCACAGAGGCAATTACTAGCCCATGAATTAAATCCAAACAATAGTGGCAATGATGTTATTATTCAAGTATATTGCATTTTTATTTTCTTTGTCGAGTATGTGTGAAGATACAAGATTAAAAGCCAGAAGTAATAACATTTATAACCCTGTAGAGCAAATCTAGGACATGTTCTTCCTACTCCTTTTGTGTGGATGCTTGTGCAACTGCACCCTTCCATGGCTTTTTGTAATCCTTCTGTTGGTAAGACATCAAGATTTCATATTTGTATATTCAATGCATTTTTGATAATTCCATGGAGACATCTCAATGCATTGTTTCAGTTAGAATGTTGCCAGTGTCTTGCAAAGAAGAGGCTACTTATGTGTTATTTCTATGGAGTGAAAAGATTCTAAACAAGATTGTTGCTTTTTATTTTTTTCATTGCTGTCTTTTTCTCCTTCCCACCCTTTCCTTGTCCTCCTCTTTCTATTCTTTGAATCACTTCTTAGGTTTCTTTCTCACATTCAGCTTGTTTCTGAGCAACACTCCTACCTTCGTCATATAGGACTTAATTAGCTTAGTTTAGTATTGACCCCACTTATGATTTCAATCAAATGCTAGATTGTTTATTTAAAACAAGATGAGAATAGGTCACTGATAGGTGGTGCAATCTGAAGGTTAATGGAACTGTGGCTAGAGGAGAATTATACTCAGAAATTTTGAAATTCTGTTTTTAGCACACTTCTAACCAGTTCAGTGAGAAAAATACAGCAAATGAGGCAGCAGACTGATTGTTTTTGAATCATACCCATATTTTATTTATTGTGTGTTCCATTTTCTGAACTAAATGGGTAACGTGCATTTACTTCTTGATTTATCTGTCCTATTCTTAAACCTGGAATTTTCCAAACATGACATCATAATCTTCAAAGTGGAATGTCAAATGTGAGATTTTGGGATCGGTGGCATAATGATCCAAGGCAAAGCAAACTACTTTGTAATTCATTTTCTCTGCTAAGTACCCTTTGGGTTCTTAATGCCAAAGTGGTGTTGTGTAACACTGGAGCCAAGCACTGATGCTGTTTTCCAACAGGGCTTCTGAATGATGGAACCGTGGGCATCTTCCGAGGCAACCAGATGCGCTTGAAACGAGCCTGTATCCGCAAAGCCAAAATCTCAGCCGTGGCTTTCAGGAAAGCCTTCTGCCATCACAAGCTGGTGGAGCTCGATGCTACGGGGGTGAATGCAGATATAACAATCACAGACATTATCAGTGGACTGGGCAGCAATAAGTGGATCCAGCAGAATCTGCAGTGCCTGGTGCTGAACTCACTGACTCTTTCTCTGGAAGACCCCTACGAGAGGTGTTTCAGTCAGCTGTCCGGGCTCCGCGCGTTGAGCATCACCAACGTGCTGTTCTACAATGAGGACTTGGCAGACGTTGCTTCACTTCCCAGGTTGGAAAGTCTGGATATATCCAACACCTCTGTCACTGACATAACAGCACTCCTCACCTGCAAAGACCGGCTCAAGTCTTTGACCATGCACCACCTGAAATGCTTGAAAATGACCACAACCCAGATTCTGGATGTTATAAGAGAACTAAAATACCTGAATCACCTTGATATTTCGGATGACAAACAGTTCACATCGGACATAGCACTTCGTTTACTGGAACAGAAAGATATTTTGCCTAACCTTGTGTCTTTGGACATTTCTGGAAGAAAACATGTCACAGATAAAGCTGTACAAGCATTCATTCTGCAGCGGCCCACAATGCAGTTTGTAGGACTGCTAGCTACCGACGCCGGCTACTCAGAGTTCCTAACGGGAGAAGGAAACCTGAAGGTTAAGTGGGGGAATTAATTTCACTGAAAAAAATACGATGTGCAGGGAAAATAGAACTCATCATTTGTAACAAGTATATGTCTGTGTTTCAGAAGGAGGCTGTAGGTTCATTTTTTTTGACTGTTAATTGTAATTACTGTCTTTAGGTGAAATTCCTACTTAATTTTGACACAAACTGCTAAATTTACCTAGTACTGTATATATGCATACACTTGTAAGAGGCGTCTGTTTTCTGTGCCTTTTCAGTGAACCTTAGATCCTGATTTAACATAACTAAGAGAGCTGAACTTTGTCTGGTCCGAAGTCACTTACTGGGATAATCTCTGGATTCCAGACAGTATCTAGCATAAGTCAGCAATGTGTAAGGGGCAGAGGTAGAATTTGCATAAGCTTTGAGCAGGTTGTGATTAACACGGCAGATACAGTAAAGCTGAATAACTCAGCTGCTGTTGTGCTCCATCACCACTGCTATTTCCTCTTACGATATTTCTACCCATCTTGAAAGGTCTTCTGGTAATGAATACAACACCTAAGAAGCAATGACTTAGGATGAAAGACTTTGTCTTCTTGAACAAATCCTCAATTACTTAGCCCCTTAGGATGAGATGATGTTTTCTGAAGTGCATTTATTTATCTTTTAGAACCAGGCAACAAGACCTCATTCCCTGTTCTGTAGAATCCAAATGCAGTTATTGGAAAATGAGCGGGTTAGAATTGATTAAAAAAAAGATGTTTTAGACATGTTAGTGGTATATCATCTTTGACACTGAGTTTTCTGCTGTGCCTTGAGGGTGATGGAAGCTGCAGAAGGAAGAGGAAGAGAGCCTAATGTGTCCATAGTTTAGTCTGTCTCCTTCCACTTCAGTTTTAAAATTCAGAATGCTCTTGTTATACGCAAGCAGAGTGACACAGCTACACAATTTTGTATTTTTTTTTCCCCTGAAACATTTGACAGTTGTTAAGGGCCAGGTCTTTTGGGTACTTAGTTGTCACAGCTGATAGCGAGGTGTCTGAACGTTGAAATGCATTGTTGGGGAAAGCAAATTCCCCTTTGGTGTGATGAAGTACAGGTTCAGGAGGTTATACCTCATGTTTGGTATAAAATAATACAATGTAATCCCTGCTGTTTGGAGTACATGCTTCATTGAATTGTCTGTGCCATGAAAAGGCTGGAAGGAAGAAGGTTCTAGTAATGTAAAAGTCACAATGGACTTGTGGCAGGGTGATTAGCAAAATGCAGTTTGCATTATTTCCTTTCTTTTTTTTTTTTGTGACCTAAATTCATTAGTAACTCTACTGAAATATTCAACTGCTTAGTCTAGATACTGCTGAAAAATAAACAAGACACAGCACTCATGGAACCAGCAGAGGTAAAATATTACTGTCTTTACAGCAGCCCTGTGAAATTTGATTATCAACACCAGGCAGATATTATAGCTGAGAACATGAAGCCAAGTGGAAATTTTTCATGTAGGGTATAATTGGCTGCACAACATGTCAGTAAACAGGGTTGCCATGTTCTAATTAGTGGAGAATATAAAACAAAATCCAAGATGCTATCAGTTCTCTCAGGCCGTAATAGATTCCTGATCTCATGAGTTTCAAAGAAATATACAATACTGGATGCACAGAATGTGACACTTTAATCTATGAACATTTTGCTGGTTTTGTATTTGCCATGTTAAGTAGAACAAGTTCTGCATGCCGCCTTAAGAATTTTAAAAAACAGTGATTGCAGCAATGATTGATTAAATACTAGGACTGGGGAATAAACCATCTGCAGTTATACAACTTACAGTTATAAACAGAGAGAATATTAAATGGAAAATAGAGGAGGCTGGCAAACATTTCCTTACTGAAGGACTTGGCCAAATCACTGCCTTTGAAACTGCAGCTTTGCATTTTTGAGAACGAAACTTTGAAAGTGAAATGATGACATCTTGAACTAAAGATTATTTCTGTGTTCACAGGTGTCAGGAGAAGCAAATGAAACTCAGATTTCGGAAGCACTGAAGCGTTACAGTGAACGAGCCTTCTTTGTGAGAGAAGCACTCTTCCATTTATTCAGCCTGACACATGTAATGGAAAAAACTAAGCCTGAAATTTTAAAGGTAAAATAATAGTTTTGATGATTCTCATGCGTTGTCCCTGAGCTTATCCCAAAACCCTGGTATAAATTAGTTTATAAGCTTTTATGGTTTTGGTTGTGTTTTGTAAGATTAAGATAGTAATGTTAAATAAAAATAAATAACTGTTTAAACAAGAGTGATGTAGAAGATGCCATGTAGAGTTTTATGTTAGGTAAAATTGTTCTGTACTAACGGAAATTATCTAAATTTAGTAGCATGTAAACTAACTTTTTCACGTAACTTTGAATATGATATGAAATATTGTTCAGATGCTGAAATCTGAAGATCATATCATTAGATCATATCTGTTTGGGTTCAAGTCAAAGGTCTGTCCAGTTTTATTCACCAGACACAGCAGTGCCTTTTGCTGATGTTCACAAAACAGTAATATTAAGGAAAGAATTCATTGACAGTTTCTCTACTGTTACCCTCCAGTGTGGTACCCAGTGAATGGATATCGTCAGTGTTCTCTATGAGACTGCAATTTGGAGCCTGGAAACTTCCTTAGAAATGCAACCTATGCATTGGCTTTCCATGTCTAGAATACCAGAGGTGGTTTAAATTTTGTTGTGATCCTAAAAAGAGGCACCAGTGGGACTCATGGTTTTTATTTTTCTTATCCTCTTTGATGTTGAACAAGTGGCCTTAAATTTGCTGGAGTCAATATCAAAAAGACTTTGTCAGTCAATAATCAACAACAAAAATATTATTATTATTAGGTGATTAGTAGGTGAGATCACAATCAACATACATAGCCAAAAACATAACTCAGGAAGAAGCTGCAAAAAATCTATCCTGAGCTAGCAGCTCAGGATGTGATTTGAAATGGCTCATCACCAAACAGTAAGCCACTACATCGCTATCATTGCACTGCAGAAACTCTGTCCTGCTTCATTCACCTCTGAAAGGATTTAGTGATTTTTTTCCCAGCCTGGCTCTTTCTAGGAATTTCTTGCAATTTGTGCAGCCTCTTCTTTGAGAGGTTGCTACAAGCTGTGCAAAAGGACTTGGAGCAGTAGAAGTTGCCAGCTTTGAATCACTGAGCAGAAGGAAATGTTATTCCTCGAGAATTAAAATCACACCAGATGGATTTCTGACTCAAGTACAAGGGAGGCAGAAATTGGGTGCTGTGAGTCATTGCTGTGGCCTCGAGCAGGAGGCAGATTGTTCTTGGGGTCTGTGTGCAAGTGTGTGAGCAGCTAACGTGGGCCAAACTGCTGTGTTGCAGCTGGTGGTGATTGGCATGAGGAACCACCCCCTGAACCTGCCTGTGCAGCTGGCAGCGAGTGCCTGCGTCTTCAACCTGACCAAGCAGGACCTGGCGGCCGGGATGCCTGTGCGGCTCCTGGCAGACGTCACTCACCTGCTCCTCAAGGCCATGGAGCACTTCCCGAATCATCAGCAGGTACAAGGCAAAACTTCTCTGCTTTCTCTGGCATTCTCTGTCTTGTGGGTCTTGACAAAATGTTTTTCCACATCCCAGGACCTCGTGGAAAAATGTTAAATGATTCATAGCAAGAAAGTGTTCTGAAATATATGTGTTTCTGATGAAGCAATTATTTTTCATTTCTCACAGCTGCAAAAGAATTGCCTTCTTTCGCTATGCAGTGACAGAATCCTTCAGGATGTCCCATTTAACAGGCAAGTTTTAGATGTCAGTTAAAATGAGTTGTAGCATAGCAGAATATTTTTCTTTAGAAGCTTTGTTTCTGGTCCCAGTTTTGCTCAGTTTAAATCATTCCAGTGTGCTGAATTTATCTGGCCTATATTGTTTTAGGCCTGTTGACCCAAATATATACCAGTGAGTATAGGTCTGAAAAATCCTTTGCTCTACAGGGTTTTTTTACTTCACCTGGATGGGTCTATCACTAATTGCATGTAACAGAAGTCAGCATTTCTCTGGGGTTGCTTTTTGGAGACCCTTTTCTACTCAAATGTTTTGTCCAAGTACTTTGAAGTTTGATGTTTCAGAAGATTGTGCCAAATTTTTCTTCACTCCTGGGAAGCAATCCCTGTGCACTCTGGTACATAATTAAAAGTAAGAGACCCTAAGTCAACAGCTTAAAGCTGACAGAGGCTTATACAATACCTGTAATTTCACTGTGTCCTTCTACTTTTGATGGTATGGAGCATACTTCTGTTGTCTGTCTAGCATCTTTCTTTTACTAAGACTTACGAGACTTATGAGACTTATGAAAATTAATTTTATTTTTAACCTCCAGGTTTGAAGCAGCCAAACTTGTTATGCAGTGGCTGTGTAATCATGAAGATCAAAACATGCAAAGGATGGCTGTAGCCATAATTTCCATTCTTGCTGCAAAGGTATGGAATTAAGCTTTGGGATGGTAGGATAACATTTCTAAAGTCTAAAAAATTGTTGATTTGGTTTTGTTTGTTTCCAGCTTTCAACAGAGCAAACAGCTCAACTTGGTGCAGAACTCTTCATTGTTAGGGTAAGTCAGATACTTTCCTGCCATCCCATCCTCTCCAGCTGTTCATACTAACAGTATTCCTGAAAATACAAAGTAAATATAAGGAGATAAAATTCTAAGAACATATTAACATGTATCCATGTGAAAATTGTTTAGAAGGTAAGCCAGAGTGAAAAGACTTCACACAATTAATGCAAAGTAAAATAGCAAGACATATCTTGATTTGAAATTCATTGTTTAAGGTGAAAGATGCTCAAAAGGAGAATATTTGAAATAAATACTGCTGTAAAGTTGTGTGGATGGCTTTGTGCCATCTGTAATAGCCCTACACAGGTAATTACTGTGAGAACAAAGGAATTCTTTTAGCAGGCAGCTGTGTTCAGAGGGGAGGTAAAAAGTGTAATAGCTGCTTTATTGTTTATAGTTTGACTCTAAACACATAGATCTTTACTCTGCATATAAACGTCAGCTATGCATTGCCCAGATGATGCAGAAAGAAGCAGACAAGCTAATACATATATTGATATTTTGATTTTTATCCCCCCTAGCAACTTCTACAAATAGTTAAACAGAAAACAAATCAGAATCTTGTAGATACCACCCTCAAGTTCACACTGAGTGCACTTTGGAACCTCACAGATGAATCTCCAACAACGTGTCGGCACTTTATTGAAAATCAAGGGCTAGAACTTTTCATGAGAGTCTTAGAGGTGAGGAGGGGGAGCTTGGTGGTGGATTGTTAACACAGGTTTGTAATTAAAGCTGTTTCAATAATAAGCATAAATGTTTATCTTTTGTTTGTTTCTTTTATCCACAGTCTTTTCCATCTGAATCATCCATCCAACAGAAAGTTCTTGGACTTCTGGTGAGATGAAAAAGAAAAAAAAAAGTCTGAAATAGAAAATTAAAACTTTAAAATTTTAATTTTGAGAAGTTTTTTTTTCCCTATGTTAATCTGAAAAATTCCCTAATATTTTTACGTTCTTCTTTAATCCTTATAGTGTGTATTATTCACAATCGACATGTTTTTGGATTGTTCTATGTTTCTTCAAGAGTTATATTGAAATTGATGGTTACAATAAATAAAAAGTGCTTTTAAGAAAGGAGAGTGAGGCTTCACATGAATCAAAATGCAAAAATTAGGTTGTAAGTCAGTGGAATGCAGAATTTTGCACTGCTGGAATTTTTTGGAATTTATTGAGAATGTTAAAAACAGCCTTTATTTAGTGTAATCTACATGTTAATGGCATAAAATCACTTACAAGAAAACATCTTTGTTTTGAAGCAAATTCCTGCATTAGACTGGAAAAGTTTCCTAAAGCAAAAGCAGTATTTTGGCATGTGGTGGTCAGCTGGATGCATGGAGATCTCACCTGAGTGTTTATGTGTGTCTACTCACACAGCGTAGTTCAAATTTATGTTTATCTCCCTCACACCATCTTCTTTCTATTGACATTTTCTCTTTTTTTATTATCATTTTCCCCATTCCAGAATAACATAGCTGAAGTTAAAGAGCTCCATTCTGAATTAATGTGGAAGGACTTCATAGACCACATCAGTAAATTGTTGCACAGCGTGGAGGTGGAAGTCAGCTACTTTGCAGCAGGGATTATTGCTCATTTGATATCTCGAGGAGAGCAGGCCTGGACATTAAGTCGCAGCCAGAGGACATCTCTCCTTGAACAACTGGTACAGAAATGATGGTGAATTTTATCACAGTCTTTTATATTTTTTTCAGTGTTTGTATTTAACAGTCAATGTTCTTGGTTCTGTGTTTTACAGCATACTGCCATTTTGAATTGGCCAACTCCAGATTGTGAGATGGTGGCTTACAGGTAACTATTGTCTTATCTTGTGGTCAAGAGTTTGGAAAACAAAAGAACAACAAAAAAAAGCATACCAAATATCTACTATATCTGATATTTGCAGGTAATTGTCTTAAACAAGTTTTGGATGCAGCAGGCCAGCCTCTTAATGTTTATCAATATCCCCTGTAGTTAATATATGGCTGAATGAGCAGATATGTGACCTCTAAAGTAATAGCATTTAGTAATAAAGCAAGTAACTGTTTCCCTCCTTTTTATTTTTCTTTAATAGGTCTTTCAATCCATTTTTTCCACTACTTGGCTGTTTCATGACACCTGGTGTCCAGTTATGGGCAGTGTGGGCCATGCAGCATGTCTGCAGCAAAAATCGTATGTACTGAGAAAATATTACCCTTAAAATTCTTATTTTCTAGTGTGTTATTCAGTAGCATGAAGTGGGAAAAAATAAGCATTTCTAGCATATTCACTCCTAATCCTCTGGAGAAACTACATTTGGGGCTTGGCTAAATAGGGCAGAAAGAGAGTAGTAACAGTTCCTTACATCTCTTTTATTCACTGGAGTTTTACTGTTAGATATATAGTATTAATTCCAAAATGTGGCTTTGTTAAGTACATTTTTTGCTGGGACATGTGTTCTTACTCAAATAAAATGTGCAGATATTAATGATGGGCAACAAATTCCTTTTAAAGCAAGCACAATGACCATGGCAGGTAGCAGTTTCTTCCTATGGGAACAGGAGCTATAGTTAATCTTTGTCTCTAACTGTCTTTTTGCAGTAACTTGCTGTGACATAAAGGTCACTTAGTCTGTCTTTCCCATCTGCAGAATGAGAAGTAGAATGATTTGAGAGCATTTGATGTAATGCACAAGTGTTGGAAAAGGAAATAAATCCCCCAACCATACCTAAATGTAGGAGGGAACAAACATTCCTGGCCTTTAATACTTTTTTTTTTGGTTTTTTGACAGAAATTTTTGGCATGAATATGTCTAGATAAAGCAGATTTCTTCTGAAGTATTGAAAGTGTTTTCTGTGCCAATCTCTCTTTTCTGTTTTCAATCTCCTTGATGGCAACATATCTAGGCTTGTTTATCTCTGTGCTATCAAGCACTATTTCTACAGTGATAAGGCATCTATTCAGGACCCAGCAATAACATGACATAATACATAACTGCACATAGAGCACTCTTTTGCTGCTCTTCATAGAGCTCACAAATATAATGAGCCACTGTTCCCAGGGTACTGTCCAGAAATATGTGAGAGGTTTCACGTTGAAGTCACACTGTTCTGACAAAGTTGTTTGACTGGTCAGACCCTGGATAACAGATTTTAAATAAGGCCCTGTAATGTCTGTGTCTCAACACTTTTTAACTTAGTTTAACTTGTCCTATTTGTTCTCTTCATTTTTGGTATTTTGTCTCCCCTCACCTCTGAGCTTTTAACATGCTACTGAGGTTTGTATTGGCCTACTTCTGTTTTGAGACCAAGACAGAATTCCTGAAATTTAGGTTTGATGGTAGTTGATGCCAGAAGCTTCTGGATAAAGTTGCAGAGGAACCCAATGTTTGGTAGCAAATGTAATAACCCACTCCAAGGGAAAATGTGTTTAATTCTGAAGTATGAAGATGTGTTTGGGAGGAAAATCTTCAGCTCTTGGTGCTTGGCACCAAGAAAGGTTTTAGTAGTCCTGGAGGGGAGATGCTTTCTATTTTGACCCACTCCTATAGATGACAGTGTAAAATAGTCTAGAAGTAATTGGTTTAAAATTTTTTTGTATATTTTTTTCTACTTCTGCTGTTTGTTATGTCATAGTCTCCTCAATGAGGTAACCTAACTAAAATATGAGTAGTACTGCAGTAAATGTGATCCCCAGTGAAATGCTCAGTGTCAGCATTTAAATGAGTCTGGTGTTGCATCACTGAGATGAATGGTGAAATTGGGCCCATCTGAGGTAATGCCCTGTGGATTGCATTACAGTCATCCTGACCTTTCCATAACAACCTCTGGAGCTTGCACATTACATTCACCATACAGCTCTTTTTATAGCTGTTCTCCGCTTTTAATAATGCTGCATCTGATGGAGGCGTGATTTCAACTTATTGAATTCCAGAGTGTAAGTGGAAAAAATCCTGGAAAGGCATTTAATGAGAGGCCACCATCAATGTATTTTGCAAACTATTGGAGGGCACTAGCTTGTTTTCACTCTCCAAGCCTGTACAAGTGATGTAGTATATCTGATACCATTTTTTGGTAACTGTTCTGTACCAAGGTTTTTGGAAAAGGTATTAATTTTTACCTGGATACTCACAGACACTATAGTGCTTTTGATTCCCATTTCTCCTGATTTTATGCACTTTAAATGTGCACAAAGGGGGTGGGGGGAAGAGAGAATACATATTACAGGGTACTTTCCAGTCAGCTGAGACACACGTGGTTACAGACCTGATTACAACTGGAGTCCTGCCCAAATAATTCTGTTGTGTTGTCACTTGTTAAAGTACTGATGCACTTCTGTGGACACTTTAGGGAGTGTCTTAAATACTGCCTGGAGACAAATGCCTGGATTTGAATCTGTGTTTACAGTATCTGCTACCTTTACCCTAGATAATTTTGGTTTTAATTCCCTTTTAATAATTCTATTACAGCCGCCAGATACTGCAGCATGTTAATTGAAGAAGGTGGTTTGCAGCATTTGTACAACATCAAGGAAAATGTCCACACTGATCCCCATGTCCAAAGGATTGCAATTGCCATCCTGGATAGTTTAGAAAAACACATTATGCGCCATGGGAGACCACCACCATGTAGGAAACAGCAACAAACCAAACCAAACTGAAAGCTGCAGATAGAGGAGTGTAAAGTATTGTCTCTGTAATAATCCTCTCTGATATGTGTGTAGTTGGAGTAACTTATAATATATTGGTCACCATTAAAGTGATTTGCTGGTAACTGTGGTACCCAAACCATGTGTGGTAACCTTGCTGAACATCACCTTTAATGGCAACCTTGTACACAACTTGTAAAGGGTCACAGCTTGAGCTGGTCATGCCTGTAGGGTTAGTGCTGGCTACCAGGAGATGGGACTTGTACACATCAGTATGCACAGCTGGAAGGAAGACTTCAAGGAGTATCTTTTTTTGTGACTTCTGGGAGAAAAGGCTGTTCCATCCCCGTGATTGCTGTTCATAACACTGTTCACCAGTTTGGTGTTTGAATAGAACTGTGTGTGGTTGTGAGATCAACACTTACAGATTAAAACAAAAGTCCATGCATGCAGGTTACAGAGAGACTTGTAACTAAGGCGACCAAAATGTCTGTTGTCTCTTAGCCCTTCTAGACCCAAATGGGGTCTTCAGCTTCCTTTTCCTTTTGCCTGCAAGCCATGTTCTTTTGTTTTCCTTACTGCTGGAATGATGCCTTTTACATTTCTCCAGAGTCCTCCCTGCTCCTTTCAAGGTGGGGACCAGCATCACATTCAGGGAAAGGGGAAACCCACTGAAGTAAAGCAGTAGAAACAGAACTAAAATGAGACACTACTAAAAGGATGTTTGAGAATTTAAATTTTATAACAAGAATGGGGTTTTTTGTTGTGTGACTACTTTTGGTTGTGTGTGATATCTTTCTTTTGTTTTTAGAATACTGATGGGGATAGGAGAAGGTTCATTAAAGCAAAATAATTGACATGACTTCATCATGGAGGGGTTGCATGTATTCATAGAAGGCCGGGATATTTGGTCACCTTATTTATAAGAGACTAATGATTGCTCTCGTTTTCTGTAAATATTCTGTCAATATTGTGCAGTGAATTATTTCCAAGCCATCACAGTGAGTGCAAAATATCACCCAATGTTCTATGTAAGCCCTGTGTCAATTGCATTGTTTTGTGGACTGTGAAATTTTACATAAAGATGCTAATTGTAACAACTTATTTCTTTCTTGGTTACCTTTGGGTTTCAAACCATGTGTTGGATGAAAGAGATTGCACAGTGTACAGATGCCTGATATAATGCAAATGATGGAAGCAAGCTGCATGTCCATTCAAATTCAATTTAATTTCAAGTGTTGTTTTTGTTTCTCTGCTTAGTCTCTATTTTTCCATGGCAACTGGTTGATATTCAGAGACTTCTGTAAATATTGGGTAATTGAATTTAAAAAGAAAACTTATGTTTGGTAGCTTACTAGCAGAGATGGCTTCTTCATGATGACCCTATATTACTATTTTTAAGTCCTTTCCCTCCCAACTCCCATCTTTCACATAAAAACGCCACCTCTAATCTTCAGTAACCTAATTATGATGTATTTCAGCAACTTCAAAAGGTACTGATCCAGTAATTTAATCACTGTTGTGTAATTGTTTTTGTACAAGAGTATAATTTGGCTGGCATAATTTTCATCTGTGAATCTGATTATATACAGTTTTCTCAATTCCAACAGAAATTCAGCTGGCTGTAGCTTGAATTATGAAGGTGGTTTAAAAATTAAAAGCAGCCTACAGGCTTTTACCCACCACCCTTCTGAGATGTCTGCTATGGGACTTCTATGGAATTTCCGTTACATTAAATGGAACACAAAACTTGTCAAAATCAGTGTCAATAGAATAATATAAATCAATTGCTACAAGATTTTAAAATAAAGATGACAACTCTCCTTACAGTACTGTCTTTTCCTAATAACAGGAGAATTTGCTGAAGCAACTTAATTAAAGAAAACAATCTACTCTTCCATGTAGCACAAAATGCAATGATGATACTGGCATCAGGCCAGATGTCTGGGAGACAAGTCACTTCATGAAGTTCTGCAACCAGCAAGCACAGAGGTGCTAAATACCCATTTTCTTTTGCTCCCCCACACTCCAGGCAATCAGTGAGCAGAATTCTTTCAAGCTGAAAACTCTGCATGCCTACAAGGTATAAATCTACTACATCTATTTGTACATGCCACTTACAGAAAGGTCTCTTCACACTCCTGGGCAACTTCAGGAGTTTCTGGCAGGGTAGAATAATTCTGGAAGCAACTATTAAGCTTTGTGTTCCACCTGTAGCATTTGCCATCTTTAGTGAGGGCTGAAGATCCTGACTCTGCATTACCTTTACAGATCTGTACACAGAAAATTTCTGTGTGTGTAATTTGGTCAGGTTCCCACACACTTTTGGCACAAGTGAAACTGTGGTTTGCTTTGATAGTATCATAGCATGAAGTTCCAGTGTGGTAAGCCAGATTTCGTGAGTCTTATTTTGATCACCTATAAAGCATTTCCTAAAATCACATTTGCTGACTAATTCACATTTGCTTGAAAGCCCCAGTCTAGAGAAGTAAGAAGCTGTAGAGCTAAATTGTGTGGCATGTTTTAGTGCTGGAGAACCTCAAAGCAGAGGGAGAAAATAACCTCAACTTCCAGTCAGGCAGCAGAGGAAAACAAGTGATGGAGGGGTATGTTCCCAGGCTGTCTGGCACAAAGTGATGTGTTGGCCTCGTGTATCTGTGCACATACAGTTCCTGTGTTTTCTCAAGTACCCTTTCCAAAGGGAGGTGAGTTTGGGTTCCTGGAGTGAGTCGGTGTTGCACTACTCACAGCAGAGCTGGGGTGAAGGGCCCCTGCTCTGTGCTAGTAATGCTTGTTCTGTCAAAGCAGTTGGAAGAGCACTGATACATCTTTATAAATTGAATTTCTCTTCAGTGTTTGCTTTTTAGATGTATGTTTTCTGCCTTTTTATTTTAAATTTGCTTATGGTGAGCCAAAGCTTCTCCATATTCCTTACTTGATATCTCTGTGAGAGCCATAACCACTGATTTCAGGTGGACATGCTTTAAAGGTTGGGTACAAAGTTAAATCTTTATTTGGAGAGTCGTACAGAAAAGCGATCCAGTGGAGTAGTTAGAAATGCAGTCCAAGGCAGGGAGTTAAGTGCACAGAATGGTGTCATAAAAATAATCCTAAGAAATCAGTGGATCCTCTTCAGTCCTACTTTATCTCCAAAACCTCAAGGGGCAGAAGTGTTATTTGCCAGTGAACCGAGGTGGTCGCTTCTCCCTGAAGGCAGCCATCCCTTCCTGACGGTCTTTGGTGGGAATATTCTGCATTAGAAAGAAAAGAAAAGAAAGAGGTACATTTTCCATTTACAAGTCTCATCTGTTTTTAAGTCCTGAATAATTTGGCAGTAATTTGGCAGTAAGACTAAGATTGCTTTTCTTTCAGTGATATATAAAGTTCCATGTTTTACAGTTAGGAAAAAAGATGTTGCAGTGTAACTCACAAGCAAAGCATCTAAGACAAAGACCATAAAACTATAGGGGAAAACAGTTTTCCATAATCTTAATACTTAACCATCTTAAAATACAGACACATTATATTGTAATATTGTAAAACACTGTATTACATTAGCTAAGGGGAATGATCTCAAAACTTGCTGCAAAGAACTACAGAAGGAATTGTTTTGAATTTAATAAACTGAAACCACTTATAAAGCTCATTCTATAACTAACATGCAGTAGTTCCTTTCAGGAATGAATTCTGAAAGCAATTTACCTGGGCATAACACATCCCCTCAATAGCCATCCCTGATGCAATGTCAACCTGGGAAGGAGAGGAAATGTGTGAGATTTGTCTGGAGTACAGCCCTCAAAGCTGCTCTATAGCTCTCAAATCAATGAGAGCACTAAGTCACTCAAACAGTCAATCATAGTAGGTGATTTTCACTCCAATATTAGAACTACAGTGTTAGCATCTGTAGAAAAAAAATTCCTGCCATATTAATTTTAAAGAAAATTTTTAAAACCTCTGGAATGGTTTTAAATGCTTGATATAAAGAAAGATTTTTATAACTCATCTGTTCTAAACATTTTTACTCTAGTAATTTTTAAAAGCTCTTCATCTTTTCATTCACCTCAGTATTTAAAAAGAAGAATCATTACCTCCATTCCTTTGTTTATTGCCAGTTTTCCCATTTTCACAGCAAATGGTGCCTTTATTAAAAAAAACAAAACCGACAACAAATATTTAAAAATAATTAAATTCACAGTAATTCATAATAGATGAATTGTTGTATTATTATCCTAGCTCCAAATGAGATTTTAGTCTGCAGAAATTTGCAGTAAGTTAATAAGTATTTTAAAAAAAATCAATGTGGTGTTTTCTGCAGTTCACAGATGTACATGGTGTGAGGTTTCAGTGTGTCCTGAGGGTTTCGGTGTGTCCTGTGTGACTGCACCTGGGAGGTAATGCTGTCCTGTGGGTTAAGCAGCAGGATCTGAATGCTTGTTCCTACAGAAACTGCATTCACAATAAGGGACAGACTTAAGAGACCTAAAGATCAGGGCCCAAGACTTCAGTGTTTTGGAGAAAGGAATTTCAGGTGTTAATTTGCTCTCTCTTAAGGGAAGCACAAACACTGTCTTTACGTTGGTCCCATGAACAATGCACTTACCTGGGGCAGGATTTCTTTAGCCAGAGTTAGAGCTCTCTGGTAAGCTGCATCTCCTTCGCTGTTCTGTGGCACTGAGTGATTTACCAAGCCCATGGAGAAGGCCTGCTCTCCATCAATCTGTCTACCAGTGAAAATGAGTTCCTTTGCAAGACCTATTCCAACACACCTGGGCAGGCGCTGGGTTCCACCTTAGGACAACAGGGAAAACAACATTTTCTGTTTCTGACAAATATCCCTGTAATATTTTGTCTCCTTATAAAACTGGGGGGCTTAAAAACCAAAGGGATCATATGTTTTCTTAATAACTCCTGGCTGAATATATCAACATTTTTGGAGGCATCTGAAAGGCTTCAGTATTTTGATAAAAAAGAAAAGGTATAAAGGGACTAAATTCAGAGCAAGTCTGAAATAGAACTCTTGATTCATAGATCTCTTGCATGACAAGTAAGATTCTACTTCTAATTTACATTCAAAACACTTCAATGCTCTAATGGCAAAATATTTACAATACAGCTGAGAAGGTGAGATTTAATGAATATTGCTGAAGGTTTATTGAAGGTTACCTGCTCCAGGCAGAAGTCCTCGTGTGGTCTCAATAAGACCCATTTTAGCTGATGAAGCTATTAAAAAAATAAATGTAGGGTTAGCTACATTTTAATTTATATAACTACAAGTTTTCCACACTGAACTGATCAATAAAGCTGTCAATACTGAACTGTAACTCCATTTCTCCAGGTAGCCAGAAAGTCTGAATACAGTATTTAATGAATGTCCATCTATAGTCTGCTTACCCCAATGTAGCAATTTTATCTAGAAAAATGACCCTTTGGTCCCTACTAGATAAAATGTAATGGATGGAAGTGTGGAAACAGAAGGAAGTCTTCCAGCCCAAACTGATTTAAGTTGGGAAGGTTAGATCTAGCCAAAATGCTGATCCAGTATTAAGTCACAATAACTACTTAATTCTACTAATAAATACTTTTCTAAAGGAATCCTAATCTTACCTAAAAACAGCCTTTACTTTTTAAGCATAGGAACTACTTTCCAAATAGTAACTAAATGTCACAATTTCTGGACAAATGCCTACTGTTTAAGTTTCTCTCAAGCTTCTGGATCCCATTAACAATCCACGGTTACATGTGTAAGTTCTCTTTAAAATACAGCGATCCATTACCAGGAGATTCCTACACTGAACAACACACACCTGCTACTCGGAGGTCACAGGCCAGGGCCAGCTCCAATCCACCTCCCAAGGCGTAGCCATCGATTGCAGCGATCGTGGGCACAGGCAGGGCAGCTACAGAGAGAGCACAGATTGCACAGGTGTGTTTCAGAAGTTCTCTTTCACACGGTTCTGGAATTTAAATCCTGAAATTCCAGAGCTTTTCATTCAAAATTGTTCAAGAACTCATTTGTCGCAAACTTTCGGTCTTGAAATCGGAAAAATTGTCTTCTTGCCCTTCTCCCTTCTTGGTAAGAATGCAGAACATGCTTCTTCCTTGCAAAGAAGCTTGCAAACACAAAGTACTGCAATGCAAAACAGGATGAATTCCCTCCTTGCAAATTTATGACATGAATATTCACTTGTTGCAGTTAATCAGCCAAAGAAAAGACACTGTCCCTAGGCCCTTTCACAAGGATCAGTTTTTGTGGTGCTTTTGTTAGCCAAGGCTCCTGAAAACAGGAATAGTAAACACTGTTTAACTATGTTACCTCATAGTTGAGGAACTTGATGTATCTGGAGATTAGCTGCTTGATACTTTTTTAAGTACTCAGGGAGCTGGATGGAAACTTCAGAGGTGAGCTAGTTCTCGGCTGCAACCACCCCTCTGGCTGCTCCTGGGATTTTTTTCTATTTATTGCAATCAGTATTTTAGACAGATTTCACTTTGGTATTTCTCTCTAGTGGGAGCAGAATAACTCATAAATAGGGGAAGAAAATTAATTGCAGAAGTCCACATTCCTTTTGCAAAGAAAAAGAAAAAGTGAGGTGGGGGGTGCTGTAGATACAAACCCCCTGATAATCCACAAATCCATTTAGCAAATCCATTCAGAGATTCAAATCCATGTTCTTAGGTCCCTGCCATATTATGAGTGTTTCTGAGCATGTACTGGAAGTAGGACAACCAACATAGCACTGCCTACCAAGGATTCCACAGGAGTGGAATAAATAGATGCTTTCTCAGAGCAGGTATTTGTTACAAAGGTGTGTATGTGCTTTGTTGTGGACTAGAAATGCATCTTGCCCTTAGAGCTGATATTTCATTCTAATTGAATCTTTGTTTCAGGCATAAACTGAAGCCATTTGGAAAGCTACTCCTAGGTGGATAATCTGCTGATTATCCTCTCCTACAGTATTTCTAAATGTTTCCCTACAGGTGGTTTAGGGTAAATTTTCCATCTGAGATAATCCTTTACCTATTTCATCCATGAGTTTTCTCAGTCTTCTAACAAACTCTCCAACTTCTGCATCATCCATCTTGGCACGTTCCTTTAAGTCTGCTCCTGAATAAAGGAGAAAAAGGTCAGAATCCAGGAAAAGACACCTGAACTGTGCCTTCCTGTCCCTCTCAGAGGACAGATCATTTAAGACATCTTGAAATACAGCATTCCAGTTAAGTAAGGTCCATGGAAGTTGGAGTGTGGATATTCAGGCTACAGCAGTGATGAGGGTGCTCCTCTGTGCCCTTTTAACAGTTTTCTTATATTTATTTCTTTTAGCACTCATTTCCAACTGCTTTTCTGCATGATCTGATCAGCACACAGCCCTAAGAGCCACCACGCTTTTTGAGAATAGTTTGCAGAGCCTTTGCTACTCACCTGCACAGAACACTCCTTTCACCTCGCTCTTGAACACCACCACACGCACCTGCTCATCGAAGCGGAGCTGTTCCAGGACACTGAACAGCTACGAGGGAGGGAGTGCAGACAAGAGAAGAACAGCTTTAGGCTTATGGATGTGTATATACATGTAAATCACAGCAAGCTCCTAATCTATGATAAAAGTGGGGTATTTTTTCCCTGAAGGAAATTAATGGAAATCATGTAAGTGGACAAACTCAGAATGACACATTTCCTATCTCTTTTTTCTTTCCTCTCAGAGATGAACCTTTGCTGTACCTAAAACTTCCCTTCCTGTGCAGGCATGAGCCAGGCTTTTTCCAGGATGTGTCATCCTTGAGCAGATCACCTGCTAAGGTGTGACAATGAATAAACTTTTGTTTTAATGACAAGTAAGGACATTAACTTGCATCTGAGTTATCATCAATAAATTAAATTAGCTAACTTAAATAACCCAAATATCTCTGTCCAGTCCACATCTGAGGTTACTGCAGTAACTATTACATTCTGGTTTTCTCCAGGTTCACCTCGCCCCAGTGCCATCTCCCACTGCCCTTCATCATGAGATAAGTTTTTATTTTAGATTACCCACAACTATTCTTGTTGCAGTTAGTTATTGATCATGGTTCCAAACACTCTCACAGGCCAGACCCATACTCACTTCGTTTACAAATACTTTTCCCAGTGAATTTCTTGCGTGGGGTCGGTTCATTAGGATTTCAGCAATACCTTAGTAATAGGAGACAATTTCAGTTATACTTCATTTAGTTCTCTGACACAGTAATTCAACTGGGAATAATATCTGCGTATGCTGCATCTTCTCCTTCCTGAAAATGCATATAAAGTATATTCTAAAACAATCAGCTATTTTAAAAGTGGAGGTGGTACACCATGTCTACAAAACCCAGGTATGCAGAACAACTCTAAATTCAGTAGCACTGTAAAAGACTGTGAGTAAGTAGACTTTAAAAAAATGAACAGGACATCCAAGAACATATATCTTAGAATCATTGCAGAAATGGGGAAAAAAAAAAACCAAACCAAACCAACAAACCAAAACCCAAATTATCCATCTTAAGTTTCTCTTTTGAATGTTACTTAATTTAGTTTTTACTGTACAGTGGTCTTATGTTCAAGTACATTCCTTATTGAAGGAAGCCATCATCTTAGGATTGCTGTTTGCACGAGAACAGCACAGACAGATCACTCTCAGTTCATGTTCCAGAACCATTTAGAAATTGCAGCTCCATTTAATTTTAACATTATAAACTCATCAGCAGAAAAGACTCCACTCAAAGTTCCCAAGTCCAAGCAGAAAAACAAAACCCCAACATCTACCTACATCTCCTTTGCACATGTGATTTGTAAATTATTATCTAATGCTGTCTGTATGCTTTGGAGAGAAAATACATGTCCCTCTTCCTTGGCTGGACTTCTGCTCACTTCCCAGGCCTTAACATTGGAAGATGCTGTTGCTGTGCTGTAGGTGCACAGCTGTGCCTGGCACCTGCCTTGCTTGGCCTTTCTGTCCTGCGGGGAGGTCTCTGTCTATCCCTGTTCTTATGTCAGTGGCCAGCTGCTGAACCAGAGGTGTGTCACGTTCGAACCGAGACACAAGTGGCAGCGGGCACCAGCGAAGGAAATTCACAGCTGGCAACTACTTAATGTCTTTGTAACCAGCAAAACACCAAGAACTGTTTATAAGCTCTTGCAAGAGTCACGCAGAAAGTAAATCCATTGGCCATCTGAACCAAACCTGAAACTGCTTCGTGGATCTCACGGATAAATGTGCACAGACATTCCCAGGTCCTGTCCTACCTTTATCCCTGCACCTTATTGCTGCTAGAAAAATCTAAAGTATGTAAACCAGAACTTAGTGCGTTGAGCTCTCCTGCACAAGTAACTTTTAAAAAAAAGTTTCTAGCTATTCATTCGGCAGCAGCGTTTTGGAAAATAAGTATCAAGGCACAACTGAAAGCAAAACAACGAGTGTCCCGGGCTCTGCAGGGCTGTCACCCCGGCTCGGGCAGCGCCGCGCTGCCAACACACGGCCCCGCTCACTCCAGGCCGGGCGCCGAGGTGTTTCCAGCAGGACCTGGCAGAACCGGAGCCGCGCTCCGAGCCCCGGCACTCACCGCCGCCGGCCGCGCTCAGCAGCACCTCCGGGCCCCGCT
>VZTN01030607.1:0-96639 GCA_013400515.1 Erpornis zantholeuca | reverse complement strand
GGGCACCGCCCGCCACAGCCGCAGCATGGCCGCTGCTCGAACGGGCACCCTCCGCCCGGGACGGGCCGCGCCGGGCTCCGCCTCCGAGGGGAGCGACAGGGGAAGTCAGCAGCGCTTACACATCCCGCTGCAGTGGCAGGGTCGCTTACAAGTGAGGAGCCATGCGCTGGGAGACAAGGTCGCTGCCACAAACACCACCGCCAGAAGCTTGGCTGAAGTTGACACCGGCTGCCGCCGGGATATCTGCGGAAGGCAGGAAGTGATTTCCATTGTGCCTGAGCCGTGGAGATCCTCAAGGATGGCAGAGTGAGGGAAGGGGATGGACACCTGGAAGGGTCAGATGTTCAGGTCTCACTGTAAACCCATCTGTAGGTAACAAGCAGCATTTCAGAATGTGATATATATATAAGTGATTCGTGTCAAATGGGATAAGAGAATAAAATAAATTATGTTGGTTGCAAAAATTTCTGCAATATTGTGTAAGACTTGAGGGACCAAGTAAGGCATGGCTAAAGAGGCCCTAGTTAGAAGTTTTAGTTGACATAGTAGAATTTAGAGACTTCGTGGTTAGAGATGTTGGTGAAAATAGAAGCTTAACATATAGAATAAGGAAACTAGAATATTAGAAAATGCTTGCTTAAGGTGCGTACGTGCGGAAAAAAGAGGAACCAGTGAAGACAAGGAGGGATCAGTCAGCAAAGACCTCCAGACAGAGACCCAAGGCCTGATGTGTCAGCAAAGACCACCAGACAGAGACCCAAGACTTGATATGTCAGCAAAGACCACCTGATGAAGACCCAAAAAAGATCTGGCATGTCAGTGAGAATGGAACCTGCACAGGCGCAATGGAACATGTCAAGTCAGCCAAAATAAGATCCATAAAAACCTAGCTGGGATTGCATTTGGTGTGCATGTTAGTTAGAGCGGGGACTCCCCATGCACCCAGCTTGGCCTGATCACCCAATGCTGTTTGCTTGCTTGTGTTTTATCACGAACATATAATAAAACTTTGATTGAAAGCTATTTAAGCTGACTTAGCCTGAAATCATTTATAACAAGAAAGAGAATGATCTCGTCAAGTGTCCATCCTGAACACATGTCTGGAGGAAAAGAATTACAGAAGCAAAGGATCAATAGGGTTGGAAAAGACCTGAGATCATCAAGTCCAGCTTATGATTGATCGCCACCTTGTCCCCTAGACCATGGCACTGAGTGCCACGTGCAGTCTTTCCTTAAACACTTCCAGGGATGGTGACTCCACCACCTCCCTGAGCAGCCCATTCCAACATCTAATCACTCTTTTGGTGAAGAAATTCTTCCTAATGTCCAACCTAAATCTCCTCTGATGCGACTTTAGGCCATTACTCTCGCCCTGCCCCTTGTTCCCTGGGAGGAGAGCCCGATCCCCACCTGGCTGCACCCTCCTGTCAGGAAGTTTGGAGAGCTGAAAGGTCACCCCCGAGCCTCCTTTTCTCCAGGCTGAGCCCCCACCACCTCCCCCAGCTGCTCCTCACAGGACTTGTGAGCCAGACCCTTCCCCATCTTCGCTGCCCTTCTCGGGACCCGAAGAGAAGAGAGTAGCTTCATTGCACCTCCGCTTTGGAAAAACGCCTGGTAATCCTGAGGATGGGGGAATTCAGGGGGATGAGCAAGGATGTTTGTAGGACTGGCCACGGCTGTGCGGTGGACAGGCACAACCCGGCCGGCGTCGCACGTGTGGCGCTGCGCCTTTAAGGGGCGGGGCGATCGTGCCGCTCCCTGCCGCTCGCTCCGCCCCCGGTCGCTGGCCCCGCCCCGGTGTCGCTGAGGGCCCGCGGGACGCGGCGGCAGCAGCAGGAGGAGAGTGTGTCCCAGCCCCATCGCCATCATGCAGCGCCGGGTGTTCGTGGTGGGCGTCGGCATGACCAAGGTACCGCCGCCCTCCCTGGCACCCGTGTATGCGCGGGGGGACAGGGCCGCGCGAGGCCGGCTCGGCGGTGTCCCCCGTCTGTCCTCTGTCGGCGCTGAGGGGGAGGTGCTGCGGGAGCCGCCCGCGCCCTTCCCGGTGCGGCCGAAGCCCCTCGCGGGACGCGGTGGCACCTCAGGAGCACACTGACAGAGCCGTGTGGTTCCGGCCCGGGCGACAGCGGCTCCGCGCAAAGTTCACCCTCGCTCGGTGTGTGGGGGAGGCGGACCCCGGCCGAGGTGAACGTGGTGCTCCACAGAGTAGGTCGATGCAACAGCCCTGCAGCACAGTGTCCCCGCGGCCGCTGGCCCGGGGCCCGTCCCGGGGCTCAGGGGTCAGGGAGGGAAGGGGCCCTGCGTTGGTCTCTCCTGGGCCTTTTCTGTTCCTGGCCCTTGGGTTGTGAGCGCACAGTTCGCCCCGCTCGGCTCCTCCACAGCTCCCCGGGAGCAGCTTGTAGCCAGGTGGGCGTGCGGCTCTTCTTCCAAGTAACAAGTGATGGGACAAGAGGAACTGACCTCAGGTTTCCACAGTGCATGTTTAGCGTTAGAATTTGGATTAAGTAAAATTCCTTCACTGAAAGGGTTGTCAAGCCCAGGAACAGGCAACCCAGGGCAGAGCTGGAATCACTGTCCCTGAGGGAGCTTAAAAGACACAAAGATGTTTCCTTAGAAGCGTGGTTTAGTGCTGGATTTGGCACTGCTGGGGTAACAGTTGGACTTGATCTTAAAGGTCTTTTCCAACCTAAATGATTTTATGATTTTCAAAGATGAACATAAGCTAAAGGACCCATTTTTGTCTTTGTAGATGAAACTAAAGAAAACTTTGATATTTGCCAGAGTGATCAGAAACTCCTCCCCCTGGCCACCTTTTAAATAATAACTTTTTGTCTTGTTGCTGCATGGGTAATTCTCCAGCATGTGATGTGATAAGGGAGGAATTAAAAGGTTAAAGACAATTCTGTTAATTGTGTTTATTGGACTGGATCACATAATGTAGTTGTAGAAGTAATTGAGCTCACTTGTGATGTCCTCATGTAAGGGGCAAGTAAAACCTGTCAGACACCATGTTGCATCTTAATATGCATTTTACTATGAAATCTTTTAGGACTGTATTGTTTCTATATGATTAATATTAATGATGCAGTGACTGCTAAAATTTTTTACATCTTCTCACAACAACAGTCCACATTTCCTGTGCGTGTAACTGTCAGTTCCTCAGTGCTTCTCATTTTCAGAACTGGATCATCTCAGTTACCAGTTGAGCATAATTGTCAGTACTCTTTTCTCCTCTCTGTTAGCCCAATCACTCTTACAGACTTCTACAATGATCAGCTCACCAACTGTTTTTTTTTTCTTATGACCTTTGCTGTGTAGGTTCTCTGTCTAAATTAATGAAAAAAGGCACTGCAGAAAGTACAGCTAAGTGGTACAAATGACTGGAGTCAGGGAGATAAGCAGAAGGAGGCAGCAAATTAACTTTTATATACTCACAGGGGACATAAAATAATTTGTGGGATTGTAAGTAGCTAGCATGAGGACTTCTTTTAGCAGTGACACTTGTGTTAGTGAGGTAAAAATGCAAAGCACAGGTACTTGTCGTGGTCTCTAATGAGTCACACTGCAAAGAAAATAGAAATGCCACCTCTACTACAGTTGTGATGAGTAAGGTATGATAAATTCTGTACAAAGAACAAACATTTTCTTGTTTTAAATAGGACTATAACAAAAGAAAATGGAAGGGAAGTATTTATTAAAGCCTCAGTGAATATTATGTCATGTATTATGATGAATTGGTGAAGATGACTTATTCTATGTCCCATCCACAGGCTTTGGACAGGATTATTGTCCATCTCCATAGTCATGGATCTTCTTTAACACTGACCAAAAATGGCCCTCAGCTCCATAAAATTACACTATTTCTCTTTTTAACCATCACAGGGTCTGGCAGCAGCACTTGGGAATTGTAAAGATTCTGAGCATGCACTTTTGGGTTAATTAAATTATATTGTTTTCATTATTAAAAACTGACTTCTAAATTGAAAATAAAACTTTTAAATATACCAATTTGACCAAAAAATTAATTGAATCTCATTGTGATTTATTCTTGTCTTGTTTTTCTTCCTTTTGTCATATCAGTTTACAAAGCCGAATGAGAAGAGTGCTGATTATCCTGACATGGCTAAGGAAGCAGGTAATTTAGTAATGAAGCATTTTGTGTGATTGCTGATCCTTATTTTAGGTCTTACAACCAGTATTTTTATTACACATAGGAAGGAAAAACTACTGTTCAGTAAATAGATACATACAAACTCAGACCACTTTCACAAAATCCATAACTGACCTGTTTGGGTCAGCCCTTCCAGCCTGAAGTCAGAAGGATGGCTTAAAATTGGATTGTGCACTTAGATAATTTAATAGTTACCTATATTATTCAAAACATACTCTCACTGGGATGAAGAACCTTGGTACATGAACACAGAACTGACTGAAATTTTCTGATAAAGAAGATTGTTTAGGACTCAAAATACTGTGGAATTGTCCTTATGAGGTACAAGACATTGTTAACCATTTGCACAGAATAATAAGGAATTTCTACAACTCTTGTTTGTGAGTGCAGGGATCATACATACTACTCTATATATGGTTGTTATGGTTGTGAGAGCTGCTCTTTTTTCCTCCTTCAATTTTAACCATTTTTTCCAACTTTTAAACTGTTTTTTAGGTCAGGCAGCTTTAGCTGATGCTGGGATTCCTTATTCAGCAGTGAAGCAGGCATGTGTGGGCTATGTTTATGGTGAGTAATGTTGTTTGATTGGGATGTGACTTCTGTGACAGTTGCAGACACCTGTGTGGATAAACTATGAGGAGTGCCACCAATGAGCTTTGTATTAAGGGGAAATCTATTTCCATTCCAAAGAGTTTTCCATTTACTTTTCTTCTGGTTCTCTATTAATGACTGTATTGTGGCAACTGAAGTAGGGTCAGTCTGCTGTGATACCTGGAGCAGCTTCCAAGCCACACCTCGAAGACCTTTCTGTCCAGTCCAGTTATGTCCCTTTGATTCACAGCCTGTGAAACAGAGACAGCACAAACTTCTGGTTTTAAAATCTCAGGAGTTTCCTCTTGTTTCCGAAGTTCTTTACTGTGGATACCTGAGAGCCACACTCAAGGTGATAGCTCAGAAGTTCAAGTTTACAGTTTAATTGGTAGCACTGCACACACATGGCAGGATTTCTTTTTGTGAGTTTGTACGTTCTTTTAATGTTGTATTTCTCTCTGAAGGTGACTCAACCTGTGGGCAGAGGGCAATCTACCATGGTCTGGGTCTAACTGGCATTCCCATCATTAATGTTAACAACAACTGTGCTACTGGATCCACTGCTTTGTTCATGGCCAGACAGCTTGTAGAAGGAGGTGAGTTGTTTTGCTCTGTGCACCTAAGAGATTTTCTGGGATGCAGCAGAATGTTGTATGTCCGTGTACATATCTTTTCCTGTGTCGTAAGCTGGATGAACCTAGTCGGTACTGCCAGTTAAGTGTTTGGAATAATTGTTTGGGGGAGTGCAGAACAAGTTGCATTATAGTACTGCAGGGACTAGATTTTGCAGGATGAAAAGAGGAATCTGCTAAAAAGCTTAGCTTTTTTATTTTCTTTTTAACTTGAAATGAATACAAGTGTTTAACACATTTTTGGAAGGGAGGGTAGAGAGCAGACTGTGCTTTGAACTGGCAGATGAGTATTTCCTCCTCTTTTTGCAGTTCCTTTGTGGACTTCAATACTTTCTTGCACTTTAATGCAGATGTTTCTGTGATGAGAGCTATAGTAACAAAGCTTGTGATTGTTCTAGTATTTGTAGCTGAGACATGAGTGCTTGGTTGTCTATGATAGTTGCCGTCAGACAGTTAAAAATAAACCTCAGTCCTGTAGTGATCTATCATTCTTAAGTATCAATATGTTTGTATCAGTATCTTGTCCATCTTAATTTGACTCTCTTTCAAAAATGAAGGAGGAAAGAAGAGCAGCTGGTAGGTGCTTGTGTACATATCTTGTAATGGAATAGTTGTTAGTACATAGAGTCATTTATAGTCATAATGTGCTTTAAATAGCCACAAATTTTATTTTAAGGTTTGGCAGACTGTGTTCTGGCACTCGGCTTTGAGAGGATGGCAAAAGGATCTCTTGCTTCAGGTGTAAGTGTCTGAAACACTTGGTATGTTTTGTGCCTGTAGATGAGAGACACTTCCTCATTCTGTGAGATGTGTTCTCAGTAATACCAGTTCCTGTATTGTGTTGCTGTAGATGATGACAAAAGAAACCATTATTTTGATCCACAGAATCTTTTAATGAGTTTTGTGATTCTGATGTAGCTATGACATACTACAAAAATCAATTCCATGCAACATTTGTATGTCATGTTTTTTGTATTTTGCCAAGATTATGTTAAAGGCTGGGTTAATGGGAAAAAAGGAAAGTACCAGATAAAATACTGAAGCTTCGAGTAATTGAAGTGTCTTTCTCAAACAAAGCAGCAAATCAAAGAAAGAATCTGGATCTTCTGGCCTGATGCTTACTGAATTGACCTGTTAACACACTCCCCCAGAAACTAAGGGCTTCTTGACTCTTATTTGTTTTTACTGGAGAGTTGTGTGGGGGTTTGTTTGTATTTTGCCTTAAAGCAAGCAATATTAGAGCCCATATGTCATTTAACTACCGAACTGCCAAGTTCGATAATATATTCAAGAGGTTTGGGTGAAAAATGTTAAATTTAGCAAGTGATAAAAATGAGCAAAAGTTATCTTTTAACATGCCTTACGGTATTTCATCTAAGCTTCATTGAAAATACTAATACAGTATTAATTTTATAATTTGAATCTGTACAAACTGTAGGATTTTAAGTGAGGTGAAAAATACCAGAAGTCCCCTGCTGAAAATAGTGACTGTGATAGAAATCAGTACAGTGGTTATAATGTTAAGCATTTTCTGCTTATTTATTCTCTTGTTACAGCTGGAAAAGTGTGAATACTTCTAAACATGTCACTGAAGTGCAATATACTGCCCAGGGAATTGTTAAAATATTAGAAAAAACTCTAATTTGATTGAAATCTGTGACACTTGTGTGGTGATGCTGGAAAGAAAAGGAAATGATGACTTGCTTTGTATTTCTGTTTTCAGTTTGCAGACAGAACTAATCCTATTGACAAACATTTGGAAATTATGATAAATAAATATGGCCTATCAAGTGCTCCCGTGGCACCTCAGATGTTTGCAAATGCTGGGAAAGAACATATGGAGAAATACGGTCTGTTAAAATGATTTTTTTTATTGTCTTCTCTTAATGAAGTGATTTAAAAATAATGGGATTTTGCTTTAAAAAATGGTAGCATTAATATTACATAACTTCATGCATCTTATCCCTGTGCCTTAGGATAGGTAGGTGGGCTTGGGGCTGAACTGATTGACAAAAGCTGTTGGATATGTGATTTGGTTTAGTATCTAGTACTTTGCAGCTGCCACTGCTGTTTGCTACCCCCTCTCCAGGTAAGGGAATTGGCTCCAAGGTAGTAGCCTGGCCTGATGTGCATCTTTTATTGCATTTACTTTTAGACTATTATATGAAAAAATTTTAGATATAGACTCTAGTATTTCACTGCAGCTGTTTTGCACTGATAGAAAAACGAGTATTTGCATTTCAGTAATATAATAATACATCAAATAAAATTCACTTGTTTTCTGTGTTTTTATTTAAGTGTTAAATATGCAAGTGGGTACTTCTGTCAGCTAAAACTCAGCCACGTTTAGTAGTCTTTATCTAATTTTGAAACCTCAGTTGAGCTCTAAGGAAAGCCCTTGTAACAGTGTGTGTGTCTCTTGCAAAGATGCTTGTACAGGTCAGATCCTTATGGCACAATATTTAAACTGTTATGTCAGCACTGTTTGAGTAAACAAAGTATTTCAACACAGCTTTCTTTCCCCTTTTCAGGGACAAATCCAGAATACTTTGCGAAAATTGCATGGAAGAACCACAGCCATTCAACCAACAACCCGTGAGTCATGCACCCTGCCTCTATAGCGAACATCCCTGGTTGTTAAAACAAAATCATGCACAACAAAGTAATCTTTTTAGAATATGTTCAGAATATTTTCAGACTACGTTCTTTATTATGGAATGAGAAAATAAATAAATAATTCTATAAATATATTAAAATAAATTCTCCATCTGCTGTCTTATATGTTGTAAAAAGTGCTCTCTAGCTGCCTAATAGTGTGATATTAATATGTCTGCTGTCCAAGCTGAGATGGCATCTGTGTGTTTTCCTTAGGTATTCCCAGTTCCGGCAGGAGTACACCTTAGACGAAGTTCTGAATTCCCGCAAAGTTTTTGATTACTTGACTGTTTTACAGTGTTGGTAAGGAGAGGACTTTGCATTGTGAAATAGATCTTGATGTTGAGACAAATATGGTAGGACATCTATTTAAGTAAAGTCTGTTTGTGTGTAAATTATAATTTCCAGCTTTAAGTAAAACCTCTTATAAATAAAACAAATATGGAAACTCTGTCATGACCAAACACTAGATACTTGCTCTCAGTGTAATAGTGAGCTGAAATAATTTGGGGTTTTTATGTAATTCTGTGTCTTTTACTAATGTGCATCCATTGCTAAGTGTTAATTCTTCTCTTCAGCCTTTCCTAAGCACTTTTGGAGGGTATATATGTGTTTATGTATGTTTATAGCCAAGTAGAAGCTTTGGTTTTTCCTAAATTGAAAACCTTAATGATATATTTCTATTTCAATGTCATAATTTTCAAATGTCTGGTGTAAATATTACTGAAAGTGTCCAGTGAGAGCTGATGAAATTTATAGTTTAGTGGTAGCAGCCAAAGAAAGTGGGGTTTTGCTTGCTGTCTTTTTGATTTGTATTAAAAGATAAATTTATGGAAGATCAACAATCTAATGAAGATTGACATTACTAATTTAGAGCAATAACATCATTATTTTTCTTTTAATCAGTCCCACATCAAATGGTGCTGCAGCTGCAATTTTGGCTAATGAGGAGTTTGTGAAAAGGCATAAGTTGCAGCCAAAAGCTGTGGAAATTGTAGCCCAGGTGATGGCTACTGATTATCCAAGCACATTTGAAGACAACAGTTGTATGAAGATGGTAGGTTTACAATCCTGTATTCCCTGGTACTCACTGGGGTGGTTTTTCTTAGGTTTTTTGTTTCTGATTTTGGGTTGTGTTTTGTGAGGGCTTTTTGTTTGCTTTTGATTTGGGGGTTTTGTCTGTTTGTTTGTTTTTAGTACTTGCAAGTCCTTATGATAATGCAGACATTTTCATGTCAGTGAGCAAATACATTATGCTTTGTAGTGAATATAAAATTGACTTAATTTGGACAGATATAGAATAAGCAAAGAGTATGATTGTGGAATGACAGTAAGTAAATTATAAACAGGCTATTGGAAACTGAGTTTTTAAGAAGTTATTTACAGGCTATTTTTCAAACAGTTTGAACAGCAAAAAAAAATGTCTTTCATTTTTCTGTTTATAGTAGTAATGAAACTTAAAACAATCAAGTGGATCATAGAAAAAGGTAACAAGACAATTCGAGGATTTGGTTCAAGGTTGTTGTCTGAGTCATGCAAAGGAACAATTTGGCTTGTGAGCAAGGTTGAGGAAATAGAGGATATTTCCCAGATAGGTTTTGCATGCCAACAATAAGCCTTAGAATGTATTATTTCTTTCTAGACAATTTTTATTGTTTGAATATCAAACTCAGATATGTGATGCATTAAAATAAATCAGAATACTATCTCCTGCAGGTTACTTTCACTGACAGGATGGATAGAAGCACATTTAAAATGAAGTGTAGAAATAAAACTGTGAGCTGTATTTCTGTAATGATATTTTAATGTAGGATTTCTTCTTTTTTTCAGGTTGGCTATGATATGACTAAAAATGCTGCACAAAAATGTTTTGAAAAAGCAGGTCTGAAACCTACAGATGTCGATGTGATTGAACTTCATGACTGCTTCTCAGTTAATGAGTTCATCACCTATGAAGCTCTGGGACTCTGTCCAGAAGGTAATAGCAGCAATGGAAACCATCATTATATTAAAATGGAAAGCACTAAAAATACCCAAAGCAAGGACTCCTGTGATCTCAGTATTAGCTGAGGGCTATATTCTTACCTACCCCAAGATTTCCTTCCATTTATGTATTCCCTTCTAAGAAGATAAAAATGGGACAAGAATTGCCTGTGGAGGGCCTTAGCAAGTCACTGATCTTTGAAACATCTTCGCCTCAGAGTTGTTGGCAAATTGTCAGTGTGCATCTAAAGACAACTGTATTACAATGCTCAGTCTGTCCAGATTAGTTTAATGCCATAGAATTTGCAGGATTTACAACAGGTTAAGTGGCAGTGGAGTTTAGCTCTGTGTATCTAACTCAAACCATTGACATTTTCTACTGAAGAGGTTTTTGATTGATTTCAAATAAACAATGCATTGAACTGCTATTTCAGTTCATATTAAATTTAAATTCTAAACATATTCTTGCTTTGCATAGATTATCATCTGATATAATCTTTCTCTAGTTTGGTTTTAACTAATGTGAGAAAATACCATATTCTGGCACTAGGTGGTATATTAAGTCTGAGCTTTCTTACTAAAACAGAGACAGTCATGGAACTCCAGGAAGACTTCTTATGTGTTTGTAGATCTGCAGATATTTGCCTTTGAATATTTGCTTTCTACTGTCATTTTTGCTGTGTTTTTATGGTATCTGCAGCAAAAATGGTAAATGTTTGACATATTTAAACAGGTACATTAAGCTCTTTAGCTTTGTTCCTTTAATTGATGCAGAATAATCCTGGTGGACCTTGTCTATTTGAATAATTAGTCTTGTGCATGGTAATTTAATGTGCAGTTCTCACAATCCTTAGTCACTCTGGCCTTAACAGTATATGAAACTTATCTTGGAATGATAGACTAATTAGGCATAAAGATTAATGAAATGTCATAAAGCACTGTGGGTTTAGATGTGCAAGGCTAACCTGGTATTCTCATTTAATGGCACCATGGAACCATGACAGACTTTTTTGGAGTTCAATGTTAATAATGTAGGCTGAAGAAGCTGGTACAAGAATGAATGAGTAAGAACCTGGTTAAAAGGGAGAACTGCCTGGAAAGCTAAATAATTCTAAGCATTAATCTTCTGAGTGGTTTTATTTACTATCTTAACATTTGGCCCAAGGTACCATTAGTGGCCTTTGTGGCAAGAGCTTGTGTTCAATTTGGTGTTCACCCTCCAAGTCCTGGGGATCACAAATTACAACTAAAAAAAAACATGGTTATCACTGCAGTTTTGTGAACAAAATATGAATAGTTTCCTTATACTGATTATATCATAATGCTCTATATACCAACAGAAGAATTCAACTGCAAATTAAAAAATAACTTTTGTGCCAAGCACTTCTCTTCCATGTTATGCTTTCTCTAGTGGTATAAGCAAGTCTCATTAATGTAGTTTGGCTAATTTCAGTCTGCTCCTTATGAAATATGAGCTGTAACATTTCCTAGGGTTTGACTGACAGGCAGCATCTCTGGTAAGTTACAGCAGAATTGAAAAATCACAAATTTTTATTTGTGAAGAGCATTTTTCTTAAATAAATACTGTTTTATAGGAAGAGCATGTGACTTGATCGACAGAGGAGACAATACTTACGGAGGAAAATGGGTTATTAATCCCAGTGGTGGCTTGATTTCCAAGGGACATCCTCTTGGTGCCACAGGTATGCAAAACCATTTCATTTAGTCATACCCATTTAATAGGAGATACAGCTCTTGAGCAGGCAGGTGCTTCCCATTTGAGCGTGAAATGTGAGGGCCTCAAAGCTTCTTCTCAGTCTTCTCCTTTCCAAATAATCCAAGTGTGGGGCAGGTTGACACAGCTTAACCTTTTCTAAATGCTCAGTAGTACAACCTCTGAATAGTCTTTGAATAACTATTCTAATATGATGTCATCCTTTAAAATTCTGGTTTTGGAGATTTTTACTGCCTCTCAATAGCTTGTACCATTGTTAGCTGTACTAGAAGCCAGTTTTGTTAAGTCTTGGATGTCAAAATATTTATCTGATGTTTACAGCAGAAGGTCACTTTGTCACTATTTCCCAGCAACACAGGTTTCCTTTTTTGTTTGTTCGTTTGGTTTTTTTCTCTTTAAACTACTGTGCTTGTTCCTAAATGAGTTGGCTCTTGGATAAAATGTGTTTGGATTTGTGAAGATAATCCACCTTCCTCATTTGGAAATGAGAAGTTGTCAGAAAACTGCAGAAGATGAAACCTTGTAAAACACCAAAACTTAATCTAAACAGTTGTAACAGTGAGATATAATATGCAGCTAGTGTGGGGGGCAGGGAGAAGTGTTAGGAAACTTTGGGAAAAAAGGGTTCCAGATAAATGAGACTGGGGGTGTCCATAACAGGATGAGAGTATTGCAGTGCCAGGTTTGTGTTAATTTTTGTCAGTTACACAGTAATAAAAGTAGTGGTGTTCTTGCTTCTCCATTGCCATGGGATGGAGGAAGAGTCAGTAAAATGCAGAAAATTACAAGTCTCCAGCCTGTCAGCTTCATTTCCCTTGGAAACAGTCTTGAGGCCAGTTACATGCTAAGTAGGGGTCTTATAACTCCTCTTAAATATCCAAACCATTCCAAGCCAGGCTGCACAGCAGTACACACCTTGAGGCTGGGGGAATGTCAATGAAACCTGTTCATTCTCATCTATGACTGGAATTTTAAAACTTCTCCTCTTTGTAATGTAATGGCAATGTGTAAAATTTGGTGCATGGAATGCAGATTCCTCGTCTCCTTCTCCAAAGACCTGTGCAGTTGTCCAGGGGAAGGGAGAGGAAGGGATGGGGGGGAAAGGAGAAATATGTGAGGAATGTCCAGAGAAGGGCAATGGAGCTGGGAAGTGGAGCACAAATCCTGTGAGGCAGCTGAGGGGGGCTCAGCCTGGAGGAAAGGAGATTCAGGGGGGACCTTCTCACTCTACAACTTCCTGAAGAAAGGTTAGAACCCAGTTAGAGACAGGATGAGAGGACATAGCCTCAAGCCATGCTAGGGCAGGTTTAGGTTGGGCATCAAGAAGGGTTTCTTCACAGAAGAGGTGAATAAACATTGGAATGGGCTCCCCAGGGACGTGGAGTGCTGAAGGAAAGACTGGCCATGGCACTCAGTGCCACGGTGTAGTTGACAAGCTTGGTGCTTGGTCATAGGTTGGACTCGATGATCTTGCAGCTCTTTTCCAACCTAATTAACTTTGTGATTCTGTGTGTGCGGCGGGACTGGACCCTGACTGCAGAAAGAGCTGGTGGAATAGCGAGGGGAGACCGAGGGTAAACATAATCGGAGATTGTCAGGCTTGCGAAGAAAAGGCGTTCCCCGTCCTTTGGGTTTCCCAAGGAAATACAGTTCATTCCTGGCAGCTCTGATCCCTAGACATTTCTCAAATCCCATTCCCGCGCTCCCTCGGTGTGTCCCGGGGGCGGGGGGGGCGCTGGCCGCCGTTCGCTGACGGCGCGCTCTGCGCTCGATGTTTCAGGGCTGGCGCAGTGCGCGGAGCTCTGCTGGCAGCTGCGCGGCCTGGCCGGGCGGCGGCAGGTGCCGGGGGCGAAGGTCGCGCTGCAGCACAACCTGGGCATCGGCGGGGCCGTGGTCGTGACGCTCTTCAGGATGGGCTTCCCCCGGGAGAGCAGGTGAGCCGGGGCTGACACGCGCCGGGGGCTCACCCGGCACGGGGCGATCCGCGGGCTGCACCGCCAGGCCTTCCGGAGCGCTCAGCTGGGGCTGCACGCAGCACACAGACAGCGCTGCTGGCTGAGCCTGGCTGTCCTGCTTCCTGTGCCCTCAAAACTTAGTTATTTTAGAGTAATTGGCTGCCTCTGCGCAAGGAAGAGATTCCGCTGTAAACTAAAACACCCAGCACTTGTAACTCTTGTGTACCTACAGCACGGCAGGTCTGTGCTGAGGTTGTAGCTGACACGCTGTCGTGGCACTTTGTGCACCGAGAGTTACTGGAAAGCTCAAACTGGCTTATAAAAATGGCTCATGTGATTGTCTGTAAGGAAGAGTAACGTTCAGAGGAAAAATGCCACCAAACAAATAAAAACCATTCCAAGAACAAAACAGGCCGCGTTTAAATTAATTAATTGAAAATAGGGATTTGCCAAAGCCAGCAAGACGTCGATGGGATCAGAGAAACCACTGCTTTCACTGCTAAAATTGTTACTCGTTTAGCTGTACGATGGAGTGCTTTTAGCCGTGTTCCGTGTGATACTGTAATTCATTTGAATTCAGGTATGTTACTTGCCCAGTCCTGGCTACAGAATTTGCACTTGCAATTGTAGCCGATTTCAGAGTGAGAGCAGAACTCTGCTGTGAGGTTGGCTGCACTCTGCTGCAGTTCTGTGTTGGAATGGAGTTGAGAGAAAACACTTAAAATTTGTATTATACTAGTATTTTAGGGGAGACTTTTACAGTACAGTTCCGTTTAGGGTTTTACTTTCAGCTTTCCTTTGAAAGATTGACCTGCTTATTGTGGGCGTTATGGCTTTTAAAGCTCCATTCCAGTACTTTCTTTTCTCTGAAAACCTGTGAACAGCAGAATTTATCATACACTGACCTTTCAGAAAGAAACATACCCCTCCCTCCCAGCTTATATTTCTAACATCTATTTTAGCTAAACATGTGCACTTCCTGGGAGGTGACAATCTAATCTACGGAAGAGATGATAAGAGAAGCCACTGAACTTTGAAGGGCTGCAGCAGTGACTTTTTGTAGTGTCAGGAGTGATTAATTCTTTCTCTTTGGTAATCCATAAGAAGTTGTGAGAAAAAAGATAGAGGAAAAATATATATTTTCATAGATTCTCTTCAAACATGCTCACAAAACTTGTCAGTGGGTGTTGGTACAGTTTTAAATTGGAGAGGAAGACTGTTACAGGGAGTACACCTTTTTCCATTGCTTTGAGCTTTGTTTTTAAAAATACTGTCACCTTATGGAACAGAGAAACTGTTGCTATTTTTATATCATCAGCCTTGAGATGCTGCTAGAAGTAGTCCCTCCTGTCAGAGAGAGCTTTTCATGTACAGGAAATATTTCTCCTGAAGAAACTTAAGTCTAATTCACTTAGGTTCATTTCACCTTCACTGGCATTCAGAATTTTTAAACTACTTTCTTAGGTACAATTCAACCCAGAGAAATCTTACCAATACTCATTTCATCTTACAGTAGAGAAGCTTAAAATCCTTTAGTTCTCCCAGAGGCTCTGTGTGGGATATCCCTGACGCACGGAGTTGCACTAATGTATGTCAGACTTTGGATGGATCAGAGTGGCTGATGTGCTCAGACACTCCTTACGTAACTGAATTGTGATACACATTGGGTAATTAAGGGAAAGGTGGTGAAACTCCATGTTTATGAAGATCCTTCACTCCAGTTTCCTACAGCAATTTACATGCAATTAATCACTGGTTCTAGATCAAGCCTGTGGCTTTAGTAATAGCTGATAAGAATGTGCATAAAGGCAGCAGGACTTGATCCATTTTGCATTCGTTTTTGAAACAGTTCTACTTTTTGTTTGATGGCTTTTTCTTAACCTTACAGTTTTGCATCCTGTTAGTACAGCCTTGGTTTATTAGCAAGATGAACGTGTCTCCTTCAGACAAGACAGTGTCCACTCTTGTTACCTTGTCACATCTGTGGGGCAGTGTCAATCCACCCCAGTAAGTTCCAGCAACATTTCTTAAGCAATTATGTCACTTTAGCAGTATCAAATTTGACCGCAATTTTGGACTTTGCTGCCAAGAGATGGTAACAGCTGTAAACTTATTCCTCCCGCTGCTTGAATTGCCATTTCTTTGGACATTTCTCTGTTCTTTGGCTCTGTGTGCCCCTGCAGAAAAGAAGAATTGGGTTCCATGCTGCGATCAGACCATGCAGGGTGATTGCTCCAGAGTATCAGGAATATGATTAATGATTTACTTACGTTATTAAATTAATCTTCATTTCATACACACAGAACACCCAGATACCTGGAGCGATTGTAATTCAAGCTGTCAAGAGACCAAGCTTCACTTTGATACCAGAGTTGCTCTGTACCGCTAAAATGTTTCTTGCTGGTGTTAGGCCTATTCATGATCATTTGAAGATGTTGAAAATGTGATTTAAAGTGTTTAAATTAATGGATTTTTCATTTCAGCAGCGGCCGTATTGCAGCTGTTCCTGTCAGTGCAGCTGTTGATGGATTTAAGTCACATCTGGTCTTCAAAGAGATTGAAAAGAAGCTCCAAGAGGTACCTGACTACTTCTTTTACCTACAACAAGATTTTAATTCATAACAGAATGTGTGTGAAACCTTCTGGGAATGTATTGGCATCCACCACTTCTTCAGCACTGCTCATTGGAACAAATGTTACAGATTTGGATTTTGACAGAAAACCTTCTACACTGTGACATGATTTTAAATTACTTTTTTTCCAGATAGTTCCTGCCTGCATAAGGATATTTCAGTGGAGGCAAGTTTAGGTTGTATGTGAGGAGCTTGTTAACTCACCAAGAAAACTTTGTTGTTAGGTGCTTGCTTTGTAAGTGTGATTAGAAGAAGAAATTCCATTTTGTCAAACTTATTTGGACAAGGCCATTAGCACATATATTTTTTCTTAGTTTAATAGATTTCAGTATAGTCAGTCCTAGTTTGAGTTTTTTGTTTTAGATTTTTGATGGCTGTTTAAATGATGCCTAATGGGGGAATAGATATTTTTATATTAGTAGGAATGGTGAAGGTTTTTTAATTACTTCTGTTAGACTATCTGAAAATTATGTTGAAATAAATTATTAACTTTCTCATTCCATGGTCATTACAGGAAGGAGAGCAATTTGTCAAGAAAATTGGTGGAATCTTTGCCTTCAAAATAAAAGATGGTCCTGGTGGGAAAGAAGCAACTTGGGTAGTAGATGTGAAAAATGGTAAAGGCTCTGTGGCTGTTAATTCAGGTCAGTGCTCTTTTATTATGTCATTGCAGAACACACAGAAAACTAATGAATATAGACTCATATTCTGTTTGAGCTGTAGAGACCTTGAGCAAAAATGATGCAGAGCTATCTTAATTTTAAACTTTTCTTGTTATTGACACTTTTAATCCATGGTGTTTCAGACCAAGAAATAAACATCTTCTGCTCTGAATCTGTCTAGAGGTAATTGCGTGTTCTAGAGGCTACAGGCAGATCTGTCATATGATTTCACAGGAATCAGAATGGAAAAAAAAAAGTGAAAATCAAACCCCTGGGACTTTTTTGTTCTCACTTCTGAAAATTTTGGCCAGAAATGTAATTTGCAGCTGTTTCTTCAGTTGCTTTGTTGGAGACACTGGTAAGCAGTAAACTGGTCTGCCTTGTCAAGTTACTTCTCTGCAGATAGATAAGCAACAAAACTTGATTGGTTTCAGTGCTGTACCAGCTGACATAAACTTCAAGTTCCATTTTTAAAAAGGCAGAAGTAAGACACAGACTTGGTGATGTTGGGGAACCCCATAAAAATATTGAAAAGACAGGATTTGTACCCTTGCCATGAAAATGTCTTGTCTCAAATCAGAAGTCACACACTCTAGTAATGAAAATTAAAAACCCAAAGACAAGAGTCAGTCCTCAGAATCTCATATATCCATGAACCTGCATCACAAACCTTTTAATAAAAAACATGACAGGGGATTTGATTCAGAATTTCATTGTTCTAAGCTATTACAAAAAGAAAACCACAGTCTTCTGTTGCATGCACAACAATTTATCAAATATTTTAACTTAATGATAACATGAATGTAGGAAAGAATGTGTGCAGGTTTGAGTTCTTTGGTACACACACATCAGTGTTTATATCAGAGCTTATTAAAATAATTTGCCAGCTTATTTCTAGTAAGAAGATCCTAGAAACTTCTGCATTTGAATTAATTCAAATGAGTGCTTTTAGAATGTGCATGTTGTTCCCATGGAAGGAGAGGGCAGGAAATGCCTGAAATGTCAGTAATGAATATCTTCAGAGAGTGTCACAGGGGAAAACTCATCTATTCCAAGCTGATCTTCATACTAGCAAATATAAGCTTGATAAAACTGAAAAATTATTATCAGTGCTTGAATGAACATTCTGTCTGGTTACAAGTAGATTATTATTTCTTTTCAAGGAGTTAATTAGCTTAGCTTTTCAGGAAGGTCCATCTTTCTTCAGTGTTGGGGTGGTCTGTGCTACAAGGTGACCCAGCTGCCTGTTGGCTTTGGGTGGCCTCTTGCTGATGTTTTTATAAGGGCTCTTACTTGTACGTACTCCAGGTACCATTTGCTGACCTGTGGGGTGAAGGGATGCTCCACGTAGTTGTAGCTCCTATAAGTGTTTCATTTCTCAGTTTGAATCTTCATTCAACTCCTGCCTTGCAGATAAGAAGGCAGACTGTACAATCACAATGGCTGACACCGATCTGTTGGCGCTCATGACTGGCAAAATGAACCCTCAGACAGTAAGTATGGCAAAGATGACATGATCAGGGACTGATTGGTTTCTTTTGAATGTGTTTAAGCTGAAATAATTTGAATGTTTTCATCCAAAACTGCCATGGCTGATCTGAAAAATGACAATTCTTGGTGTTCTACAAACAAATCAGTCAAAGTGAGACTCATCAAGAAGGACAGGGACATACCTCAGATGTCCTGCAGGGATGTATCCTGTGTGATATCCCAGAAGGAGATATAATAGTGCTTGGTTTGCAGAGAAGAGAGGCAATCCAGTTTTTGCAACATGTCATAAGAAAGAAGGAATATGGGCCTCTCTCTGGAGGGCTTTGCCCTCATAGCTGACATTAGTGTAAGGAGTCATCTTGATGCTGAAAAGTAGAAATTGAGGTGAGCATCCACTGAATGCATGTGATTATTTATTGTTGTTGGGTGGGGGGAGTTGGGTTTTTTTTCAGTTGGTTGATATAATTTTTTTTATTCCTCTGTGTGCCAAAAGCAGTCACAGTGTACAAGTAAACCAGATATTTAAGTTAATTTCAAGTTGTTGTGCTGTGCTTCCAAATTTGAAATGCTCTGCTTAACTTTCAAGATTTTGGTCTGGTAATCATGGGGTAAATTTTGCAAATTGAAATGTGTCTAGGAGAAGTTTGAGGATAAAACAAATTATAGAAATGTTGTAATATACATGTAGAAAATGCAGAAGCAACTCCAGCTTTACATCTACAGTTGGGATATTCTAGTGCATGCAGTTCATCTTTTTACAAAGTCTGGAGGAAAAAAACCAAAACTTCTGCATGTCTGCTTCACAAACAAGATATGTAAAATTGAATTGATCAGGAGCAAAGCCAGTTAAGGCTGAGGAGGATTTGAGCTAAGAAATCAGTTATGGCACCTACTGTCAATAGCAGTAGGGCAGTAACAGCCCCCCCTCTTTATTGTGGCTTTATTGTTTGCAGTTGAAATAATCAGCTTGTCTGCTACCATGGGATATTCTGCCTGCTCCAGGTACAGATCCATGGCTGTGATAATCCAAGAAACAAGCAAGTTTATTCTCTCTGGTATCACAAATATAATAAGAATACAGCTCCCTCAGTTTACTGTTCTGCAGTCAGACAATGCAATTGTTGCTGGTTGTGAGGTGTGTGCCAGAACTGTTGGAATTACCAAACTGCCCATCCATAATCACCCATAACTATCTGGAAGGGTGCATTTGGGATGTGTTGTATTGCATTTCACAGAATCTCTTTTCTTTTCAGGCATTCTTTCAAGGCAAATTGAAGATTTCTGGGAACATGGGCATGGCAATGAAACTTCAGAATCTACAGCTTCAGCCAGGCAAAGCTAAACTTTGAGCTCAGTAGAGTAAATAGTCAGTACTTGATATTCTTGACAAACAAGTAGAATGAAACTAGACATTATCAATAATATGGCACAGGCTGGGTTTGATTTGACCTCTCTCACCTAAATTCTGTGGTTAGAGACCTTAATTCTCTTAACAATTTCCATCAGTTTCTCTATGGCTAAGCTTGAGGCACTAATACAAATGATACATGGTGGGGCTTTGTGACAGTTTTTTGTTCTAATCAATATGGACAATTTTGTAAAAATTAGAGCTGAATTAGGCTGCTTACTGTTGTTGAGGTTAGTGGGGAAGGAAGAGAGGAGAGTTACAAATAGTTTGGCATATCAATGAAACGAATTGCATTTTTTAAAGGCTGTAATAGCAGGTCATACAAATACTTTAAGACTTCCATTCTAAAATTTGCTGCTGCTTACATTAAAATGGTCTTGTAAAGGGGATCTCTAACAACATTTTTTTAGAATAGGTTTTAGGAATTTGCTATAAAATACTTTTCTTATTACTACTTTGGAATTAAAAAATAAATAAAATAACCAGAAGTAAGCCGGAACTGGAATGTTGTTTTGAGGTTCACAGGATAATACTTCACCTTGAAAATAGATTAGATTTGCCAGGAGAGCAGAGAGGGAGTACAACCATTATGTTACCTGTTTTTTCCTGATAAAATCTGGTGTTGATCATGATGAAATTCTTGTCAGTAATGTAAAAGCTTTAAGTTCTGTTTTGGGAAAATGTATTCTCCTTGGAAGTTTAATAGAAAATTAAATATACTTTTCCTGTTCTTCTGTGTGTCTCTTACTCAGATTTATAATCATGGATTCCATGTTAATGTACTCAACTGAGTGTTTTATTCAGGTTATCACAAAGAGCACCTGCAGACATCCACTTTTTTGTCCTCAGGTGTTGTCAGTAGATAGTCCATAAACTTCATCTCAGTCCAGCAGATACATCTCTCATCCTCACATACGTGGGCTATGGCTGAGGAACTCACACTGAAACTTTCACTTCCCTGGTTTAACTAAAATAATAACAAAAATGAGCAAATTCAAGCCAATCATTCTGCTTCCTGTTGTGAATGGTGACAGATTGCTGAGCAGTAAGAATGGCTCTATTGCATCAAACCAAAACCTTTCTGTCCCACTGGATTTTCTTGCTGTTGGTACCTTGGAAGGAATAGAAGATGGCCCAATCATCTCTTTACTCAGACTACTTTCCTAACTGCCACTGATTGTCATTTTTTTTCCCAGCTCACAAATCTGAGCCGGAAGTGGTTATGCCTGGATTGTCTTTCGTGAGTTTGTCCAGTCCCTTTTGGAATCCTTGGACAGCTTTTTTAGCATGGATCATGAGTTTCTGTACCTACAACTCATGTAGAACTAAACTTACTCCTTTCTATCCTATACATTGCAGTTTTATTCCTCTTTGGTTTTTGAGGGCTTTTTTTCTTTTTGGGGGCTTTGTTTTTGCCTGAAGAACAGTGAGCAGCTTCAGAGCCCTCATGGTGTTTATAGTCTTGCCCTGTCACCTTCAGACTTCACAGCTTCTACTTAACTGTGTCACACGGAGGGAGACCCTTGTAACCTTCTGTCCATCCAGATATCCTTCCTGTATGCTGCCTTCCCATTGTCCTGTTAAAAAGTTTTCAAGATTCAAGAGCATTGGCTGCCTGTATTTTTCTTTCCCCAGTTGGTTTTCTGACTCCACTCCTAGTTTTGAGATTATGTTTTCTTAGATATCATAAAACTGGGGGCTCATTTCTTTCATACAAACTCAGTGCTTATTTCTGCACTGTGAAACTGAAATATTTTAAATTATTGTTCCATATGCATCAGTTAATTTGTACTGAATTTCAGCTGTGTTTTACTGCCCAGGCACTCAGTGTTCAGCCCTAGTCTTCAGTATCTGGATGAATCAACATTTGTGACCCCACTGTTCATCATCTTTTCCAAGGCATTAGTTTTCTGTTAATTAAGACAAATATGGCATTGCTCCTCTGTAAACTTTCTAAAGTACAATCTGGTCATATGAATCAGGTTTCCTCCTGTGTATTGTATATTGACTTTATAAAGGACTGGAAGAGATAGGAGTCATATCTCTCAAATGAAAGCAGTGTTTAATTCTCTATAAAATTATACTTGCTATTGTATCCACTGATTTTTCCCAAGTTTCTGCCATTTGGCTTGTGGGTTACAACAGAGGGGAATTACAGGATTGCAGCAGCAATTCTGTACAGAAAACAATTTGTTCCTCCTCTTGCATTACAGATACTACCAGAAGAACTGAGTAGATGTCTGTTATGCAAGCTAAGAACATGCCTTTTTGAAGAGTTTTGAGCACAGATAAAACATACTTTTGACCTCTGTTTAATTAAAGCAGCAAATAAGTGTAAACAAGATGACATAGATAATAGTAGTCCATCCCAATAATAGTTCAAGTAAGATGTGCTCAACTGCAGAGTGATATTAAGTTTTTTTAAGGGGGAAAAGTTGCACAGAAATATGCAGGAAAAAAAAAAAAGTACAAAAATAACTTTGGAGTTTTTTTGCTACCATGAGAAATAATATCCAAGGCTGAGGCCCTGGCCCTCAGAGAAATCTGGGTTTGCACATGCCCGGGGCTTTCAGGTTTGGGCATCTGCAGATATGATACTATAATATAGAAATCCCAGATTAAACCTTCAATTCCCATCAGCAGTAGGTAGAGGGAGTAGTGCAGAGGTTAGCATAGCCTGCAGCTCCAAGAACTGCTCAGGCTTGTATTTCTCCTGCAGGATTGAAGGAGATGGAATAAAGGACAAAGTCATGTATTTACCCCACTTACCTGCTAATGTCTTATTTAGACATCTGTCTGGTATTGCTTCTTCACTTTCAGCACCTTCTTTGTGTTATAACTTGCCAAGTAATTTTTACATATAACACTTCCTCTGATTTTTCTGGGAGTGAGGTGGAGGGGTGTCTTTTCTAGAAATCCCAAATCCTCTGTGAACATTCTGCAGTCTTAGAATATGACAACTTTGAATAATAAATGTTACAGTGGATAGAGTTAATTTATTCTCACGAGGAAAAGCTCTGTGGTACAAAGCAGTTTTTGACATCATTAAGTTCTGTTGCTCATTTTTTGCATAACTGAAAGCATTACCTAAGTCTGCACCATTTTAGAAATCTTGCTACAAAAGTTTTATTTCTCACTCCCTAATGCTCTGTCGACCAAGCAGGATTAAGTTCTTCTTCTCCAGCTAAAATCCCCCTGTAGCTCTAGATCACTTTAATAAAGTTTATGTGTTACTGCAATTGTGTTATGTTATCTGGATTCCTTGGGAGCAAATTAGAAAGGAAAATAGAGGTACCAAAAGGTGTCCAGTCACTGAACATAGGAGTGCTTTAATTTTGGTTTCAAAGGCCTTGTGTAAAGGAAAAAAAATGTAATCTGCTAGGCAGAGGGTTTGGTGTTCTCAAACTCCCAGCTCTCATGAGTGGAAATATCAGCTTTCAACATTAAAATACTTGGGAGGGTTGTTCTTCCTTCTTGGACTCTGGTGAGTACCCCTTGCCAGCTCTTGCTTTGGGGTTTTTTCCCCAGCTCTAATAAATGTGACAGCCAGAGGTGCTGTCAGGTTGGCAGGTTTCTCTTACCTTTATTTTCTTTTGCAAAATACTCGTAATTCTTGCATATTGGATATATGAAAAATATAATGAAAAAAGCAAGAGAAGCAAATGATTTGTCAGTTGGAGGCAGTGAGCAGAGTTGATGCCTGACTCAGCAGATATGGCTTGCAGGAATTAGAGTGAATGCTTTGGTTTTGGAGCTTTTATTTTTAAACTTTTACTTGAGTTTTGTGTTTTCAGCTCTGCTGCTTTGCATAATCAGACATAGGTTCAGTGCAGAAACATACACTTACTTTTGAAAATGCATATGTGTGCCACAGTCTGGCAGGTGACACCATGGAGGCTTTGCCTGTGGACAGCGAGTCCTGGTACAGCAGTGTGGGATCTCTCTGCAAAGCAGCACAGTAAGGAGGCTGTGAACAGCTGAGCACAGTTTGTGGCAGCTGGGTTAAAGAGCTGGTTTTTGGGCAAAAGATCATTTCAGGATGCAGGAAGATGGGATAAAGGGCCTTGACTACATCTTCCCTCTCAGGACAGAAAAAACTACAGATGGCCAAGGTTGGTTTTGTCCATTTCCCATATGTCCAATTCATCTGAGGTCACATTCAACTCTTACCTCCTTGGAACAGGAAATCCATCGCTTCCTGTTCTGCAGAGCACCGAGAGCACCGCATGTCAGCTCTCGTTAAGCAGAAAAGGGTAAGAATGCAATTAGCCTGGTGGATAAAAGGCAGGGAAAAGTCTCTTAACTATGAAAAATCAACACTTGAGGAAGCAAACCACATGTGGAGAACAAATGCTGGAAAAAGCCCCAACTGTTTGGAACAAATGCCTTTATTACTTAAATAAACAGCAGCGTAATTTGTTGGAGTGACAGTGTGAGCTGTTCTGTACCCTCTATCTGTAAGAAGAATTCATTGCTAACTTGAAAGCAGATGGCTTTGTATGGCCCTGGGTGGGTTTTCTGGGAAATGTTAGTTATATGCTGTGATACAGGAACAGAAACATCCTAATAATGCTGCAGCAGGCTAAAAGGAACATGGATAGTATAAAACAAGTACAAAATATGCTGTGTCTGTATCCCATATTTCAGGTAAATTAAAAGCAGTCATGGATTTTTAAAATTTTTTTTTTTAAACAGTACATGTCCTCTGGGAGAACAGACATCTCAGAGTTCATTTGGATCAAGACACAGATGCCAATAGGCTCATGGCCAGGCACTGTTGTGAATTCTTAGGTTTGAAAAATACTTCCCTTCCTGCTTTGGAGACAAAACCCCCCTTTATTTCTTGTGTTTTGATTATTCATGTTTTGAAGCAAAATGACTGCAAGTTACTTAGAAGAACTTTAATGATTTTTTTTCTCTTCTTTCATATAAAGGCACGATACCAGCACATAGCAGTGAGCACTTCAGGAATGCCAGTATTTCTGTAGAGCCTTAATCAGATAAATAAAGGTGAGAGTAAAGAATGTTTTGTTGCCTTTTAAGATGCAACTAAAACTTAAACCTTCAGAATGCCTCGTGCCTCACTTCATGCAGATCACAAGTGAGCTGATGCCTGGAGAACCTCTGTTCTTGAAGCTCATGCTTCAGTAGATCTGCTTACACCTTTTGTTCTCTGCCATGTTGCTATTTGACTGGCGTGTCTGTTATTTGAGTTTATCATATCCCAACTAAATTTAGCCTGTTTAGGACAGTGACAGTAGTTGCAGAGCTGAGCAGGTCTCACATGGAATATACTGCATAGTACAGCTTGGCCCTGGACATGGGCTCATGCAGAGGTCTGCAAGAGTTTCTTTGAAATTTAAGAGCTCAAGGTAGCCAAGGCTGTCCCTGACCACCACAGGGGCTTTTGACTGCTGGGCAGTGCAGAAGGTTGTGTCCTGCACAGGGTGCTGTGTGCCAGGCCCACGGCAAAACACTGTTGTGGCACACACTGTCTGTCACAGCTGTCCCAGCAGCTGTTTGCCCAAGGACCTGGTTCTCTGCCATCTCTGTGTGCTGAAGAAATAATCATACCAAAGTTTAAACTGAGTCTTCAGGTTCAGTTTTTAAACCTGGAAATGTTTCTTCATGCAGGCTGCAGCCACCACTCAGGCCCAGCAACAGGGGACATGCGAGCGTACGAACTCAAGTTTGACTGGAAATGTTTCCCACAGCTAATTCTGTGCCGTGAGTCTAGCACTGGAAATTCTTTGCTCTAAAAGCTCCAGAAAGCTGCAGTGAACAGAAAAAGTGGCTGCTGAGTCCATGTACCATGGTAGGGCATAGCCTTTGGCTTACTGGTGTGTCAGAACACCTTTAGATAGATTTCACTCCACCTTTGGTTTTCCTGGGAATTTGTGTGCATGATGGAAATACAGCACTGGGCCTGGAGAAGGGAGATTGTGAATCTGGAATATGTTGATGTAGGAGATAAGATGTGGAAGAAGTGAAAGCTTGGAAGAAAAAAAAAGCCTGTACAAGAAATTTGTAGCATAGTGTAAGGGTGTGTTACCTTTGCACATGGGATATCTGGTGTCTGACTCGTGTGCCTCTGTTTCCCCACTAAAGGAGGCACAATGCCCTGCTTTTTATAATGCCCTGTACTTCCTCTAGATGCTACCTGACAGCTAATTACTTCTACAGTAAAAACACAGCTAAAAATGCACTTTTGGGGAAGGGTGAATGCTGGTCACTTCCTCTCCCTTGTGGGCTGCTCTGGCATCAATAGTGAGTGAGGTAATCCCCCTACTTCTCCTCCCTGAAAAAACTGCGCACTTTTTGTTGTATGGATTCAGGGTGCTATAATACAGAAAGGGTAGCAGGCAAATGTGTCCTGGATCTCTGAGTCACTAGGAAAAAGCAGCCAGCTTTGTTTTGTTTTTATTTTTGTTTCAGTAAAAACACACTTCCCACTCTAACTTTTGAAATTTCCACGTGGCACACAGGGTGATCTGTTCCAGTTGATATAAGCCTGGATGAAGCGAGGGAGGAAATAACTTAATTGCTTTAGACTTTAGTTCAGCTGGAGTGGAGAGGAAAGAAGCAGTGTCCCTTCTTGAGAATTCAGCAAGAAGGTCGTGTTGTTGGTGAGGACAGATCTTCTGCAGGTTTTGTGGAGGTACTGTATGGAGCACTGCGGGGCACTCACAGAGCAGGTGGCTTGATATTTAATATAGTAAGTGCTGTCAGGGACAAAAAGCTGTGTTGCTTTCTTGGGTGTATTGCTGTACTTGGAGCTTACTGTTATCAACTGTATGTTCCTGTTCTTTTCACCAAATAAGAAATGTGAGGCTTCTGGGCTGAATGTCTTTTTGTGTGTGTGTGTGTGTGTGTGTGGTAGAAGTTAGTGCTGTTAATGTGGGGTATAGAAGATAGAAAATAGATTGAATGGATGGGGTGTTACAGGAAATTTGGGGACTTTGCCTCTAGGACATTTGTAGTTTCAGCCTATGGATCCCGGGTCCCCGAAGATCAGTTGATGTGTTGAAAAGGAGGGAGAGTTAAAGGGGAGGGTATAAAATGCAGGAAAAACTGCTGATCTGTCCTAGCTAATTCGAACCAGACCCCCAGAGAATGGGAGGACATTCCCACCTGGGATTCAGATTTGGGTGGAATGCAGCTAAACTCAAAGATGCAGTAACAGTGCAGCTGCAGTGTCCTGCAATGAAATGCAAAAACACACACACCATCTCTGCTCCTCTTCTGCCAATTCCTGCATGCTGGCTTTTGGCTTTGCTCACGGATCTTGCAAACTGTGTTGACAAAAGTAATGGGAGATTGTTTATTTCCCAAGTCTTTATATTCAGGCTGTAGCTGCTTCCTCTTTCCTACTCACATTTTCCCATATGGTGACTTTGGAAAATTCCTCTCCGATTTCGTTGGGAAGTGCAGGAAGCTCTCACTGGTAGAGGGTTGCCTGTTACTCTCTCCAATTCTGCTGCTCACATCTGGAAAGGATCTGGCTTGGAAAGGGGAGACTTGCTCTGAGCTCAGTGTATGTTACTGACATGGCATGAGCTGAGAGAGCCTGTGGGGGCAAGAGAAATGTTCTTCTCCATTCATCTGATTTCTGACAGCAAAGGTGAGTTTTTCTATTTTTTTTAAAGCTGGCTTGTCAGACAAGCTGCAGCAGCAGCCTGCCTTTCAGCTGCAGCTTTTAGCAAGGGTACTCAGTGTAACAAACTCAGTTAACCTGATGATTTGGAAGGAGAATCCTCCCCTTCAATGCATGTTTTTCCCATCTCTGTGTGTGTGTGTGTCCTGTGAGAATGTGTTTGGAGAATAACAGGTAACAGAGATGAGATATTTTGAAAGTGATTCTCTTGTTTATTGAGGGAACTGTAATCACTGAGAAGCATTCTGTACCTCCTGAAACTTCAGTTTACCTCTTAAGACTGTGCCTTTTGTAGCACTCCCATGCTGCGAGGCACCAAAGTGCAGGTATCAGTTGTGTCTGGACTCAGAAAGATACAGCCACAGACACTCCTGAGCTCGTTTCAGTGTCACTTCAGTCTTTGGGTGGCAGGACCTGATCAAAAGCCCACCTGCAGCTAGGGAAGAGAACTGACTCTTTCCAGTGGGTTTTGAGCTACTCCTTTAGAAGCTTTCTTAAGGCTTTGAATCAGGCCCATGGGAACAAGTTGAAATGGAATGAGTTACTTCAGCCTTTCTTTGAACTAAAAGAAAATCACAATCGTGCCTGGTTTTACTGCCTGCACTCCAGATGTACACAGATGTTCCTGTATCCAAAGTGTCTGATTGTGCTAGAGCAGCAATCTCTCCAAAGGCATTGTAGCAGACACATGCATGTTGTGAGGGGGTGAGATTGTCTCAAAATCTTACCATTCAATAGATAGAATATTTCAGTTAATTTTTAAACATCTTTTCAGCAATAGATGTGGAAAAGTGAGCATGTTGCAAATCTATAGAGCCCAAGACCAACCATGATGTAACTGTGTTGATATTGTTACAGCAGAGCTGATTGAAACCCGTATATACAAGGTTTTTTGTCTATAATTTCATTTGCAAGTATCTATAAGGATGAGCTGTTATAGAGAAAAAATGCTTTCTTAGAGATCTGAAATAGTTTCTGAGATTATTTTCTCTAAGATTTCTGAAATATTTTCTGAGATTAGGTCACCAAATAGTAAGGATTTTACTAATCCACTGTTGGCATACTCATATGGCCAGTTTTGGTCTCGTTGTTAATATCTAGCTGCCATACAAGGAATGTTTTATAAAAGAGATGAATTTCATTATATTCAGCTATTATAGATATGGAAGCTGTAAAATAGTGGAGCTGGGGGAAGAGGGATCAAGCACACAATGATAAATGCTTAAAATTGTCAAACCAACATGTTTGAAGCAAAGACCAGGACTAAAGCAAAACCAGCATCCATGTTTTGGGATGCTCTGCCCTGTACTCCCACCTGCTCCTATTTCTTCAAGTATAAGTCAGTGTTCAAAAAAAATTACTTGAAACTTTCATGACTGTGAGTGAGAGCAGGATCTCTCCAGTGCTTCCCAAGCACCCAAGCTCTCTGTGAGAGAGAGCTTGGTGCAAAGCTGCAAAGAGCTATGGATGGATGTAAATAGAGACATGCAGTTCTGCTGCCAGTCTGTGAGGTTCTTGTTTCTGATGCAAAGAAGGAATCTGGGCTAGCAGAGGTGAAGAGAGTACTTATTTCATAAGGTCATTAATCCATTGTGCCTTTTCACCTGAAAACATCAGCCTTTCTCAATGCTGTCAAATCTTTCTGTGAAGAATAGCTGAGAGGATAAACAAGAAGCCATAACCAACCCTGACTGCAAACCTTTATGTATGAAATCTGAGAAGGGCAGAAAGTGGGACCGAGGGGGCTGGGTTAGGGCCAGCTGGCTGCTCCAGCAGATACTCAACTTCTGTTTGGATTATTTTAACCTGCTGCCAGAAAGATAAAAGCTGACCGTCAGCCAAGTGTTTTAGGTTCAGATCAGCACTGTCCAAAATCCATAGGAAGCCCGTTCTGTTTTCAGTAGCCGCGAGGTTCTGTTATTGCTCGATGCACGCGTAGCAGCCCCTCTGAGAGTCGCCTTCTCCAGCCTCTGTTTAAATAACGAGGTTTCTTCCTATGAAAAACCGTGAGGAACGGTACGACAGACGGCCACATTGAACTAAGATTGCATAACCTCTTCCCTACATCTGCGGGATCATCTGGCGTTTCTCAATATGAAAAATGCAATAAATAACTTGGGGAGTGGGGATCGGTGCGGGGGATGCTGCCGGGCCGCCGGCTGTACCCGGGACCCACTAGTTGGGCAGCGCAGTTCCCAAAGTGCCTTGAGGGAACGCGAAAGCGCCCCGGGAGAGCGGGAAGGCGGCGGCGGGGCTGGCCCCGGCCGGGCCGGGGTTGCNGGGCCCGGCCCCGCCTGTCCCCGCGACTGCGGCTGCACCCAGGAGGGCGTCGTGGACTGCGGCGGCATCGACCTCAAGGAGTTCCCGCTGCTGCTGCCCGAGCTGACCAACCACCTCTCCCTGCAGGTAAGGGCATCCCTCACCCCCGTGCCCTCATCCCTCCCCTGGGCCCCGTGCCTTCCCTCAGCCCCTCCTCGGCTCCCGGCGGGAGCAGCAGGTGCAGCAGGCCCGGCTCCTGAGCTCGACGAATGAGCCTGGTTATCGGCATCCTCGCCCCTCAGATCCAGGGAGGGGGAAAAGAGCTCCAAATGCTCCATGAGAAGAATTTGTGTCCAAAGCAACAATTTTTTGTTTCTCCTTTGGCCAGCCCATATTTCTGGTGGAGGCCTTTCATTTTGAGATGTCTTTGAAGAAGTTGGGTAAATGGCAAAGAATTTTTTGGGCAGCACGGTATGGTAGTTCAGACACAGTGAGCTAGGCCAGAGGCAGGCCAGCCCGTGTCTCCCAGTGTCCCACCTCTCCCTGCAGCACATGGCCTCAGCAAGGAGCAGGTGTGACATGGCCATTGCCACCCATCACCCTGAATAGCACTGCCTGGTGCTGGGCTGCCTGTGGCCAGGACACTGAAGTCATGTCTGCAGCAAATGGTGCTGCTCCACACACCTCATGTCTTCTCATGAATAGGACACATAAGATGTGAGATTCCAGCTTCAGGAAAAATAATCGGGATGTCCTAGACTGTCAGCATGTTTCCATGCTCTGCTGTTAGTTAACTGATCCCTGTGACCAGCATTTGGGCAGGTGTCCTTTTCCTGCCAGTGCTCTGACACCTGAAGGGCCAGAACATGGCAGTCCTGTGGCCGTGCCTCCCCAGAGCAGTGGCAGTAGTTCAGGTACTCAATGCCTGGCCCTTCACCAACTGCTTTTGCTTTATTGCTCCCATCTGTCAATTCCATCCAATGGATGAAATGCGGATTTTGTTTAGAGCTTTTCTGTTAGAAAAACTGTAATGTAAGCTGGCACCTTCCTCAGAAGATCTGTCCCAGGAGTGTGCTAGCCATGGCTCCTGCCTCTGCTGCCAAAAGAAAAGAAGCTTTTTTGAGTACAGTTGTCACTTTCTGTGCACGGGCCTGGCTTCCAGCACAGTGGGTCCTTGACTCGTCCCCTGGATGCTAAAACTAGAACCACTCACGAATGGTTGGAGTGTTAGTCAGCATGTTAATGAAAATCTGATGGCAGTCACCCCTGACAGCATGACCAGTGAAAGTGAGCCCAGTTTGATGCTCCCTGTCTGTGACAAGTGGCTTTTAAAACAACCCATGAATAACAGAAGCCATAAACTTGGAAATCCACCCTGCCAACCTTGTAGCAAGTGCCTTGCTGCAGCTCCAAGGTTTGGCTGTGGCAGATGGATTGTGGGCCTTGCCAGTCATAATCACACTCTGTGTGCTACTGGTGCATAAGCTGGATATTCCTGGAGATGAGCAGGAGTCAGTCTTTCAAACGCTGCTGGGTTTGGATGGTTTTGGTTTGAGATCGGAGTTTGCCTCATTACTGAGAGAAGTCTTGACAAGGATTTGGCATGGTGGGTTCACTTCCAGATTTTATTGAAGTTCACAGTCTGAGTTTACTGGGATCCTTCTTGGATTACTTTGCTGATGATTAATACTCTCCATTTTCTTAGAATAATCAAATAGAAGAAATCTTTCCAGAAGAGCTTGCTCGTCTTTATAGACTGGAAACTCTCAATTTGCAAAACAACAGGCTGACTTCAAAAGGTGAGCCATGGGGTGGACAGAGCCTGTGCCTCCAGAACACCAGCTTGTGCAATGAGGCCAGTGGCAGCTGATAAGGAAAGCCATGGTGATTGCCTTGGCTGGAGTGGTTTGCTGTGAGCCTCACTCCTCTGGCCATCACACAGGTCTTGGAGACACTTTATCATCCGAAACACAATACTCAGTGTAGAAGAATGCAGCTCTGCTGAACCAGTGGAGACCTGGCAGCAGCTCGTGTACTGTGGTGTGAGATCTCCTCATCCAGGAAACTCCCTTGGGTCCCACAGGCACTTCCATGCAATGCACTTGAGAACCAGAAACATCCACATGCTGAACGATTTCCTCCTGAATGACCTTGTTTAGTTCAGTCTAGTCAGTCAGGGTAGTTTGGTCCAGTTTTGTCCTTGTCAAATTTGGAATGAATTTATATATGTATTGCAAATAAGGACATTTCTACCCTTCTTAAACCATTTTTATTTTTGTAGGCAAATGTTGCTGGCTCAGTCTTATGCTTATTAGAGAAACTTGACAGGGAGTTAGTGAGGAAAGCAAAAGAAACAGAGGAATTGGAGTAAGCAGTAAGACGGGAGGATATGGGATGCAAAAGAAGTAATTATTATTAATTTATGTGTCACCCTGTTGATCTGAATGCTCTTTGTATCCTTATTGCAATGATAGGGGGAAAACTTTATTGAGAATGTCAGCATGTTATACATGGGCCTCAAGGCACAGCACTCTTACACAGCATGGGGAAAGCTGTGATTAATATATCCAGCCTTTGACATTATTACCTTTGAGCCTTCATGTTTCTTTCACAAGCCTCAGTGCAGCCCTGAGTTTCCAAAGTGTTTTGACATGGGAAATAGCTTCACCTTGACTCATGGTTATTTAAGTGCCAGGTGAAAGTGTTACTTGCAGGCTTTCCATTGTGACAGCAATTGTGCTTGTGTGATCAGCTGGATGTGGAGTGACTCAGCTGAAAATTAATCATTACTGGGGAAGGATAGGCCCTGAGCGGGATCAGCTCTCTGAGCTGGTTACTGTTTGGATATCTGTACTGCAGGGGAGCAGAGCAAGAGAAGGGTTGTGACATGCATATACTGGGGTTATTTTGGCAATACTGTCATACATCAGTTTGATCTGATCATTAAGCAACTTCAGATTATGTCCTTGCAAGAACAGAGATTTGCAGAATCATAAGCAAATTACAGGAGAAGGTTCTCAGATAGTGTGGTTGCTGCAAGCACGGATAATGAGCCATTGGGCAGATCTGCACAGCTCTGTACCTGACCCCTGCCAGTGGGCTTAGCCCCAAGTCTTGTGTGATCAGGATTTTAAATAGTCCTCCATTGCTCTTAACAGTGTGTATTGTTTGATTTGGTTTGTGGGTTTGGGTTTCTTTCCCATAAAAAAAAGATAAAACAATAGGTCTGAATCAGATTGTTTCAGTGGCATTAAAAAGTATTTCAGTCTCCCATGAAAGATACTGAGAGGGAAAGCTGCCCTCTGGTATTCTACCCTCATTCAGAAAGGCAGTAAGGTGCTGATGTCACTGATAAGTTATTCCTGTTTTTAAGGGTTGCCAGAGGAAGCATTTGAGCATCTGGAGAACCTTAATTACCTATACCTGGCAAACAATAAGGTAAGAGGCTCTGAAGCCTTTCAGAGCTCTTTTCTAATTGAGTTCTGAAAATAAAATGAGCAAGTTGTCAATTATTTAAAAATATATGTGCTACATAAGTAAAACTGTGCTAAAGTGATATGCTAATGCAGGTTCATCTAAGGTCAGAACAGTATGTGAAAAGTTTAGTGGCTACACATGCAGATGTATTTTGAACACTTGTTTATTTGTGCACCTGGTGAAAGGTTTCCCTTGAGTAGGGAGGTACAGAGAGCCCCTGCATGCATAAATTACCACTGCCTTCAGTAGGCTTTGGGTCAGCTGCATGCAGATTTGGTTCCTGCGTGTATGTGGGGAAATAATGTGAGATGCTGCCTTATCAGATGAGGCTGGTTGAAAAATTTGTGAACAAACACATCCTAGTGCCATGTTTGAGCCATCAAGATCTGTAAAAAGCTATCCAGTTTTCCCTGGCTCTGATTCTTACTAGGTTTGACATGAGGAGGATACCCACACACAGTGAAACCATGCTAGTCTTTAATTTATTCTTTTAGCTGCAGTGGTTAGGAGCTGAATTTCTTCTTTTGATGGAGAAGATCCCAGGTGCTTTCCTATTAATGACCTAGGTTGGATGTCTTAAGCACATCTTTCCTGCTAGGAAATGAAACCAAGGCACATCAAGGCTAGGAAATGAAATAGCTTCTCATATATCCTTGCATCTGGGTGGCTCCCATTATGGCTTTCTTTATCCCCAGTGATTGTCCACAAATATTTGCTACAGAAGAAACTGGGATCTACAGAAAAATATAAGTTAAAACATCAGACAGAATTTATTTGTCTACAAAAATCCTGCCCTTCCATCCCACCCTCTCTCTCTCTCTCTGAATGTCTGTTTATATATTTTATTAGCCTCTTAAAATCTGGGACCATTTGATGTTCTGATTAAATACATGTGGCCACATTCAGGTTTCAGACAGGCCAAGACACATCCAGAATCACTCCATACATTTCTGTATGGAGTGATTGCGAATAGAACCCATTCCTTAGTACAGTAACATTGTGTTCTTTTCTCTCTTTCAAGCACCATTTCCATGTAACAATCTTGGCAGTTAATAACTCCATAAAAAGGAACAAGCCAGACTGTGACTAATATTCCAGAACCTTGCACTCTGATTTTCCCTGTGTGAAAAAACAAAGTGTTTGGCTTTTCTGGCTTTGCTGCAGAGAAAAAAGAATCCCCAAAGAAATTGCAAATATCAGCAAATGTCAGAAGTAGTTATAGTGAGAAGTTGTGGACCTGCAAAAATAACACATTTCTTTATAAATCACAAGCCAGGACAAACCAGATTGGCTTCAAACTGCATCTCCTCTGCAGCAGGAAACATTGTGGATCAAGTTACTGTGGTGTCTGGAGGAGAGCAGGGATTTGCTGGTAGTTTGCTCCTTGTTTTATGGATTATCTTAATGCTGCTTTATCTTCCATTGTGATCCCATCAGATGTAGCTAAATCATCTTTCATTAAACTGGCATGGTTGGTCAGAGAAAAGAAATGTAAGAGACTAAAAGCCTTCTGTGGCCTGTGAGTAACAAGTACTTCAAGTAAAGAGCAGATGATGTAGTTTCCTTTTTAATTTTTCACCCCACTCTCATGTTTTGTATCTCTCATAAAGAGTGCACAGTAAACCTTGTTAATGGGAGAAATTGTACCACCAAACTATAGACCAGATCCTGCACTGTCATTATTATTTACTATAAGCAGGTGATTTTGGTGGCAGAAGGTTTGCATTTCCCCATATCCTGAAAGTGATATGGGATTCACCCCAATCCAGTACTTCTGTTTCTATCAGAGCTTCATCCAAGCAAGAAAAATGGTTTCAAAACTGGTAATGACTTTTGTATTAACTTTCTGAATTCATTAGTTAGTGGAGAAACACTCTCTGCCACATGAAAAGGAAGGTTTAGAAGTAAAGTTGAAAGAGAATTGCAGCTGAAGAAATGCAGGTTGCTTCTTGTTAGACAATAAATTAGACAAAGCTATTCAAGTCAACTTTATTTTTGCTAGCACTTAAAATAATCCAGCAGGAATCCTTCAAGCAGGTAATCACTGAAGATCAGTCTCATGACCAAGTGCTGAAATGCCAAAGCAAAGTCATGAGCAAGTGAAAACTCTTTTTGGATTAAATTTCCCTTTCTCTTCCTTCTTTTCTGGTGGTTCTGATGTCTCTTATTTCACATGTCTGAGCCATGCCCTTTGTTTTGTATAAAAATTATGACCTAATTGACTGGAGAAAAGATTTAATGTACCACCATGTATCAAAATGATTGTCTTGTTTCCTGTATGAATTGTTAATATTATGTCATGCTAGAGACTTATTTCTTTCTGAGGCATTGTCAGACCTTCTTACTCAGAGATGAGTGCTTTTATCCAGTTCCCTGAAATCATATCTCCCAGATCAGGAGGTGAGAGATTACCACCAAAGCCAAGAGCAACTGAAATAATATGCAGAATGCCTCATTCCAGTGCTCACAAACCATCTGGAAATACTGACAGGAGTGTGATATGTGGGAAAGATCTTTTTTGTATTTGTGACCTTAAATGCTTAAGACAGGCTGAGGATGGAGGTTTTGGGGCAGCCAAAAATGAAGAACAGAAAATAATGTTTTGTTTTTTTGTTTTTTTTTTTAAGAAGACTGTTTTATGAGTCCAGTAAATTGGAAGTTCATGGATGGAGTTCATCAATGCACACTTGACATAGAAGTAGAGAGGCGTGTAGGCACCCTTTAGACAAATACATAGTTTAAGGCTTAGGTTAAGTTTTTTTTAAGGCTTAGGCAGTTCTCCAGTAAAGTGTCTCCTTTCACACAGTGTTCATATTTTAATATTTTTGGTTTTACACTATTATTCATAACCAACTGTAGTTTTATAGTCATAAAAATTTGAAAAATATGGTTTCTCATCATGTGAGTCTTGTTGTGCTTTGTTGGCTGAAAGGACCAGGTCCTGTTTCACACAACAGGGCTGTGAGGAAGATTACAGATTCCATAAACTTCAGGCTAGAAGGCAGATCTCTTCCATTGCCCCAGTTTCCCATCCTGATCTCAAATATGACAAAAAATTCAGTTATCTCTCTGGGAAAGATGTTCTCTCCAGAGCCCTTTGGAGTGCACATAGAACACTGAGTGGTCTCATTAGTACTGCAGTGAACACCTGTAACCAGGGTGGCTGTATCTGCTGATTGCAATTCGGTGTCTTCCCTACTCAAGAATCATCTGTTACAGCACTGTGTTAAAAATTTTTTTCCCAAAGACTTTATCTTGATGTATAAACCTTCTGGGCTTATGCTTCCCAGAAAACTGTCCTCCATTCAGCCTGGATTGTAACCTGTATTCTTGGTTTGTAGGTGAATGACTTTGCTATTAACAGCCACTCAGTGAAGCTGGTTATTGTATTACCTGGATGCTCTCTAAAACTGAGCTTTTTTTGATCATTACTTCCCACTCTACCCATTTGTTCAGATGCAGACATTTCTAGGGTTAGCTTTTAAAATCACTGATAAAAATAGCAACAAGAGCAACACATTCAATCCTATACCTGTTGTCAGCTATAAAGTTTTGGAGACAGGGCCTTTCTGTGTTTCCTGATACATCACTTGTTATTGAACAAAGTATTGCTGTACACTTTGCTTTGAAGTGCCATTCAATATTCCAGCATTTGGCTCAGAAGTCTCCTTGTTCTTTGGGAGCCTGAATCCCCCTGGCAGAGATCATCATAAATGGACACAGTGGAGCAGACATGTGAAGTGACACTTCCCCTCCACAATACACTTTTGTAAGAGAATAAGCAGTAGGTCACTGTGAGGGGGGTTGGAGTTTTTTGGCACAGCAGACTGGGGAATTAGGAACAATAATAAGCAAAGTGTTTGCTCTCTGAATAACAATTTCTTGATTTCTTCCACCAAAAAGAGACTGGGCCCTTCCAACCAAAACAAACATTTTCATATCTTAGAGCAAAGGTCTGTCTCCTTCCTGGAGAGATTAGTGAGTGAGGACAATTTGTTTTTGTTCATGCAATCTACATTCAGTTTAATTTATCTTTGCCTGTTTAGGGAAGATAAATTTGTAAGTGTTTTGCTGCTGCTCTAATACTTGGTTAAAACATTTGCATTTCATTGGAACTCCCCTGTATATTTCTTTTACAGCTAACAGTGGCTCCGAAATTCCTACCAAATACCTTGATCAGTGCAGATTTTGCAGCCAATTATCTCACTAAGATATATGGGCTCACATTTGGACAGAAACCAAACCTGAGGTAAGGGACTGGGAAGTAAAACAATACTGGTGTTCTGCCACTGCTTGGATGCAGTTGGTGGGTGATAAGAAACTATCTGGCTAAATTGTATTATTGCCCACTTGTGTTTTTGGAAAGAATCTGTTTGTTATTCTCAGCATGAAAGATCAAACAAACACATTCCAAGGGCTTTTGCTAGCTGCCAGACATTTCTGCAAATATAAAATGAAATAGTCCCTATTTTATTTGTGTATCAGGAATTGAAAAGAACAGGTTTAGTTTCTCAAAATGGAGATTAGCTGTTTGGAAATCTCTAGTTTTATTATAGTCCATTAGTTTTTAAAAGTAAAGTCAGGTGGAAGCTACAGTACTCAGTTGCAGTATAACTCAGTTCTATTAAAGGTAAGCACTTCAGAGCCTTCAGAAGTGTTCATACTCCAGATCTGATGCCAAAGGTCTCTGCTTAGTTTCAGGCTGTGCTTTTCTCATCTGGATCCACAGCAGCACATCCATATCAAACTCAGAGGCACACAGACATACCTCCTGTGAGGTATGGGCTTTTCTAAAGAGGTTTTGAGTAATCTGCAGCATCCAAACACTGCATCCAGATCCTGCAAAAGCATCCCAAAGTGTTGGGAGTAATTTACAGTGAAGTTTGGAAGTGGTTAATTACAGCTGACCCAGCTGAGCCCCTACAGCCCAGTCTTGTGATGAACTGAAGAATTCCCACTGAATTCATTGAGAGCTGGAGTTACTCTGCACTTCCTGGGCCTTTAGTCCCTTTGGCTCTTGGAAGCTGAAAGGGCTGAGTCACTCACAGATTTCTGGCAATATCTCACAATGAAAGAAGCTAGATTTATACATGTTTTCTTCCTTAATCTGAAGGTGCAGATGTTGCTGTGTTTTGATTCCATATTAAAATTACTGACTCTTCTGAAGTGATTTTCACAGTCTTCTATACCAACACTTATTTCAATCAGAATAAGAACTTAATGATTTCCAAGATGACTCATATAAAATCCTAACACATTTGTTTCAGTTGTTTTGTTTGCCCCCAGCAGAGTTCATGATCTCAGACTGATTATTTGGAGAGTAAGTTTTTCAGAAAGGCAAATATTTGTGAGTTAAAAGTACAGCTGACCATGCAGGGTAAACAATACTTTTAGTGTAGCTCTGAACTCTCTGGAATGTGTGATCACACAATTGTATTTCCATACTGAGCCTTTCCTTCCTTCCAAAAGGATGTTGCCAAGTTCTCTGCAACTGGTAGAGAATCCAAGAACAAGTTAAAAAAGCACACTTTGATACTTTCGCAGTTTTAACCTGTCTCTACAAATTCAGCTGCCTGCTGCATCTAGGGGTAAACAGAGGAAAGGAAGAAGTAATCAAAGTGACTAAAAGCCTATAATTCCTTCTGCTAAAAAGAAGGCTTATGAATTCATTTAGCAGTTAAGCCAGTGAAAAGTAGGAATAACTTCATACAGGTACATTGCTTTATACAGAATTGAAACCTGTGTAAGAATGAGTCAATTTTTGAAAATCTGTTTGGAGAAACTTCTTGTGAATACTAGAGGTTGAAAGTAAAAAGGGCAATGGCTCATTAAAAACCAAGTCTTCCAGACTGAGTAAATCTGTTGTCTTTCTGTCAGTATCCTATTCTGAGTTATAGGAGTAGGACAAACTGTTTCCTGGGGTATTTCCAGCCTTCATGGGAGCAGAAAGAATGGCGAGTTAAGAAATGGTTCTTCCTTATGAGACCTCCAGATTGGTTTTGCAAGCCCAAGCAGGCCAGACTCAATTCCAAATAGAAATTAAAACTGGGAGTATATCTGTTTAACAGAGAAGAATTCTAATGAATTCCATGAATTTTGAATAAACCTAACTTTCAGAGAGTATTGGGGCCAACCATTTGGTTTTGTATCTATATCCCTTGCTAAATTAAAGGGCACACTTTAAAAACAAGTCAAATTATCTCAAGGAAAGAAGAAAAGACTGTAATTAAGTTTTAAACTAGCTTTCTCTCAGTAAACAAAAACTCCAGATCTCCCTGTCTGTTCAACTTCATATTTTATTTCTTTCCAACAGATCTGTGTATCTTCATAACAACAAACTTTCAGATGCTGGGTTACCTGATAATATGTTCAATGGCTCTAATAACGTGGAGATACTCATCATGTCCAGCAATTTCTTGAAGTATGTTCCAAAGAATCTCCCTCCAGCACTATATAAATTACACTTACAGGTAACGACAACAAAGTTTTGTAATCCTTTAGGATTGTGACAAAGTACTGTGTTGGCGTGGGTTTCACACCACACAGCCACGACATCCCAGTGCACCTGGAAACATCCCCGGGCCCACTTGAAGCCTTGCCTGCTGTATTCTCAATAGTAGCTGTCCCCATGTCCTTTCTTTTCTGTCCGTAAGGAACAATGTGTTTTTGCAAATCTCCAGAATGCTCACAGAGGGCAGAAATGCCTCGCTGTGTTTGCAGGGAGATGTATTGCAAATTCCTGGGTGGTCTCCTCCCCGCATATACCAATATTAATACATCTTAGAACAGGAAGTGCATAATTCCATGGCCATGTCTCCATGACCTCCCAGTTAAGTTTGCCACTGATGCCACTTCTCCTGACAGTTGCTCACCCGCTCTGTACTGGCTTTGGTCCCTGGTTTCACACAGACCACAGTTTCCCAGTATCAGTGTCTGCTGCTTGCTACTGAACTGGCAATTCAGTTTGGATCAGCCATTCTCTACAACTCCTCCAGCAATAGTGCAATAGCAGAGTTGTGCTATTTACTCTCCAGCATTTTTAATTCCATGTCATCTGATTCTGATAAAAATGCTTCATCATGTCTGTGCTGGAGATCTGAGCCTTAGCAATGGGAGAGCCACAGTGGTGGGGAGTCTTGGGTCCGCTTGCTCCGAGTGTTGACAGCTCCTTGGACGTGCAGAGGCTGGAGTCTGTTATCAGCCCTGGACTGAGGCAGCTCTGTGCTGCCTCCCAGCTTTCTCTTCCCTTGAAGGTTTCACCAGAATTCCTGTTAAAGTCTTCTAGAGAACAGACTTCTCCAGCTTGAAGAAAAGTAAACACAACCAGTCGAATCCTTTAAATCGCTGGAATTTCTCTCCAAAGTATGAACTTACTTGTTCCCTATATTTTTTGACACTTACAGTAATCATTATCTCCCAAAGGGGTCTCACACTTTGAGCATTACACTTTGAACTCATCTCCTTCCCTGCTGTCCCCAGCTGTGTTAAGGGCAGAGGAGACGATCAGAGAAATGAGTGTTTTATTTGCTAGTGCACCCTGTCAGTAGTAACATTTACCTTGATATTTTGACTGAGAAAAAAACAGGACAATGAGAAATGAGAGGCAGCCAATAGTGGACCAAAAGTATCTGACAAGTATACTTTAGGTGTGATTTTTTTTCTTTTACTATTCATTGAGACATTTAGCCAAATTTGTCTGTGTTGGTTTCTACTTTATATTAGTTAGCAAATAAATCTGATCTAGTCTGTCCATCACATTATAATGCCCCCTTAATATTTTATGTCTAGTCCTTTTGAAGTTTAACTGCCCGTGTTAGTTGAACAGAACCCAAATGCTGTGTTTAATCATGCCAAATACTGTGCTTTGTGCTTCTGGTGACTCTAGAGCAACAAGCTGGAGAAGATTCCCAAAGGAGCCTTCAGCGAACTTGCTGGTCTGCGGGAGCTGTATTTGCAGAATAATTACTTGTCTAATGAGGGAATGGACAACGAAACTTTCTGGTGAGACTGAGATGTGCAGTTTGTACCTCTGTGTCTGTCTGCCCCCTCTGGTACAGTCATACATCTATGGAACAAAGGACACAGCAAAAAGTAAAGTTCTTAAAAGCTGGATGATGTTATGCATCTCACTGCTAAGTCTGAGATGCAGATGCTGCCATTCAAAAGCAAAGATCAGGGTGAGTGGTTGCAGAATAGTTTCACACAAAAGACAGAACACTGAACATGAGACTGCACCACTCCCTGCCTGCCACTGACCCAGTCACACCATGTACAAAGTGCCTTCTGGGAAAGGCCACCTAGAACCATGGAAAGCCACTCCCTGTTCTTCCAGAACAGTCAAAAGTGAGGTTATCTGGGACTTTGCAGTTTCTAGGGCACTTCACTGGGCATTAGAGCCACACTTTCATCTTCACTGGAGCTACTTGTGTGTTTCTGTGAAGGTGACTTGAAAGCATCCACAGACACACAGCTGTGAATTCCCCTGGCCTAGCTGTACCCCAGTGCAGGTGGTTGCTGGAGCAAGCAGGGATGCAATGGTGCTGCTCAAGAGCCAGATGGCTGCAAAAGCTTTGCTACCAACTGGTGCAACAGAAATAGCCTTTGACTGTCCTAGATTTAGCCTGGGACTTAGCACTTCAAAAATTTAACATTTTTTTCTCGGCTTGTACTGAATGGTGCCCTTGTTCTACCTGAAAATCCAGACCACACAATCGGTCCTGCCCATAATTTAGTTCTGTATACTCTCGTGATCTCCAAACACAAAAATGTACCAAACTGTACTTTCCTTTTCCATTTCTCATTCCCAGAAACCTCCCTTATTAGTTTACTATATCTGTGCTGAGTCCACCTCCAGGTCTTGTTGGACATATAATTTTTGTCAAGATATTCCCATCCTAGGAAAACCTTACAAATTTGCAGCAATGAAGTATTTTACCTAAAGATTCCATTTGTGTATTCAGAGCATGCTTGGACAGCTGGAATAGCACTGTAGTAACCAGTAAGTAATGTCTGTAACACATTAGTTCTTATGTTTCCTGAAAACTTCCTAGTCATCTGCAATGGGTTATGTAGTGTCAAGTAGATTAAAAGTCTCATTTGAAGGGAGAAACTGATTTGAAATACAAGGGAATACAGGGTTCCTCAGTCCTGGCATATAATCCCATTGATCCACATCCAGTTGGTATAAGTGGCTGGTTTGAGGGTTTAATTTAGCTTCAGTGGAGACCATGGAATCCAGATTCTGTAGCTTACACAAAGCAGCTCTAGCCCTGACTCACTTCTATAATACTGGAGGGTCAGGAGAAGTTCACTACCTTAGCCTGGGACACTGAGTTAGCATTTCCGCTTTTCATAGGAGTAACATTTCGTCATCTCTAAAGCAGAGCTGCCTTTCAATTTCAGTATATACTTTCAGAGAGACAGAAATTACTCATGCTCAGGCTTTGTTTCTGTGAAACTGAGACCTGAACTCTGTGTTCTGCTGGTGCTCCCATGGCATCTTCCTCGTGGTATTTGTTCACTGAAATTGCTCATATGTTGCTCTCTGTGACTGCAAAAGCGATCTCAGGCCTCAGCCCAGCAGCAGTTTGGGTGTCTGTGCACTCCGGCACGTTCTCTTGTTGGTGTGGCTGAGGAGCAGTGGCAGTGCCAAGTCCTAATCCCTAATAAAAATATGGGAGCTCCCTGTTTTGGTGTCCACATCACTCATATCATGACTCAGAAAAGGGCAGTCAGTAGTGGGAGCTATGCTGGGTAAAAAGGCTCTAAAGCAAAGGTTGTAAAATCTTAGAGGAAGCTGGTTATTGTTTCACCTTGCAGAATCTAAATGGAGAGTGTTTTCTTTCCTGCTTTCCCAAGGAAATTGTCTAGTCTTGAATATCTGGATTTGTCCAGCAATAACCTCTCACAAATCCCAAGTGGTTTACCTCGAAACATCGTCCTCCTCCACCTGGAGAAGAATGCAATTAAGGTGATAGACAGAGATGTCTTGACCCAAATTAAGAACCTGGAGTACCTTCTGCTGCACAATAACAAATTAAAAGCCCGAGGTATTCACCCCTTAGCCTTCCAGGGCTTAAAGAAGCTGCACACTGTCCACCTGTACAACAACATGCTGGAAAGGATCCCCAGTGGGCTGCCCCGGCGAGTGAAGACACTTATGATCCTTCATAACCAGATCTCAGAGATTAACAGGAATGACTTTGCTACCACTTACTTCCTTGAAGAGCTGAACCTGAGCTACAACAAGCTCACAAGTCCCCAGATCCATCGGGAGGCCTTCCGTAAACTGCGGCAACTAAAGTCCCTGGATCTTTCTGGAAACAATCTCCACACGCTGCCTTTTGGCTTTCCAAAGAACTTGCAGGTTCTGAAGCTGAAGGAGAACGAGATAAGCATCATCCCAAAAGGGACTTTGTCTGGGATGACAAAACTGCGGGAACTGTATTTGAGCAACAACAAACTGAAAGTAAATTCAATTTATTCAAGAGCATGGACAGAACTCAGCAGTCTCCAGGTAGAAACATCACCTTCTCTAATTGTTTTAGTGATCCTGATGTCCTTGTCTGTCTGCCTAAATCAAATTATGTAGCACCAATACTAAATGTGCTTGGTCCTCGTGTTTTGGTGTTGCATTGTAAGTGCTACACGCTCTGTTTCTAGAGTAGAAATGGTGTGCTGTTGTGCCAGAGGTGGGTACCTTCCACTGCTGGCTAGTCCAGCTTTGTTTTTGAACCCTGACAGTGTCCTGTATTTTCAGAAAAACATCAGTGAATGTTGTCATTAAAACTGAAATTAGGCCTTTCAAATAGCTTGTCTCCCAAAAGATTTAAAATCAGCTCTGAATGGAGACAGCAGGAGGAAGGAATGCATAAACAAAAACACTCTTAATTCTCAAAGCCCCCACATCAGCTTATAGTCAGACAAGCCAAGCTGTAGGATTTAGCAGCTCAGCTGGCTAAGGCACCTGGGGAGCAGCTTGGAGGTCTGGATTCAATCAGCAGCCTTCTCATTTGCTTAATTGTTGGAGAAAGTTAAACACAAACCATAAGGCAGGCAGGAACAATCACATTTGTGCTGAGCAAAATGACCTTTCAGAATTGTTACGCTGGCTGAAGGATTTGTCTGCATTTCCTTTTAGGCAACGGCCCCTTTCCTGCAGTGAAAGGTATTGCTTGTGTCATGCAGGGACCATGGAGGGTGCATATGGTCAGGTCACTGCACAGGCAAAGTGTGCACATCTCAGAGCAGATCAGGGATAAGGACATGGAGCATATGTCACATTGGCCCCCAGTGTGTATTCTGACAATCCTGATGTTAATCTATATGAATGTTTCCCTTTCTGTTGTGTCTGGAAACAACCAATAGCTTGTTTCTCAGTTAAGGTCAATCAGCAGTGCAGCAACAGTGTCTGTAGAGCTGTTTGCACCAGCTGCAGATTTGGTCCCTGGCTTTTATAATACCTTTTGCCTTTGGTGCCTCACTGATATGTGTGTATGTATGTGCATGTGCAAATATATCTTATGTGCAAAGTGGTCTGAAAGGAAGATGCTGTTGAAAAATACAGACTGCTGGGACTGTCTTCCTGCAGTACCTTAATAAAATGTAGGTTGTTTTATTTGCAAACAAAAATGGGTCATGAGCCCTGTTAGGCAGCTGGGGTTGTTGGCTGGAATGAAGAGCTTTCCCTCTCAAAGGTCCTGATTCACAACTACTTTACAGAACTTTTGTTCCACTGTCACTCCCTTGCAGTCAGTGTCAAGCCAGAGTAAGGTGCTGCTGAATCAAACATTGGCTGTCCCCACAGCAAACCTCACTCCCATTAAACAAGGTTTAAATAATAGCACAGGCTTAAAATTCTGCTGGACTAATGGGGCATTTATGGCTGTTGCTTTTCTTTGGAACAGCATTACTTCTTGTTGGTTGTTTCCAGCTGAATCCTTTTTATCATTAAGTGCTTAACTGTGCAGTTGGTTTCTGAATTGGTGCACTGGAGTGAATTTGGCAAATAACCATCCCATAAAGACCCTGATCATGCATACACTTAGTAAATGCTTCAGTCCACAGTTCCCATGGAAATCACTGGAGACTCTGCAACTGCAAAGTGAGACATTTACATAATGGACTTGGCAGTACTGGGTTAACAGTTGGAGTCAGTGATCTTAAAGCTTTTTTCCAACCTAAACAATTCAATGGTTCTATGATAATTGTTTTCCAGACTGGCATTATGTGAGGAATAAAAACACTGGAATGAGGACAATTGTTTGCAGAAGTGTAGCTTTGAGTAGTGTGTAACTAGTCAGTGTTAGGTTGGTGCTATGAAAATGCTACAATACAGGATAACAAAACATTTCTGTTGATCCATTCTCTTGGATAAAATCAATCTGAGAAATGATCATGACCTTTAGTCCTGCTGTCTTCATACATTCTCCATGTTAGAATATTTCCAGATGGTTTTAGGTGTAACCATACCTATCACCAAACTTAGCCAGCAAAGTGTTTGCAGTAGCAGCTTCCAAGGAATTACGATGCATATCTGAAATCCAGCCTGTTTTTAATTTACTTAAAGCAGACATGGGCTAATGCCTGGGGACAGAGATAAAGAAATGTTGGAACTTTGAAACAAACCAGCATGATGTATCATGTGAAATCAGGATGCTCAATAGGAGTGTAAGAGAGTAGAATTGTCTTGGCCACACTTACCTTGATGCAAATTAGAGGTAGATTAAATTAGTTTATTCTATAATAAACATAACTTCAAACTTAAGTCTCTTTCTGGAGTGTTTCTAATATTTAAATTCAGGTATTTATTTGACCCCTTGTTGTCTCTTCCTTGCAGTCACTAGACATGGCTGGCAACCAGCTGACATCTATCCCATTAGGCCTGCCAGAATCTCTGGAATATCTGTATCTCCAGAACAACAAGATCACAACGGTTTCAGAGAATGCTTTTGAATCCACACCCAAAATAAAGGGGATTTACCTCAGGTAAGGTCAAGTTTCCACTTCAACATACAAGATTTTTTCCTTCTTCATCCACTTTATAATTGCTTACTTTTCAGAAAGTATTTAAAATCCTTACTTTCTGAGTAAGCATCTTTGATTTATAGAAATATGTAATAAAACTATATTCAACTGCTCAGAAAAGACATGGATACACATAATTAGCCCTTTTTAGAGAGCTTGTCTTTTCTATGCTTATTAGAATGGATTGGGCATGCCACTAATTCTGGGAAATTAATGTTTAACATGATGTCATATTCCAATATTCAGCTGTGACCCAAAAGTTTACAGTCTCCTTGTAGAAGTACAGCTTTGCCTGTGTCTCTTGGCACCCTGGATTTTAACAAAATCCCCTACAGTGAGGTGTGTGTGACTAATCTTGGAGTTGTGTGCATTCCCTTGATAGTTTTGTCAGAAACAAGTGACAAGCTACAACTGTTACAGTTACTTAACTCAGTTTAGGGGCTTTGCTGGGTATTTTCCCACTCTGTCAGTTGGATGAAGACTTTGTTTTTATAGATGATGTAAACTCACAGTAACAACTGATTTAAGCAGAGATTTATACCACAAGAAGTGAATCCATCCCCCTAATATATTCAGTTTTAATCTGATGGAATATTATTGAAAATATTAATTAGAAGTAATTTATTAATCCCTATAGAATAATTGATTAGGCTGATCCAATGGATGTGTTCAAAAAGCTTGGGCTGCATAAGACTAAATATGGTCTTATTTTGTCTATATTCAACGAAACTGCCCTGTAGTTCGGAATAGTTCTGGAGCATACCTTTATGGATGAATGATTCCATACCCAGCAAATAAAATTACAAAGTCTGGTGTGAATTAGAGCAGTCTGTCTATTCAGCTGCTCACATTTATGAGATTTTAGTGAATGCTTGGATGTGAACCAGAAACCACATACCACACTCTATATTTCTATATAAAGAAAAAAGGAATTTGCAAAACAGTTTTGCTAACATATTCAGGAGGCAACTCCACCCAAGCTCAGTCATATTTTTAATGGGAGGCCATTAATCACTGTAGTGCTGTGAAACAATAATATACATATGGAATATGACACAGAATAGAATTTTAAGTGTTTTCAAGAGTAACAGACCAGTATATGTGACAGGTTCTTAAACTGCAGATTAGTTTATTTGTATTCCTGGAAACCCAAATAACAGCTGAAAAATTATTTCTTTGTTTCTAAAAGGATACTTTGTTTTGAGTTTTGTAGGTGAAGAACTAAACTATCAAGGAATGACACACAATGCCATGAAAAATCAGCTACATTTTGAAATGTGGACTATGGAGCAGATGCCTTTCCTCTCTGGGAAGGAGAAAGCAGAAGAGCAAGAGAAAGAATTTGTGGGGGAGGAATTCCAATATTATGATTTTTTTTCTTCCACCATCCAGAGGAGCCAGCACTTCTAGAGTGCTGTTGCGAGTCAGTGTAATCTTAGAGTAACTTGGGTCAGTGTAGAGTAGCTGCAGAATGGTTTCCTCTTAGTCTCTTCATTTCAGTGTTATATATAAAAATGGGTTTATTTTAACAGGGGTGCCTATTTGTTTACAGGTTTAATAAGATTGCAGTTGGAGCACTGAAAGAAAGTACCTTCCAAAACCTGAAGCACTTACAGGTACTGGATATTGAAGGGAACCTTGAATTCAGCAACAGTTCAAAGAATAAGGATGACTCAGAAGAGGAAATGGAAGATGAGGAAGAGGAAGAGGAAGAAGAACTGAGATAAAATGTGAACTCACACAGTCCCATCATGTGGGAGGTAACAACTGTAGTTGAGTTAAATCAAGGCCCCAGTTCTCAGACTCTTGTGTAAATAATTCCAATTTACACACATGATTGAAGCATAACGAGTGTCTGAACCCTGAATTTAAATACTTCCACTAAAACATGATGGGGAATCACAAAGGAAAAAGGGTTGAAAATACAATATTCTGTAAAATGGAACAGCATATATCTAGAGGCAATGGACTGTTCTTATTGGCTTCTGTTTATGGCTGCAGGAGACACAACAGTTAAAGATGCAGGTCCTTGTTTACTAATTCTGATAACAAAAAATGCAAAGGTATTTCATGATACTTTTATATATACCTTAAAAGGAAAGAAACAAACTGTGGAACTTGCTGATGCAGTAGATGTAAGCTGAAAATAAATAAAAAATTAGACAAAGTAAGATTAGACCCATTGGTGTCTGTTAAATGTGTAATTAGATTACAAACTCTGTCTCAAGCAGTATTTAAGTTAGTGTATTTCTTATTAAAAGAATAGTCTCTCTACTTGAATCCTTTTTCAACTGCAGAAGAAAAGATACAGAGAGAATGATATTTGAAGAATATGCATTTTTTTTCGTAAGAATAGTGATCTATTTACTGCATCTCTTAAGCATCTTATGTTCAAAGATGATGAGGTTCAGGACCGCTCTTTACTTCTGGAGATCTAAACTCTTAAGAGTGGGGAAAAAATAGTTTTATCCCTAATCAACATTTTGTCACTGAGAATGACACAAGGAATTGTTAGGAATGGTGTTAATAGGATTAAAAGATGATGGGGCTTGAAAAGGGCAGAAGGTACTTGGGAAGTCAAACATTAGCCCTCCTGGCTGGGCTATATGAAAACTTCATTAAACAAGAAATAATTTATCTCTACAGATTTAGAGTATGTTCAAAATCAATGCATCTCTGGTTTAGTTTGGGGCATGTGTGATGTGTCAACAGGTACTAAGTTTGTCTTATTCTGAATTCTGTATTCCATTATGTAACTTATTTTATTTTTCTGTTTTGCAGGAAAACATATGGAAAAATACATATATGTCTATGTGTATATGTCTCTATAGATATACAGAGAACACTTAGCAAAACGTGCAATGAATTACGCAGAAACTGTCATGGCACTGGGCCAGGCTCATGGAAGACAGTGTGTTTCAGTGCCTTATTCAGGGAGAGACCCTGAATGCCTTTCCAAAGCTTCCAAATCATCTTATACAAGACCCAGGATCATAAGGGATTGCTCTGGAACTCACAAAAGCTGGCTTTTGTTTCTTCTGTTTCTCTTCCCTCACTGTTTCCATCTGTAATAACAATATGGGACTATTTTGAACACAGGCCTTCAAATGCCATTTTTGTCACTGCATTTTAAGTGAACCATGTTTATGCCTCTTTTCTTTTGCTCCACCCAAAAGAAGCTGTTGTTGGCCAGGGTAGATGGATATTTGCAGTAGTTTCATGTGCAGAGCAGTGTATGAGGCATTTTGGTCATCAAACAGCAGTAATAATTCTGGATGCAATTATTTCTCTGTTATAACAATGTGTATATTTGGATGAGAAAAACAAAATAAGGCTGGATCCCGTAATATTTTATCTCTACTGCCAAAGCCTGCAGTATATTCCTGTTTTAGAAAGATTTTAAGATAAAACACTTGCTCTTGTGAATATATATATATATATATAAACTCTGTATGTCTGCCTTCCAGAGCTTTGTTAAAGTTTCTCTCTTGCTGTTGTTTGCCCATGGGGCAGTTGGGTGAATGTCTCTGAAGGTGTGATCAGAGGACAGAGTATGTGTGGTAGAATTTTTCACAGCGTATCTCATTCACACTGAGAGTCAGGAGTGAGGCTAATGTAGAAGAGATTAGTGAGTGTGGGCCATCTTGAAGGAAAACTATTAAGTGTCAAAAGAAATTTGTTTAGTTCAGGTCTGGAGACATGTACTCCCTTAAAGCCTCCCCTATTTATGATGTTGAGTGTTCTCAGCTCCCATTGGAATCATAGAAAATAAAGATACCAAGGAAAAGAAGACCTACAGAGGTATGAGTTTCTTAGTTATAATGTCTTTCATCTGAGGCAGCTAATCTGCTTGACAAAATGGTCTTTTCTTTTGAGGATTTTTGATTGAACACGTGTTGTTTTGCAAACTGCATTCCAGGATTTACTTGGAAACACAGTTGGCTTAATTTTTTTACCAGCTGTTTTCCTGCTGGCGATCTAGTTCCACACTCTCCCTTTGGTTTCCCATAGCACATAACAGTAATTTCAAGCTGTTGTTTCCTACCTTAGACAATTCAACACAATCATTAATCATAGAAGGAAAGATTGCTTCCTGAAAAAGTAAAAGCTTGGCCCTAAAAATTGCGAAACCCACATATTTTTGAATATCAGCTATACAGCTGAGCAATAAAATATCCTTCCAGCTGACTGCTGGGATAGATTTTTATGTAAAATGTCTACAGAATGTAGCTCAGATAGACTAGGTACCTCCACCAAACACCAGTGGAAGTTTTACCAGTCTTTTGTGAAAAAGACCAATTTATTAAACTCCCGAACAAGGCAGAGAATATGCAGATTCATATAGTTTTATGGAGAACTCTTCTATTGTCTTTCAACTTCTGTCCCTTGGACTACGATTTTATGAAAAGTCAGGTGCCTCAGACTTCTTTGAATCCCTTGAGTCTGATGCAGGGAGTGCAGGGGCGAAGGTTCATTTTAGCATCTGTAGAATCAGGCCCAAAATATTAGGATGATACATACATTGTTAAGCTTCTTGAGCAAGCGGCACCCTTTGCCAAAGGAGACTGACCAACCTACAGTTGAAGATGTACATAGTATAGACCAGGTAAAGTTAGGAAACCCTTATCCAAATTTATTTCAAAATAATAACACTGAATTTCTCCTTTAAATGGGACAATGTTTTCCAGCAGGAAAAAAAAAATCCAAAAAACAACTAGCACTCTTACCCAGTAAAAGCCTAAAATGCTCCAAGATTGTTCTGTAAGAGATTGGGGAGGGAGAGCCACAGGCCTGATTCCTCACTTACCTGGTATCATCAGCACCTATGACATTGGACATAATAGTGTCAGACCAAAATGTTAGTTTATTTCTTTCTTTAAAGGAATAAGAGACACCATGAGGGATGTTGAGGAATAATCAGAAGTCCATGGCACTATGCCCACATATTTTTTTGACTGTGGGTGGTACCCATAATCCAAAAATCCAATCCAGACCTTGTGTGGAGCAGGACCCAGGAACAGGCTCTAATTTTATTATTTCCTTTAGTGAAAATGGGACAGGAAATTGGCCTTTTTTTAGACCCCAAAGAGGCAACACAAACATTGCTTTCATATAACTTTGTTCCTGTGATTTGCTTGGATTTGGGAAAGAGAAGAATAAAAGTGTTTTAAGGCTGAGATAGATGTATGAATAGTGAAAATTTGAAGTCTAAAACGTTCAGTTGGCAATTTTATGCCTAAATATGCATTTGCACATGCTTGGTATTCCTGTGTGGTCTGTATGCACATTGAGGTCTGGGTTTATTTGCTGTTTTTCTTTTAAAAGCCATGTTTCCACATTACAGCGGATACTGCACAAAACAGGGGAAAATGGGATTTTTCTGAGTTATGATTTTTCACAGCAAGAGAAGTACAAATGCAGCTTGAGAGCTATAAAGAATTAATCAGGTGCCAAAAATAGCCCGGTGATAATGAGCTTTTATTTCAGGCGGTGGACACGTAGCCCATCTGTGTCTGCCATGTGCATGGGCCGTTCTGCAGCCGTTCTCCCCCTCATCCCATTCCCTCAGGATCCTCACCCCATGGCTATCCCCTCAGGAGGACTGGGGCACCCAGTGCCCGCTCCCTGCCCACTCCCACCTCCTGCCCCTCTCCAAATAACCCCATGGCCTATTATTTGGGGATTTCTGGGGGGAAAGGCCTGCGAGTGCTGTATATTGCCCAGATGGAGTTACGCCCTTTACCTGCCCGGGGTGCTGTGAGAGGTCCGGGGGTCAGACAGGATGCGGGGAGCCTGTTCCCCTCTGTTTACACACCCACGCAACTGCAGGGCTCCTCCTGACCCAAAGGGGCAAGGAGGTCCCACAGCGGAGCGGGCGCGGTCCCGCCGGCTGTGAGGGGAGGCGCGGCCGCGGCCATGACGGCCCCTCGGTGGGGAGGGAGGCGGCACAAGGCCGAGGTTTTCCCGATGCTAAGATGGTACCCTTGTGATTCCCTCTGCAAGGAGCACCACGATCCCGATGTCCCCAGCCTCAGCTGGCAGGAGGGGTGAGTTCGGGGGGGCCATCTGGGAGGGAGGAAGGGTGACGGGCGGAGCCGAGGGCCTCTGGTGTGTGAGGGGCGTCCTGCCCTGCTTCGAGAGCGTTACTCGCCATGTGGTGTTCGGGGTCTAGTGTTTAATGAACAAATAGCGCTTTGTGCAGTATGTAGATACTCTTCTGAGGAAAAATTATTTTAAAACTATTTTTTTTTCTAGTAAAGGTAGGACAAGACTACTTAGAGGACCTTGTAGGGACAGGACAAGGTGGAACAAGTTCAAATTGAAAGGGGGTAGATTTAGATTAGATATTAGGGGAAAATTCTTTATTGTGAGGGTGGTGAGGCCCTGGCACAGGTTGCCCAGAGAAGCTGTGGCTGCCCCATCCTTGGAGGGCTCAAGGTGAGTTGAATGGGTCTTGGAGCAACCTGGGATAGTGGAGGTTGTCTCTTCCCATGGCAGGGAATTGAAACTAGATGATCTTCAAGGTCCCCTTACAACCAAAGATTCTATAATTCTATGAAAGAGGAAAAACTTTCAAACGAAAACTGTGGATGAAATTTTAAGGGGGATGTGGTGGGGCAGAGGGAGGCTGCCGAGGGCTCCCCCTTAGGGGAGCAGTGACTGCTCCTGAGGAACTGACTGCAGATCTCACAGCGGGATGGGGTCCCTGGCAGCGGGACAGGGTCCCTGGCAGTGGGACAGGATCCCTGGCAGCGGGACAGGGTCCCTGGCAGTGGGACAGGATCCCTGCACGGTTGCTCGCCAGGGCTGGAAGCTGCCCCCCTTGCTGGGGGCCCTGGGCCAGGCAGCCCTGCCGGGGTGAAGAGCTGCTGCATCTGCTCAACAGAAGAATTGCTGCTTTTGGGACTTGGAGGTTATTTATCTTAGCTCCTTCTCATAAATCCTGCAGGACTGTACATTAAAAGGGCAATTTGAGAAAGGATCCTCCAACTCCTGCAGGTGCTGAAGAGCTGGGCTGGCAGGGCTGCTCTTAAGGCATCTGTGGCCAAACCCCCTCCTCCTCTTCTGCTGCTGTGCAAGACAGATACAGAGGACTTTTCCTGAGCAGATGTTTGCTACGTGCAGGAGTGAGGCTGTGGGCCTGCATTAGCAAAGTGGATAAGAGTGGGAAGTATCCTCCATCCTAGGACCCCACTGCCATTGTTTCTGCTCCCCAGTGGTCCACACAGAGCAGGGAGGCAGGATGGGTCTGATCAAAACTTCATGATTGTTCTCTCTTGATAGTGTTTCCTGATGCTACATAAGAGTTTAATTTATGATGCAGCTTCTCACCATGTTGACTGGGCCCAGTAACATTTTTGCAATTTTTGCTTAAAAAAACCTAAGCAAATTTATTCTTATATAATAAGAATAAAGACATATTTTACAAATAATATTTTTGATGGGAAGCAGTCTCTTGGAAAACTTCTATGATATAGTCCAAGATCCTGTTTATTTATTTCATAAGTGTAATGTTGGTGAGTCTTGATTCCTGCGTCTGGGAGTAGTTAGGCTAAAAATTTAAACATATATATGAGTTTTATATAATATGAGTTTAGCTTTGTTTTTTCAAAATTTTTCTTTCTCTAATGGGATTAAGTTATGGAGGTCACTGTAATTGGTTTATTATGTTGCTAATACAAGAACATTGAGTAAATTCCCCAAAGAACTCCATTGCCTTTAGCGAGGAAAATATTGGTGTGCCCTGTAGCTCTGATTCATGCTGCTATTCTGAAGTCAGCCAGCTGTGATATATATGTGCAGGCAATGGATGATAAATGTGTTCTAATAATCCAGTATACAAAGTATTTCCATAAAAATTCTTCAGTAGTATCCAAGGACATTAAAAAGTCCATCAATAAAATCCTTCTTTAAACGGTTTTGAATCAGGCAAAGACTTTAATGCACAGTTGTACAGGCTCTCTCAAGTTTTCCCCATGATAGTTCCAGAATCTGTTTTTATCATATGATTATGATACTGCTGAGAACGTTGCTTGTGATAAAAATTTGTATTGTTTTTCAGTATTTTCAACTCCAGTTGCATACAAGAAATTAATGAGACTCATTTTGCTACTTGGGATATAATTGTATGTTTGTTGACAGCCATCAAGGAATTAGCTTTAAAAAGATCTTAAGATATATTTTCTATGCAGGATTAAAATTAACTTTCATTGCTTACATAACACTCTTAGATGTCTCCCCATCTTTCTGGTGGACCTCTCTTTTGGGTCTGTTCAATACAAATGCAGCAGTGGGATAAAACTCAAAGCACTTCACTGATGTGCTGAAAGGTTGAGTTGCTGTACCCTGAGACACCCTCATCATCCACAGCTTGAATAATTTGACACTGGAAGACTCATTTTGGTTGTTCCTACTCTCTCTGCAAAGCAGGTAGGAAGAGCCCAAGTAATGCCAAACTGGGCAGGAACAACCAAAGTGACTCTTCCAGGTTGTTCCCACCTGTGGGATGAACAAAATGGGATGCAGATCACCTCTAATACCTTTTGTGAAATTTATGCAAGAGCTTGTGCAGGAAGTGCAGTATGGAGCTGTACATCAGTCCTGTGCTCAGCACCAGTGAGGAAACCACAGCTGAGAAGGAGCTGTGGAAATTCTCCCAATTGCAGAGCTTTTAGACATCCTTTCTAAACTTCCCGTTAGAGATAGATCTAACCACAGTGCTGGACTGACACCCTCCTGTCCATCCCAATTCCTCCCTCCCCAGATAGTTGGTTAGGAAGGATTCATGTCAGAGAAATTCTTTCTTTTATTAAAAAAAGTAGATCATTTATTCTAAAACAAAGATTATAGTGATGAACTATCAATATAGACTATCCAAATCTCTGTACTTTGAGTTTGTTTTCAGGAAGACTTATTAAATATTAAATAAATATTAAAGCATTTAAATGGAGAAGAAGATGGAAGATGAAGGTTAAAAATGCTCAGTTTGACTTAGTTCTGTATACTTTCCACATGTTTTTAATAGCCTAGTGGTAAAACCCAATAAAACCACTAGAAGCAATGAAATCATAATGAAACATCTCAAGGTCAGTCTCATTTTTCTTTTGGTTTTGCCATTTAGCCCAAGCAGTATTTGTAGCAGATGTAATATGAGATATCTGTGAACATAAAACACTTTTTGTTTTGCTCCCCTACTTTTTCCATCTTATTAAAATACTTTTCTTGGGGGGGGAATAGAGGGGGGAATGGTGGGTCTAGAGATATCAGATCCTTTTTAGGAAAGTTCAAAAGCAACGATTAACTACAATGAGTTTCATGTGGTGGGTCAAAGCCTGGCTTTCAGCTGCTGTGGTGTGCAGAAACACAGAAGCACACATTTAATTCCAAAATGAAATGCAGATACCTCTTTGTGATGAAAGATGGCTGATTTTAAAGCAACAAATGCAGAGCCCTCTGCATCTTGCAGAACAAAACCTCCAGAGATGGAACCTGAAAAGCACAGCTGTGACCTACCTGAGAACATCCCAGTGAAATTCCCAGTGGAATGGGAAGTCTAAAGTTTTGTAATGATTTAATTGAAAACTCATCAGGAGCAACATTTGCTTGTTCTAGTGCTGGACTGAATGCTGTGCTGGTTTGGAAGGAAGGACAGCTGTGAAAGGAGTTACAGATGGCTGTGGGTACCAGCAGACTTGCCTTTAGTGGCCATGTGGGGACAGGAGCTTTGTGAAGAGAGGAATGCCTTGCTCCCTCCCTACATCTCCAGCTGTTGGTACCGTCTCATTGTGGACCCAGAAGGGAAAGAAGGTTTGATTCTATTGCAGAAGTGATTGAACGTTTTTCCTCTTCACCTACCATACCCCACATCTTGTCTTTCTGAAGCCTTCTGTTCTCATTCCCCAAAATACCATTCTCTCAATAACAGACTGCTACAATTTTACTTTGACAGCCTGTAAAATTTCTAAAATACCCTGTGACACAAATCTGCCAAAAGTCTCAGCTGTGCCAAATCCATTCCCATATATCGTCTTCTAAGCAATAGAGGTGCAACTGTTGCTACTTTAGAAATGATGGCATCTGAGGTTCTGTCACTTAAAATGGAAGCTGGGCAATTCCTGTGAATATTGTGAGTAGTGATCCTGTGCTTCCAGAGAGACACAAGTGGCTAATCCAAGGTAATCATGAGTCTCCTTTACTGTGTTATGTAACTGTCTCAGTCTTCAGCTCATTTATCCTTACCATGCATCACCCTGTTGGTTTAGAAAGGACCTTTTCTCTGTTTACAGTCGGGAAGCAAACCCTGCATTCTTGTGGTCACTTGACAATGAGATCACATGGGAAGGCTGAGTGAATAACGAACCTGACCTTAAGTAGTGACCACCCTTCCTGTTCAATTGATCTCATCCATTTGGGGTTTTGTGGGACAAATCCTCTTATAAATTCCAGGAATATCAATCAGTGTCCTCCAAAAGTAGTTAGTGAGGAATGTAATTTTGAGTCTCTTGTCTCCTTAGTTGTAAGTGAAATCACTGGCTAAACTGAGAATTTTAATACATGTGTTTTAATACATGTGTTTAATTTTCAGCTCAGCTGTTAGTGAATGGGTGCTTTGAATTTGTCTATTGTGGGGCCTCTTTTCCAAATACAGCAAAGCCAGATATTTATTATTGCAAAAAGCTGTGCTCCCCCACTTCAAGGTAGGGAACAGTAGCATCCCTGTAGAAAAACTTTCATTGCTTTCTCTCTTCGCTGTACTTAGTCCTCAGCCGGGGGGTCTGTGATCTCAGCCAGCTTAGTGCCAGCAGGGGAAAGCCAGCAATTGCTCATTGCCTCTGTGTCTGTAGTGACAGAGCTGTTCTTGCTGTAAAAACACACCTGGGTGCTCAGCAGAGACACAGACACGGGAGTGCTTAGCGTTGGGCAAGATCAAAGGCAGCCTGAGCTTTCCACATTCAGTTCATTTCCCAGGTTACACATTTTGCTTGCACACATCAACCACCTTCTGCTAATGGTTACCTCATTTTTTATGGAAAGCACAGAAAGGACTGAGGTCATTTCCAAGACTATCCATCTGGCTCAAAGATGAAGCTTTCTGTCTGCTTTGAAAGTATTACCATTCAGTCTCCTGTTGCTAAAAGGGACTAAAATTAATGTTTATTGTAGAACTGAAAGCGAGACCTCATCAAATGGGAGTGTTACAGAGTTCCTGTATTTTTTAAGTGCTTTAGAATTGCTGGTATAGCAGCATGGGCATCTCGAATTTAATGTTTTTACTATTTAGATCATATTTGTATGTTAGGATTTGTATTCAGGTGGCACAAATAAACTTATCTGCAATTAAATCATTTAAGTGGAATCAATTAAGACTAGCAGAGCACATGAGTAACTGTACCAGTTCCATAAACTTCTGTGTTTGGGTTAGCAGCCAAAAGCTCTTGGGAGTTAGTGGGATGTGTAAGTGCTCCGGTGTCTTTCTCTCAGTTGTAATTGTTGCACAAGGATTTATTACAGCAATTCAACACCGCTAAACTTCCTTGGCATTGGCAAAATCCTCAGTAACCTGTTTTAATATGTCTTTAATGATGTTTTATGCCACAACAATCAGCAGCAGCTTCTTTCCTCTCAGTAGTATCATCAGAGCAAAGGAATTGCAAATTAACGAGCATAAAACAACTGCCTCTGATAAGTATGTGCTAATTTGTGTTACTTTCCAAATTATTTCTTCTATAGCTGTATACAATGCACCACCCTTCTTAATTATCTTCTTTCCCTCCTCAAGACTCTTCCCCAGTGTGCCTTGAGTATACTTCAGTTGGCTACATTCCCTTTCTGTTTAGCAGGGGGAAAAATAGGATTGAATGTTGCCAGTTAAGAAATATGTTCTTTCCACACATGCTTGAAATTATACCATGCAAACTGTTGTAATAAGTGATTGACTGGTCGACTGATTGATTTTTTTAATACAATTTTTTTGGGTCTATAAAGGTCACATGTTTGTTTTTATGCTCTGAAAGTAGAAGGAACATATTTACCAACACAAAGCTTGCACTCTAACTTGATAATAAACAGCTTTGTTGTTTTTGTTAGAAGGAAGTGTGATTATAACAGGAAAATGTGAACAGATCCATGCATACAAATATGTTATGGAACCTACTGCTAGTCTAATTGCACTGTGCATCAAGCTGCTTGACAACACACACCATGAGACACAGAAAATTGCTAAATGGAGGAAATCTTACTGTAGAAATTGTCAAAACTTCAATGTTCACCTCTCCCCAGCTAACAGTGGTGTCTTGCATTCAGTACAGAAAGACTGCAGTAGCAGTCAGGTGCTCCAATCAAGGTCACAATACACTAAGCAACACATATTTACCAGAACCAAGGCCTGAAGTGTCTTAGGCCTCCAGTTACCAGCATTTTATACCACAAATGAAAAACACCAGGTGAGAAACAGGACCAGCTGCCTTCCTCCCAGCTGAATGGGAGGCACATAATGGTGTAAACCCCAAGTTGTAAAGATCCAGACACTACAATGTAAAAAACATAATGGATTTCTAGTTTGAAAAGCAGAACTGGACACTCTCTGAATAGGATTTGAATGCAGAAAGCAGATTTTAAACCAGCCTGTTGATTCCATAAAAATATGGCTTTGCACATGAGACTCCCACCTTACCTACTTGCTAGAGTGTAACAGGCAAAACTGTGATTTTCTTTGTTGTGTAGGACTTGAGCAGCAAAACTGACCATGGGTCTTTGGTGCTTTATCTCATTTGAAGTTATCCTTACAGAAGCTGCTTAAGCACCAGAGTTGACTTAGATCTCTTGAGCCATGCCTCCACTGAAGAGTGTCACACCAAGTAAGCTGTCTCAGGCAAGGGGCAAAAGGATTTGTACTTTGTAGTTAGCCAAAGATTGTAGATGGCTGGGGAGGAAGGTGGTGGTAAGGCTAGGAGCACTTTCAGCTTGGCACAGTGGCATGGTGTGTGGGCAGACTCTCCAAAACCACATAGTCTGAAAATACTTGTTCCAAATCTTGGATCTAATTGGCCTCTTTCTTCATCATTTTTATCTATGCAAAGTGATTGTAAACTGATAGATGACTGGTAGGATTATACTATCACTTCAGGTAGCTGTAATTGACTGGGTGAAGTTGAAACTTTCGGTAGTGTTTTCTTTGTGGGCAAAGTTGGCATGCAGAAATCCTGCCCTGTCCACGTGCCCTTACCCTATTTCATCCCTGGCTGCTTGATCTTGTCCCTGCGTCACCCCTTCACTTGTGTTGACACAACTGTCTGTTAGGACTATGCTAAAAACATATGTGAACTGGTTTGAATTAAAAATACTTCTCAGCTGGTTCTTTGTCTGGCCTCATAAATAACTGGGTCTGTACAGCTGGGAAAGGAGGGGAGGCAGTGCAGGCAGGAATGGACAGCTGGGGAAGGATGAGGGGGGCCTCCAGGAGCTGCCAGTGCTGCTCAGATGAAAAGTATCAGATGTTATATTTGTCAGTCAGTGCTTCTGCCTGTTCAGAGAGGCACAGACCAGCCTCAGCTCTTCCCAGTCACTCATTCTAATGACACTCTGCAGAGCAGATCCTTTACAGGACTTGTTGTGGAGCAAATTGCTCTGAATCATTTCAGTTCTTCCCTATTCTTTGTGTTATGAATTTGTTGTTTTCACTCTAGGGTCAAATCAAGAAAATAGTTACCAACTCTACATATGTTAAAATTAATACATAATTTCTGAGGAACTACAGACAAAGAAGACCTATGTGTAATCTTTCTGGCTTTACTATTTGATAATTAAACTACCTATATTACAGTGCTCTGAGGCAACTAATTAGTGCATTATAGAAGAAATAGTCTGAACAGGAGCCCTCAAAGAAGAGGTGAACATGTACATCCCAAGAAAATGACTAATATTGAATGAGTGATACACTGAATCTGCAATGAACTAATGCACGAAGCAATTCTGGTTAATGCAGCAATTGTCCTTTTTAGCTGGGTTATTTTTTCTCTACAGATGAGAAGAGCATATTAGAATACCAGGCACATAATATCTCAAGCTGCTATGCCACAAGTAGCTAAATATAATATGTCAAGTGTATTGATATGGGCTGGTATGTAATCTCTGGATCAAGTCCCAACTTTTCAAAAGGTCTCCTCACTTCCACTCTGTTTTAGCAGAGACATAAGAAGACACTAATAGTAGAAGTGCACAGACAGCCTGTTTTTAAATGGCAGGTTTATTAAAAATGTTCTCTATCACAAACATTGGAAACATACGCAGCAGTTTTTACTGTAAGTGAAAGATTCAGTAGATAGTGGAAAGGGAGTGACTATCAACTGAATTATGAGAAATAATGGGGCAGTTTCCACAGCAAACTCCTCACAAAACCCCACTTGTAGCATCCTCGGGTTCCAGTTTGTGTTCAGTCTGCCCTTAGGATGCAGCACATGGTTCATGAGCTTGAGCTTAGAGTTTATACATATTTACAGTAGAACAACCTATAGGTTACAGGAGAGGACACATTAGCACCAGTGCTTATGGATTAGGGCTCACATCGCCTCTGCCACTGCATGTGCATGGAACTGACTTTACTGAGGAGTTAGGTTAAAAAAAGGTTAATAAATCTGGCACTTGGAAGGCAAACTGTGCTCTGCAGTGACCTAGGAATTCTTTATGTTAGGAATCACACTTGACTGTCTCTGAAGGCTGCCCATCACAATTACCTTAATGCCCTTTCTTGCACAAATGCACGTTTCACTTCCCCTTTGCTGGGATTGTCATGCAGGAATAGATGTAACCCCTTGAGATGAAGAAATCAGTGTGATTTTCTTACTGCTGGTCTAAAACTAAACACAGACTCAATATTTAGCAAATATTAGACAAAATTAGTATCTTAAGCAATTTTGGTGAAACATTTTCACATAGCAAAAATTCTACAGTGTTCATAATTACTGAGATTCACAAAAAAAAGGCTTTGGTTAGAAAATCAAAAAGGGTCAAATAAAAAAAAAGCTTTTTAAAAAAAGAAGACAAAGGAGTGTCAAATACTATATTGAAGTCAGTGAGTGCAGAATGAAACAATAGTAGTCCATTAGTTAATTTTTCAGTAGTAAAATCTTCCACCTAAAGAAGCCCATGTCTCTTGCAAGCTGTGTGCCTTGCTTGATGTTCACAGCTGGTCTCCTAGCTCCAGTACAAGCAGGGTGGCGATAATTCCACGTTTTCCTGTTCAAGGCAAAGAGTCCTTCTTCCAGCTGTGAGGTAGAGATTGGGTATCAGGTCACTGCGGTGTGAGATACCTCTCAGTGTAGCAGTCACACATTTGTTTCTAGTTCATTTATTTCAATAGTGCAGTGGTCTTTACTGTTGGATTTCTTAGTGTGATTCTCCACTGGTCTTTCTTCTTGCTCCACTTGTACAGGTATATGGTGCTGCAACCCTTTCACTGTTTCTGGTCCACGAGATTCGTTCATGGTCTTCACACAGCCATTTCTCTGGTAAGCCACAATCTGATGGACGTTAATAGGCTTAGTTTCACAGATCAATGGCACCTATGTGAAAAGCATTAAGATCTGGAATACTGCCACTGATTGCTGTATACAACAGGAAGGGAATTTTTACTTGGAAAGCCTCTGGGCTGCTTTACATTCACCAGGATTATCTAGAGCCTCCATAGACTTCCAGAAGCTGTTTCTCATGTACACTAAGGCATCTTTGCATCATCTGCATGAAGTGAAGGAGTCTGTGTAAAAATGCAAATTCTGTCACAACTCTAATTTAACTTAAACTCATGGTAACAGCTCCTTGCCATTGGTAAAGTGATATGAATAGGGTAAATAGAGACCAGAATTCCAGGACTCACTTCAAAAGTTACAGACTCTCAATGAACACTGTGCTGAGTTCTGGGCAGTGCTTGTCTTGGGTGCAATTAAATAGACCAATAAACCATTTGTTGTTGCTTATGCCTTTCTTCTAACCCATAAACTAACACCTGCCTCTTCAGATTGCACTGCTTTGAAAGAAATAAAGGGGATTTTATTAACCGATTCATAAGTTCAATACTGAAGTGTTCTTTAAATCAAACCAGATTCTGATGGGGAAAGTAAGACGTAAATACTGGCAGAGAAAAGAGGTGGGCTTGCAGCTGAGAAAATATGGCCTTTGGGTATACATTACTAACTGCACAAATTATGCAGCCAAAATGTATGGCAGACTAGCAGTATATTTTAAGACCATTACAGAGCATGATTCAAAGAAAAATCCCATCACAGATGACTAAATAATCCCTCAGGAGGGATTTCATATTACTGAAACTCTCTCTTCTTAAGTTCTGACTGAGTTCTAAATACAGCAGTGAAATGTTGGGAGGCCTGTGTTATGCAGGAACTCAACCTACACTTCTGGCTTCATAATGGATGATCTACCTTATCCAGAGGTTGTATTTTAGGGGTTTTATAGGTAGCTGCATGTATAGCCCATGTAGCCAGGCCTAATCTTGTCGTCAATAATTACTGCAGGTGGTAAGTACCTCAGAGGACACTGCATGTCTTTCTACATACAGCTTGAAAGAGCAGGTGTTTTAAATGAATGTTGCAGGAAGGCATGAGAATGGGATTGACCAGAAAGATTGCAGAATGAGAGAAATAGTTACAGAAACAAAACTTTGCTATCTATGTGGAATAATACAAATGATGCACAGAAATGAAACATGCCTTGTGAAAATTAGTCCTGATGAAGAAATGTTCCTGCCTGAACTATTCTGTCTTTGTGGAAGAAAGGTAATGAGAGTCTGCTCTGAGTTGAAATGGTTGGAGATTAGCACCTCCAAATCTGATGGGCTCATGGAATTAGGAACCTCCTTTGTCAAGGATTGAAGGAAGGACATGAGGAGTTCCTGTTACAAGGAATGTTATAAGGAAAGACTTGAGTGATGCATGCCAAAGATGAAGGAGAAAATGCATAGGAGTAGGAGGCAGGGGCAGAATACAGAGGTATGTGTGCTGTGTGAAATAAGATACAGAGGAGGAAAACCAGAGATGTAAGGAAGAACTTGTATTAAGTGTAGAAGGCATGAAGATATCTGAGAATGAAGTCTAGAATGGAGTCGTGCTTGTGCTAGTCTGGAAAGAAAATTATTGCAAGGGTGGCTTCAGATTATGCTGACTCTGGGGCTTGCAATGCCCAGGGTAGTTTCTTTTGATGTGAGCTCATTCATTATGCATATACACACTCATAGATACCTTTACCTCCCCCTACACATAGGTAGTCAAGAGCATTTGTCACCGTGCTTTGTTGCTGATCACACTTTTAGGACAAATTACTGACCAGTCAGGACCTGGGTGCTGAGTGTGGGACTCACAGTCCCAGCATCTGGTGCATTTGCAGGACAGTGCAGCTGCTTCTGCTCCCATCCCCAGTGTGCTAGACACAGCTGGCTGGCAAGCCCTGAACCCCAGTGGCTTTTCACATGACCTCACGGAAAAACATCCTTCCACCCCATGTGCTAAGCAGCACATTGCCCAATTCTGTTCTCTCTCTGAAACACCTTTTGTAAACTGGAGGAACCTAATATGGGAGCTCGCAGTTTCTTTGCCACAATACAGCACACCCTGGCCCACCCTGGTTCACAGTGTGGTTACCTCATCACCATCCTTGATAAACTCCTTCCGGCAGATGTGGGCCATGATCCCAGCAGCCAGTGCATCCCCCAGGACATTGATCATTGTTCTAAACCTGTCTCTGGAAAATGAAACAATCATGGTAAGTTGTTGGCTCCTTGGGTAAATTCCTGTACCTCCATCCGCTGTAATTATGGCTGAAGGCCAGTTTTGCTGTTTTTATGAGCTAAAATGTTTAGGAATGTTAAGAAGTTTCGTATCAGGTATTCATTAGTTATTGAGCAGCTCAGTTGTGTTTTCCAGCCTTTTCTGAGCTTGGTGTGCTGTGCTGCCACACACTTCATTGTGTAACAGCTAAGTGGAGCAGCTGTGTCCCCCTAGAGAGTCGAGCTGATTCAGCACTGAAAAGGTGGAACAGCCCATTCTGTCCCAGTTGATATGTTAAAGTCCAGCAATATGGCCTGATTTGGAGACTGGTGCTGCAACTATCTGTATTCAATAGAAGCAGAGGTCAGCCAGCACAATCAGTACCTTATATTAGTGATCATGGTACCAATCTCAGTGACTAAAGTGCTACTTAAGAAGATCATTGTATTGGTAGAATGGGCAGGACACAATCAAAATAATTCAGAAGATTGCTAGGTAATTACACTCACAAACCAAGCAGCCACTGACCATATTTAAATAATGTTCATTCCTGTAAAACCTGTGGTGACTTTGGCTCTTATCCTGGCTATGCTGTAGCTCTTAAAGATTCTTCATTTTCAGTTACCTTTCCAATTCAAATTTGTGTGCTTGACATTTTTTTCCTATATAATATAGTTTATTATAGTTTAACTATTTTTCATTTATTTACTTATGGGATTTCTTCCCTGTTCACACCTTCTACGCACTGTCTAGAAAATAAATCTATTAAAATACAGACTGTAAATAGAGAAAAAGTGTTACATTTGAATCATCCTGGAACCTATTAAAATTGATGAGATTTCAAATAGATTATATAGCTTCTAGGTCTGAAATATGTCTTTTCCAAGAAAAACATACACATCTGAAAACTCTGTCATATTAGTAACTTAATTTATAAATGTAGGTTATAAAATGGAGGTTCAGGAATCTCCAGATGTTTGGCTTATTAAAGCCAGTGACAGTCCAATATCAATATTGCCTAGATTTCTAATCCTGTATCTTAATTTAGAGAAGAATTGAAACTCTGTGCTGAGGGTTTTTTTTCAGATATTTTAGGCAGGTACTCAGTGCATATAAATGTTTACGCAGTTGCCTGCTTAATTATCATGAAAGTTCCTGCCTGAAAGCTTATTTGTGTGTGAAGTTACCCAAATTGTATGTGCAACTGCAAGTAACTTCAGCAATAATATTACACGGCCTACACCAAGACATGGTTGTTGACTCCAGGACCCAGTCCTACACTTGTTTGCTCAATCCATTTTTTAAATTCCTGCTGTTCAGATTTTGGGGTTTGCCTTGAAGAAAATCTCCTTGAAGAACATGTTAAACAGGGAAAAAAAGCAGTTAGAGCACATACTGATAAAAATTCCTGTTTTACACACTGTCTTTTTTATTTGCTTGATTATCAAATAGTGATTCTTGGAAAGGTATTCAGTGTTGTGAATTTTGGATTGTGCAACAAGTCAGCTGTGGTGGAGAAGAAGCTATATGAGCAGTGCTCAAGAGCAGTCTGTACTCTGATTAGTATAATTTCTAAAGACAGGATTTTTCAGTGCTCCATACTGAAACTCTTAAGAGAAGACACTGCCTGGCACATTGTTTGACCAGTTGTGTTCCATGTTCTGAGTGTATGGAGCTGCACTATGTCTGCACTATGCATGAGTAGAACCACAACACACACCACTGACATTTCTCCACTGAGAGGCCACCCTGCTGGTGCTGGTGTTTCTCTCAGTGCAAACTTGTCAGGTACCAGGTGTTGCAGGGGTATTTGAGCTGTAGATGATATTATTAAAGATGCAAAACTTTTACCTCATGTTTAATAAATGAGCTGGGAAATATTTTAATTTTCTTCTTTATGTCTCTAAGCACTAGCTAAAGGTGTGAGGGTCACATACATGTTATGGCTACCTAAGAGAGTTGTAATACCTGCAGTGCATTGCAATGCGTATTTCAGTCTCGTGAGATCATCTAACCAGCCTTCTTTAAGCATTCTTCATACTCCAGTATTTCCAAAACTAATACTGAAAATATTCATTGTGTCAACCATGTTGACACTTTTCATCTGCAGGCTCTTGAAACCACCAAGTGCCGAAATACAGAAATATATTTTTTATTTGAAAGGTCATCTGCAAAAGACAGAAAATTTGGTCTGTTCCTTACTCACTTTTTAATATCATCTGGAACTATAACCTGAAAAGTTTTCGCTCTGTTGCTTTGGAAAGTTGTGTAAGACAAAAAGAAGCATAATCCCTATATATGCTGGAAGGCTTACTGGAAAAACAATGAAATGTCGATGTTGCAAGAGCTGGGCAAAAACTGAACAATATAGAGGGGAGGCTTTTGTAATACACTCTTAAAATATTCATACAACACAAGATTCATTACTCCTATTAATGCTAATAAAAATAATATGTTATTACACTGAACAGGAAATACTTTTTCTCACAATTCTTTGTACAAAAAGATAGGTGGCTAAAAGTAGAATAAAATAGGGATATATAACAGAATGGACTTGCAACATTTTTTATCCAGAACCTTCATGTAATGAAACTCCCTGTATTAAAGGAGATGTATTTTATATAGCTTAAATAAAAATAATTTGGACATTTCCTTGTGTATGCATATGCTATTTAAGCAGTTAATTGACATGCTAATGAGATAGGGGCCAGTATTTTATGATTCATCTTCCTAGACTATTCAAAATTGATTGATTCATTGGCATTTACATTAAAGCTGAGAGTTCAAATAAACCACTCCTTATGAATTTTTAAAGTGGCTCTTCTCATGGGTGATACAAATCCCTTTCATCCCAAGTGTGTTAAGTTTCACCCCCTGCCCATGCTGTTAAATCCCCCGGGATTAAGGATGCAGCAAAGTGCCCTCTCTACAGAATGGCTGCACTTGCAAAACTGGGGGCTGCAAGCAGCTGCTGCCTATTTAGCACTGAAATCAGAGAGCACAGAATTGCATCAGGATCCGTGGTGTAAGGAAGATGTTATTAGTGCCAACATTCAGGCTGACTGTTAGGATTGCAGTGGCAGTAGCTGTACACAGCACACGCCGTCACTGGACTGTCATGGCTCCTGTGGGCAGAGGGGTGGCAGTGGTGGCAGTGGTACTTGCTGGCTTCAGAAGTGGCTCAGGCCTCTTGCAGAGTGCTTCACTATGCTGAGATGTTAGCTGTGAAATGTCTGTGCACTGATAAGCAAAATGCAGGAAAACCATTTTTCCTAGGAATGTTGGCCCCTTATCCTTGTCCAAGGCAAGGTGTCAGAGTTGCACCTTAAGCACATTTATCTGGCCCAACCTTCAAATTTGTCTTGAGGATCATCATCTAACTCAGCTAGGTGCAGCCACTTCCATTGCCTGACTATCCTTTTAGATAAAAGTAGTTCTTAAGTTTTTTTTGGATCTGACTTGAGGTAGGTACTTTGTTCTATTTCTTCATTCTCCCTCCCTTTGAATGTGAAGATTTATCAATGTCCTCTTCTGGACAATCTTATCTATGTAAAAAGCTGCTGTGGTGACCTTTTCAGCCTGCTCTGGTTTTAGACTAAATGGACTCCACTTCTTCAGCCTTTCCATGGAAGACGTATTTGCAAGACTTATCTAGACTCTCTCATTTGTCTGTCTTTTTCAATATAATGTCCACATCAGCAGAGGTTTTTAATTTGAGGCAACATTAACACCATTTCAAATAATCACTTCCTATGCCTTTTATATATATCATATTACTGGAGATCATTTACCTTTTTAGCAAAGTTGCCACCATGGAAACCTCAAGAGCTTTGTGTTACTTACAGTGCCCAGTCGACTGCAATAATCAACGTGATGTCGTCTGTCGGGAGCCCCACCGAGGTGAGAACAATGACCATTGTCACCAGGCCAGCTTGTGGGATGCCTGCAGCACCTATGCTGGCAGCTGTTGCTGTGATACTTAAAGAAAGAAAGGAATAAGCTTTACTTTCTGCAAGAAACCACACCATCTTTCTAAACCATTCTCTTTCTTACACAAGCCACTGCAGGGAAGTGCCAGTGTTTTGTGGGCAGAATCCAGGTGAGACGGCAAGAACAAGCCAAACTGTCTGCCCAGGGGTAAACTGTCACACACTGCCCACCCCGGGGCAGTTCAGTTCTCTCTCAGTGCCAAAGGTGCAGAGCAGAGGGGCCAGCCAGGCTCTGGGCTTCTCTGAGTTAGGCCCGTTTCTCACAGGTCACAGCACCACCCAGTGCTGTGTGCCTGGAGTCTGCCAGCCCCACTCATTGCTGCTTCTCCTTGGCAGCCGAGCTCCCAGCAGAGACCTCTGAGTCACCACGGGCAGCTCTTGTGCCAGGCAAATCCATAGCTGGCCCTGCCTGGGGCCTTTCCTGTCAATCCATCTCAAGGGTTAGGCCAAGGGTAAAGAGGCTGGCCCAGGGGTGAAGCCCTTGCACAGCACATGGCTTTGCATACTTGGATCTAAATATGAAGCAAGCATGAATGTGATTGTACAGCTTCAGTTTCTGGAAAGTATTTTTACTTGACCTTCATACCATTTTTTCAGCCAGGCAAGCAGAAATGAATGGGAGACATGGGCAAGAGTAGACCTGGCAGGCTTAACATTTTTTTTCATAATGTTATTTTTAAGGGATGGGTTTAATTCCTTTTTCCAGGAGCAAAAGTGACTGGATATATTCATTCCCACCCAACTAGCAACTTGCAAGAGCTAGGCCATCCAGCAGAAAGACAAAAAACAAATGCTGACAGTTTAAAAGGATGACAGAAAACATTGACACTGATAATCCTCTGCATTCATCAGTCAAGAATGTCAGAGCTTTTGGCAAGCAGTTAAGTCTCATTAACCTCCTATGGAAAATGAGGATAACGGTATTCACCCATATGGAAACTGAAATGCAGGGATATCCAGTCCCTTGCTCAGAGCTGTACTATGTACCAGTACAGCAGCAGCAGTATTGCTAAGTAGAGCCCTTTTCTGCAATAAAAAAATACATTAGTATGTGAGTGTGATGGGGAAGGGGAAAGACTTAAAACTATATTTTGCAAAAGGCAACTTGTGTAGCATCCCAATAACATTGTAATAGAGCATAGATAGGAACGGACAGAAGCTTAGTAGCTGAGTAACAGATAGGTATAATGAATATTGAAAGACTCTCCAATTAGTGCTGGACTGCTTCTGCCTCTTAAATCAGGCCACAAAGTCTCAAGACTTAATTGGGATCAAAACCAGAACCGATTAACTAAGATTTTACAAGCAAGCTCATCTGCTATTCCATCCCATCTTAATGTAGATGTTTCTTTCTGTAAGATGCTCAGTTGATGGAAATATGCTCTTTACTCTCTGCTACATCAATGTTTGCATTGATAGAAACTGCCAACCTGGATGTTACAAACTATGAGCAAAGTAGATTGAGTATTTGTGTAACAATTTTTTCCCTCTGGCAAAAATATCCTGGCATTCAGAATTATTTGAATTTTAAATCTCCAGGTCCTAAAGTATCAAGATCTGGGGTAGGTTTGGCCTATAAAATACAGTTAGAATTTGGATTAAGTTATTGAAGGTACAGAGTCCACCATGATTTCCTGTTTAGCTTCCTCATTTGTAAGTGTTTTTATTTTTCTTTCTTGGATTTTTTCCAGTCTTGTATTTTCATTCTACTGTTTTACTTCTGTCTGGTCCTTATGTACTAGCACTTAATATGGGGGGTAAAAATAAAGAGATGAAAGAGGGTTCTGCTAAGGAAAAGGTAGAGCTTACATTCTTTCCATTTACTATCACACTTCTTCATTTTTGTGGTTACTATTCTTTACTTCAAAGTGTGTGTAATTTCTGCTCATGCTCTGGGCCATATTTTAGCATCACATGCTAAAAAAATCTCAAAATTCCAAATCACAAAAGAGTAAATTTTAGCACAGGCTCATTCCAACAGTTTTCAAAGAGAGTTGAAAGAGCAAGAGCTCATATGGGCACAATTTATTTCTTCTTTTTGTAGTCCAACCAGGTCTTGCCAGAAGCCCATTAGTAAATCTCAGCTGTCCTCTGGGGTTTCAGCACTCTTCTCTTCTTGTCATGAAGGTTCTAAGGTCCAGCAGAAGATGGGCAGGGCCAGCAATGTAAATGGGGCAGTGGTGAGGTCAGTGGGTGGGTAGTTAAGTAGATCTCAAATATATTGCACAAAGCTCTGACTATGAGGAATGTTTTTATAATCATTTGTTCCCTGCTGGAAACCTGCAGGTTTCAGTCCCTGAGGAATTCTTTGGCAGTCACTGGAGTTATTCTGGCAATAATTGTTCAGCTGGATCTTCTAGTCTTTTGGATCCATTACAAGCCTTTCAAGGATGGAGTACACAGCTACAACACTCTCTACCCACTGGGAGCATGGTTGTTTATGAAGTTTTCTGCTTTATCAAGCAGAAGAGAAGACAATTAAAAACATCTGAGAGATTTGACATCTTCATGAGGACCTGCCCTGGTAGTAGCATCTGTCCTCCTTCCCTCTTCCCCTTAATCCTGCAAGAGCTTCTTAGCACGCACTATTCCTTGTTACTTGATACGAGACTTCCAGTTTTGCAACATTTTAACCTTTTCCTTTCGCATAAAGACACAAATCAGACTTAAAGTTGAAAACAGTTGTGAAGTTTAAAATAGTGTTTTAAACACCAATAATAATAAAATGTTCCCATTCTAAAAGTGATCAATGGATTGCCTAAATGCAAAAATGACAGTTATCCTCAAATAGAAGCACATCTCCTCGTGTCCACATGCATCTATTGAACAGGGCCAGGACAATTTCTCTTTGCGCAGTCCCTGAGCTCTGCGTTACTTGGAAACAACCCTTCTGTGGGTGATACATCCTTTGATAACAACAACAATGAGTTTTGTTCTTAACATTGCTACATAGAAGAGTTGTGCCTCAGACTCAACAAGGTGATGATCCTGTTGGGTCCCTTCTGACTCAGCAGATTCTATGATTCTATGCAGACAAGCAAATCCCAGCAGGTGGAATTTGTGCTTTGTACCTTATGGTAATGATCTGCCCAAAGTCCAGCTCATAGTTGTTCACTTGGGCGATGAAGATGGCGGCCACCGCCTCGTACAGAGCCGTGCCGTCCATGTTGATGGTGGCTCCCACGGGCAGCACGAACCGTGCAATCCTCCTGTCCACATGGTTGTTCTCCAGCAAGCACTTGAAAGTGATAGGCAGAGTGGCTGAGCTGCAGAAAGGCACAGAAGTTACTGTGGGTTACTGTTGGTTTTTGGGGAATGAATGAATTGTAGCAAACCTTGTCCAGGCAGGGGAAATTCTACCCAACCATCTGAGCACTGCTGCTCATTCCTTGCTCTGCTCGTGGCTCACTGGGTACTCACTCCTCCTGAGGGAGGACATGGACAGTTACATGTATAAATGTTGGAGTTAGTGCTAATTTTGCTCCCCAAAATTGGAAATATTTTTCTCTCTTTCCCTGTTTCGGAAGAAAAGGGACAGAAATCCCACACAGGCAGTGTTGTACACTCAAATGCAAGAAAAGGGAACAACAACCTGTGCAGCTTACTACTAAAATCTCTGGAAACTCTTGTACACTCATGGTTTCTGAAAACGTTTCCTTCCAGGCCTACCTCACATGTAAACAGTTTTTTATTTCTTCAAGGGGTTAGACAAAGATCTTATCAACAGCAGCCTGAAAATAAAAGTTGCAGACAAAACGTCTGTATTTAGGAATATAAAATCCCATTTTCTCTCTGGGAGAGATTTGTCCAAGTCCCTTGTGTGATCATATAACAACCACATAATTGCAGGTCATATAGTAATGTGTACATAGGTAAATGAGACATATGTGTGTGGAATAGAATGAAATGGTATAAGACCATTTGACAGATATTTATTTTAAATTGATCCCTTCAAAACTCTAACTCATGATTTCATACCCTAAAAAATATTTCTGATTTTTGTTTTCTTTAACCAAGACAATTAATGAAATACTATATGCTCATAAATTTTCTCATTTTCAATAAAAGGCACACATTTTTCAATAGTAACACACTGAAATGTGTTTATTTGTATATTTTATCAGCTTTTTGGTAACATTCTGCATTTTATCAAGTGGTCGCATTCACTGAGATGTCATGAGTAATGAAACTGCATTCAGGTGAGTGAGGGGGTGTTTTTTATGGCACATCAGTTTGTATGGAAAATAAGTAACACCACTGAAGAAAATACATATATGGCAAAATATTTTCCTTGTTATTATACCAATTTTAATCCACTGCTCAGTATCTGAGACTATTTAAATAGACGTAATATAGCAAACTCCTTCAAAATTATTCCAAAGTTACCTCTAAAAAAGAGAGTTATAGGGAAAATATTGGTATGATGACACTGTGGTCTTCAATCTCCTGTTCTCATGTGATTTATATGCCCTTAGACGGAAAATCCAGGTGTCTTTCCCCTGGTTTGGCAGTTCAGATTGCTCTGTCACCGTGTGTTGTGACCCTCACATCACAATGTGGCTCCAGTACCTAAATCTTGTAATGACCATTAGCTGTTTGTAATTGAAGATAACACATTGGATCTGCAAATTCTTTCTCAGTTGTTGCAAATGTCCTATAAAAGCACAGCAGGATTCAAAAAACTCTGAAATCAAAACTCCAAGTTTGCAGGAATGCATAAGCAAAGTGTTTCCATGAGTAGGAGCTGTTATTTTGTATTTGTGCAAGCTGTTGTTCAAGGAAAGTGTTTGGAGAGGAAAAGTAGCTTCCTGCCATGGAAACACAAAAGAAAAAAGACAAGGCAATGTTTTCATTATGATATCTCTGTTTTCTATAATTTTATGAAGTCTGACTGCTGAATGATTTACTACAAACTGCCAGTCACTGCCTGAAAATCCAGATAGAAGTCTTGCTCTAAGTATGTAAATATGCTGGAAAGGCAGGAAAGCAATGGGAATCTGATGACCTCCCGTTACTGAGGTAAATGAAACTTTTTAATTCAGGCAGTCCTAGTATTTAATCAATACTTACTTCGAAAAAGAAACACAGCAAAGTATAACCCCATAATCCCCAAGCTGCACATGAGATGCCATTTCACTCTTGGACATGCCTGTCATTTTTCACACAGTCATTTGTGAATGACTGAAATTCTCTGTGTCTTGTTTTCCATAAAATGTTCATAAAAGAAGAGGATGAGGCTGTGGCTCACAAATAATGTAGAACTGAAAGTCCTGGAATAGCTGCAATTAGGAGCAGACTCAGTAGCATTTCTAGATGTTCTGACTAGCAGCTTGGCCAAGAAACAATTATTTAACTTATTATTCATTGTCTCCCTTTTCTGCAGCTACTCAGTTTTGGAGAGTTACGTGTTTTTAAAGACAGTCTTCCCTCAGACACTTGGCTTTTCTGTAAGAAAACCCTGCCTAATTTCTCTGGGGTGAAAAGAGATCAAAAAGGTGATCTTACAAGTCCTTTCCACTTTGCCCACACTCTGACATACCAGAACATTAAACCAAAGTGTCTGCCTGTTCTGAGGGCAGAGAGCTGAGCTGTCAAACATGCAGATGTTAACTGATTGACATATTCCAATTTGGTTGAGATGTGAAAAAGATGGTGCAAAACAATCTTATAGTACCAATGGCACAACCAGCAAAATCCCTATCTATTTCCATTGTTGTCAATAGATTTTGTGACACTGTTTTTGCAAGAATTCAACTTTTAAACTTGTGCAGTATCTCACAGAGCCAGGTGTGTCTTTCATTTAAATTTTGTGCTGATTGAAGTAAAATTTCTAAGGCACATAACACACTGGAGTTGTTGTTAAATATTACAATAAAAAAGAAAACAAACTGGGTTGACCCAGTCAGACTTTTTAGTCAGAGTCAAACTCTCTCTTACAAGATTGCCACTTTACATCCCTGATTACCCTTTCAGCACCTGTTTCATATAAATGAACTTTCCCTGAATACAGGTGACAGAAGTTATGTGGAGTATCCTAGGAGAGGTTGTTTTGTTCAATGATTGTTCATTTTTACTCATAATGTATCATCTGGCACATACCAGAAAAATATGTCTTATTTAAGGCTTTGGCTGTTGGTGACTCTGAGGAGGCAAAGGAAAAAAGCTCCTACTGTAATTTTGGAGTAATATTAATATATAATTTCCATATTATAAAAAACATTATCAAATAAATAATTTGTCTAGTTTGTTGTTCTGGTTAAATTAGGTGAAGTTTGTTTTCTTGAAAGCTACTTTTATCTAGTGTTAAACAGTGGAGCAATAACATTAAAGCCTGACATTTAATATTTATTAGGAGGAAAAATACTCTAAAGCACTGATCTTAATCTGTTAAGTCTTTTAAAAACTGACCCAAGGCTTTCAGCTGAGAGGTATCTTCTCCCAGCATTAACTCTGACAATTAAAAATACATTTTCAGAGTCTTATCTCAATTTTGGGATAAAATGCTGCAGCTGCAGAGACTGAGCATAAGCTAATGCTGGCCCAGGCCAAGCTCTTACTAGTGAGAGCCACAAAGACAGCCAGCCACTGTGGAAGAACAGCTGTTCAGCCTGCTCAGTTTATCTTATCATTCAAATGCATTTTGATATTTGCTCCAAAAAAATCAGCAGACTGATCTCATCTCCCCTGTCTAAATCTGCCTTTAATTTACACTGTGCAATAGCCAAGATCTTAGTGTTTCATAAGCAGCAAAAACCTTGAAAAACTCATGGTTTATAATTCGTCTTCAGAGAAGATGAAAATTGCTTCTTTTGATGGGATGTCACTGAAAAGATGCTGCTTTAATTCATTAATGATATGGAAAGATGACCTAGAAAAACAAAATTATCTCTTGCCATTGGAATGAGGAAAGCTAAAATCAAGAAGAATTTTGCCTGCAGGCCAGATACTGCTTTTTCAGTTTGGTGAGAGGTGATAAGATCAGGGGCAGTGTGGGGGGAAGAAAGCAGAGTCAGGAATCCCCAACTGTGCAGCCTGGACACCCCAGAGCAGGGTGGGCAAAGGCAGCATGTGCCTACCCTCAGCGATGCAGGAAGAAGGAGCTGTGCACGTTCGTTGTGTCCTAAAGGATGCACCAAAGGAAAAAGATCTGCTTATCTGCCCCTCCCTCTCCATTGATGTCTCTGCAAACCAAACTGTTGCTGTGATTGGGATTTCTGCAGAAATATAAGGGGACTGAGAACGGGGTGCAGAACCTCTCCCTAGAGCGAAACAAGCAGAAATAATGTTGAGATTCAGTAAAATCATTGCCATCAATGGCTGCTTAGTGGCTTTCAGGTTCTCTTGTGTTACATTCTTGGGTTTTGTAAATGGTATTGTCTTTGCTTCTTGTAGTTTGATCTCCAGCTTTAAAAACAAGCTTTCCAAAGGTGCCGACTATCTACAATGAGTATCAGCACACAGACCTGTGGTTTTCTTTCTGTCTTTAGATGTAGACCTGAACCAACACAGAAACATCTCCAAGAAACAATCAGTATTCTTAAAATCAACTCTTTGTTCTCCTCTAGGTTGGTCTGAGAATCCAATACCCACATGACAAATGTTATATAATGCCCCTGTGGCGAGTCTTATTTAACCAAATACAGATGTGTTGACTGTCAGGAGAGGCAGCTCTCCTGTCCAGGCCCAATTATTTGTGCATGTTCTTTTGGCAACAGCTCAGTTATGTGCAGTGTCCATTCCTTTCAGTGTAACGAAGGTGAAAAGTTCAGCTATCTCTAGACAAGGCACTGCTATTTGAGCAGAAAAACATTGGAATCCATGTTGGACCTGTGTTGGATTTGCAAAATATACATAGTCCTAAGGAGGGACAAACAGCTAAATCCAAAAATGTCCAAGGCCCAAATCCATGTGTTCAGAGCCTTTCCTCAGGACTCACCTTAAATTTGGCAGTACTTCAGCTTCTGTCAATAAAGATATTAAATCTGGTAGCAAGTCCTGCTGGTGTTTTTGGTGCCTAAACTGAGCTGCTGGCTGGTGCCAGAGCTCTGTTCCCAAATTACACCCTCTCTGGGCCTATAAATAATTATTCATCACACAGCTGAGGGGAGAAAGTTCTGTCTCAAAGCACTTGATATCCCCAGAGACCGGATCTTGTCAGGGAGTCATCGCCCAGGAGAGCCAAAGTTAGCACAGGTTTAAGAGAAAGCTGAATTCCCTGTGTATTCCCCACTGTTGGTGGGCACTCTCACATCAGCTTGGGGTAAGGAAATGGGGCTGAAGAAAACCTCAAGTAAGGATTGGTTTCCCTTTAAGAGGCTCAGCAGAGACAAACACCTCTCGCTCATCAGTTTCCAGATCAGTAAAGGACTCTTAAATTGGTGATAAACCCAAAATGCAATGCTGATGAAAATATGGAAAATTGGGAAAAGTAATATATTTTGAAATGGTGAAATATGTGCTGGTCCTTAAAGTCTTTATGAAACCTCCCCTGATTAAAGTTCTATAGATGCTAAAGATAAAACAAAATATTATCCTTTTTTTTTTTTTTTCCTAGAAAGAGAAATATTTAGGTTGGATTTTTAGTAAAAGTTATCTCTTTCTAGAAAAAAAAAAGAGGGAATGAATGGAATGGCACATATTAAAAAACCGAGTTGTCAGCAATAGAGTTCTTCAGAAAGACAATTCCTAGAGAAGGAGGGCAGATGGTCAAGTGTGTCAAATGTGAGCTTGGTGAGCCTTTTCCAACATTAACATCTTTGAGTGCAAAATTCTCATCTTACTTGAATCTGGGGATGTGGTGACATCTCAAGCTACAAACTTTTTACACTCTGATTAAAAAGATTTCCTTAATTATTTCAGTGTAGTTAGAACTTAAACACCACCCACCATGTAATTTTTCTTGATTTTGTATTTCTCAGTATGCTGCTCTTTATAGGTCATTTTGGAGCAAACTATTATATATGAAAACACCTTGTAAAATGTAACAATGGAAATGCCATACTTTCTGTACTGAAATAATAATTCCCTCCTCCCCTTTCTTTTAATCCTCTACATTCCTTCAGCCACAGATGCCATGAAACTGTGTTGTCATATTGGCTACACAGAAATGTTATTTTAACTGTCATTCTTGTCTCTACTCCATGCAAGGCAATTCCAGCCCTTTCAAGCACATCTCATTCACCATTTTATCCATGTTGGGAGTCATTTTCATAGCCAGTTCACAAGCTGGTTCCCATTTACACTGTACCTTTGTTCAGCTATGGTTAAAACTCATTGTACATCTTCCCTAAAAAGGGTGCAAAAAATATTATTTCTTGAGCACAACAGTTAAATACTTTCCCAGTGCTGGACAATAGCTTGCAACCACAGTCTTTTCTTAATGTACCAAGAGACAAAGACTAAGACAAGTAGAAAGGATAAAATGTTTCTACATGACTGAAATAAGAGGTTCCCCACTAATACCAAAAATGAAGTCTGGATAAACTGTGTGTCCCTCATACACATTAACTTTGTAGAAGCACAATATTTTTTTATATGGAAAAAGAACTTATTTCCTTTCTAGTCCTCTACCAAAAAAAAAAAAAAAAAAAAAGGTTTTGTCCAGTGTTTTTTAAACCAAGGGAAAACAATGTGACAAAATCATTGTCCAATGACTCCCACATAACTTCCAAATGTTGAGACAGACATGTTTTAGATTTATACCAGTGAATTGGACAGAGACCATTGTTCAGATACAGATGTATCTGCTCCACTACAGCAATAGTGTGTTCTTCCCAAGCGGTGGCTGCAGTAAGGATCTAGCAAGTATTTTACCGGATCTGTCTAGAAACTCTGTAATACCTGGAGGATGTGGCCAGAGCAATGAGCAAGGCTTGAAGGATCCCTCTGATGAAGACAATGGGATTCTTCTTGGTGATGAAGAAGTACATCATTGGCAGAATAAACAGCCCGTGCACCACCAGGCCGCACACCACCGTAATGGCATAGAAACCCAGCTTCTTCCCAATGGCCGAGGGGTCATCCATTTCTAGGATTTTGCCAGCTATTAGGAACACAATTCCAAATGGAAAATACCTGAGCAAAAGGAAAGACAGTCATTATTAGGAGACAGCTCCTTCCCATCACACTGTAAGAATTGGCAGATCCTTCCAAAGGCAGAGCAATAACAGCACTGTCTGTCTTCAGCTGTTCTGTTTCCACACGAGAGGAGGGTGCCCTGAGGATTGGGCTGAACAGTTTTTTCTGCAGGGTCTCCCTCGGCACAACTGAGGTTACAGTGCTGGCAGGGAACGACTTTAAATTGGTTCCAAAGGCAGCTCTGACTATTTAGCTTCAGGCAGGTAAATTACTGGGAAGAGGGGGAATAAATCTTAAGCTCTTGTCATGTGTTTGTGCTCATGTAACTGTTCATGGATTTTCATTGGAAGTTCTTAAGTAAATGTTTATGTTGCCTTTGGAAGACAGAGGAGAAACACCAACATACATTAGACATGCTCTTGGACTGCCTGGGGATTTGATTTGGGGCAGATAAATAGGCAGAAGAATTGTTAGTTTCTGAATCCACTCTGGACAGGTGCATTACCAAAAGAGTTGTGCTTCTGTGCACAGCTGCATACAAAGCCATGGATGCCAAAAAGCTTTAGATTAAAAAAAAAAAAGATAAAAAATGTGGGGGTATCCAGCCATCTTTCCCTTGCAGCTGTGCCATCTCCGGAGACTTTACACAACTTCCTCATTTTTCCAGAAATAAACTACCTCCTTTGACGTATCCAACCAAGCAATCATTCCTTGACCCTGCTCAGTCAGATTGGACCATGTAGCTGGAAAGAGAGGCTGGTAGTGATTCCCTGCCCCATGTCAGGCTGAGCCACACTGGGGGACTTCTGAAGTGGGGAGAAGGTGCTAAGATGATGGCTCTTGTTATTGGCAGCCACCTGCTGTTCCTCTGGGCAGGTGTGTTGGCAGGTGTTGGCAGGTCTGGCTGGGTCTGCAGCAGTGCTGGAAGGGATGGAAGTACCAGCTAGAGCATCCCATCATGCTTTTCCCTTGTGTGAGCTGGGTGGCTTTAATCCCTCTTGGCATGCCCAGGGATTGGCAGTGCCCTGAGGGCATTCAGCACACCCCACCCAGCTATACCATGTTCTGTTATTTGGAGTAACACAGAGGGTGTCCCTGTCAACAGGGTATTACAGACCAGGGACAGATGTGTGTGCATCCTCAAATGCTGAGGCCCTGCAAAACTAAGGATTGTTCGCCCTTGTTTATTTCCCTGGAAATAAATTTGTGAGATTTCTGCATTTTCTTCTGTTGAAATGTTACTCTTTTAAAAAAATACTGATTTTCTTACTAAAACAGCTACTTACCAAACAGCAACTGCCACTATCTTCATGACAGATTCATTCAAACACTGGCAAAAGCTGACCAAAGGGATGCCACTGTTCCCCATTCTTCCCAGCATTATACCTGCAATCAAAGCATTCAGGCTCAGTTGCTCAGGTGTCTTCACACACAGCCCCAGTGCTTTCCCTCCCTGCTGAAACTCACAGCCCCCTGATATCAAGCCTGTGTCCTTAACCATCTGTCATAGAGCCCTGGGAGGGATTTACCTGCTCTGAGTGATCCATGGAAGACAAACTGAGAAACATTTTCTAGTGAAGGAAGCTGTTTCTGCCTGCAACTGGGCAGCACTCATGAGAACTTGGGAGGCAAAGCCAGATTTTGAGGTTTGCTCTGGTAATGGGGAGTTAGTAATGAAGTCTATTATATTTTTAGTAGCGTCCTGTCTACATGATAATAATTAAGCTTTATAATCAGCCAGGCTTTGCAGTTTTGGGGGAGGTAAGGAAATGAAGTTTCATGAGGAGAAAGGCCAAATTGCTAGAAGGACTAACCAGTAAAGAAGAAAGCAAATAAAACCCTTTTATGTGCCCCCATTGCTCAGAAAGGAAATGAATACAGCTCTGGGATGTGTCATATAACCATATATTCTCCAGACAGTGTTAGTTTCCATTAATGCATATAAATAGATGACATTTTCCTATAGCTAATTATCCTCCCTGAAAGGATTATAAGTGATTGAGTCAATTGCTCAAGGAAGCACTTCACAAACCAGCTGTACCAAGGGAGTTTGCCTTTGAGGGGAGCTGCCTGAGGAAGCAGGGGCTGGCAGTGGGGTGTGTGCTGCCACTTGCCCTGGCTGTGCAGTGTCCTTGCTTTGAGCAGGAGCCTGGGCTCTGGCCCTTGGAGCCCACAGCTTGAAGCCACATCTCAGGCAGTGCCAATTCCAGGGCCATCCCCTGTTGGGGCAGGGAGGGAGGCTTTCAGCTGCTTTATCCAGGGATTTCACAGTAGCAATGCACTCAAGATGTGAGTTTGTGAGCCTGTTAATATTCATCTAAGCCATAACTTCTAGGTCAGAAGACAACACTTTCATTAAGCATGTTGCTCATCTTTGGTAATAAGACATTAATTATGGTTCAGCTCTTCTAGCTTTGTCAGTGGCTGTTTCTCAAGAGTTGTCTTCTAAATCTGTGTAATTTCAAAAAAGAAGATATGTCTTATTTTTAATTTTACAGGAACAACTCCAACTTTCTCCTTAAAATACTCTCCTATCTAGGCATGTAGGTGTTGGTGGGGACAGACAGGGGAGTGGGCAGGACTGGGGCCTCCAGTCTGCACCCCTGATAGACCAAGGTCCATTTAGATGCAAACATTTTCCTTGTAATGAATAAATAATTTGTGCTCCTCTAAAAAAAAAAGATCCAATGTCTCAAGCACTCTGCCACTGTCACCATCTCTAACAGATACTCCTGCACACTGTGAGGAGAGGCAGCATAGCTACTCCCAGCTGAGCCAGCACCAAGGCTTTAAAAAAAGCCTGTCCAATATTGCCATTCTAGTGCATGTCTGGCAAAGAAGTCGAGTCATTTCCACCCAGGATGTACTCCTGGACTGAGCATACAAAGCAATTCATCTCCTTCATGAAAAGACAATTAGCTCAAATCTAAGTTTAAATTCTTGTTCCTTTATGCCATTACGGTGTTGAAGGACCTTAAAGAAGCTCTAATAACTCATACCCACCCTACTGCTGTTTTTCTCTGATGTGAAAAGACCTTTGAGCAAATAAAGCTCAGCCAAAGTGAGCAAAACTGTTGCAAAGTACCAAGGCCTGTACAATTTTTTTTGCAATAAATAAAAACATTGGAAGGATGTTCTTCTTTCATGGGGTTTGAGGCCAAATGTCTTCTGTTTCAGTGCTTGCATTTTGGGGGGTGGCAGGGTGGTGCAGAAGGCTGAAGACAGTGATAAATGCTGCATCCTCTGCTCAAAACAAAAGCCTGAAATAGTTCCTAGTGATAACAATTGTTGAGGGTTTGGTGTCTCAGGTTTGTTTGTGGCCATAGGTGACTCAGCAGCCACGCTGTGGGTGACAGTCCTGGTACTGTTTTCTATCTAGGAAGGCACCAGCTCTCAGCTTCCACCTCCTGAGCCCTGGGCCAGCAAGACTGAGGGGCTTGGTAAAAGTCATACATTCAGTTCTGGGAAGACAATGAATGATCTTCTGTTCTCAGAAGTAGAAAATTGCCCTTGGTCCTAAAAAGTACATGTAATTAATTCATTCACATGCAGTACATTTTGACTGGAACAGTGTTGCGCTGACATTGTACTTTGGAAATGGACTATAAAATACTACAAACTGGGAGAGAGCCAGTTTCCAACAGGATTGTACATGGAATACCACCCACTGGAGAAACTAAAAAAACAGAGACAACTCCATTAATTCCAGGTTTGAATCTTGACCCCTTGTGCTGGTATGAACCATAATATAATAAATACAGTCAAATATGTTTTATGGAACTACCTTTGCTGACCAGATTGACTTCCAAGAATAAATTTACATAAGGAAATTCTGATCAGCATTTTCTTATAAAAAACATCAGAACTTTATGGTTAACTAGGAGAAGTTTGTTTAAATTTCTTCTTTCAAATCCACAAATCCACAAACATAATATAACACACATGGCACCAATGAGTTCCTCCAGCAAGTTAAACTAAATAAATATGCCAGACAGAAGCTCTTACTGTGACAAGCTATTAGGTGGTATATAACTATCTTCAGTGCAGGATAGCAAAAATAAAATCAAGAAGTTTCAATCAAAAAAAGGAAGATCCACAGATTTAAAACTCATAAAACAGTATGGGTTGGAATACTGGTAGAGGGGCCATGGGTCTGATGTGGTGGTGATTCCAACCTCCTCTGAGCACACTGTATTAGTGTACCTTACAGGTAGCAAAAAATGGTTCATAAATAAAGCTCAAAATAACTGACCAAAAAAAAAAGAAAAAGATTGTAAATGAATGCATGGAAAACATGAATCAATGGAACAAAAGTCATCAAGGATTTTGAAAATTTATCTTCAAAAGGGTAGAAGAACAGCTCTGTGACAGTCTTGCCTTTCCCCCCACAAAGTTTAGACAGAAGCAGTTAAAAAAGCTGAATCAAGAAACCAAGCAACCCAACCCAAATCGTTTTCTCTTAAATGGGCGCTTGGATTATTACAAACCAAGCATGTCTGAAACCTACCCATCGTGGCAGAGAATATCACAATCCCAAGTACATTCATGCCATCACTAGTGCCTGGCTCTGATTTGTAAATCACTTCAGGAGGGGGAGTGATATCCAAGGCAAAATTCTGGACATTGGATCCATTCTCATCCTGGACTCCATATATTATAATGCGACGAGTAGTGCTTTCAGATGATGCTTTGTTAGATTTAATGATGGGAATACTCCTGGTGCGATACTGAAAGAAAACAAAGTAGTTTTTATTACAATATCCCAGCAGAAATTAATAGTTTAATGAGACCTCCTAAGTGCTCTGTTTCAACAATGCTGCATGTTGAAGGGACAGGCATGAAAAAGAGAAAGAACATTCTTGTGTCCTATCTGCTAAAATCTGTAAAAACAGTTGAATTTTTTGAAAAGAGTTTCCTATAATCAGAATCCTGGTGCAGCAAACACTTTGCCTCCTGACAGAGCTACTTTTCTGTAAGATATAATTAGGAATGACTCCCTAGAGGTTCTGAGTGCCCTTCTCTTTGTGAGGTTCCCATGAAATACTCCCCCAAGTGAAATAAATACCATGCCTCTTGCTCACTCAGAACTTTTAGATGAGCTTTTCTTGCCAAATTCCATTTTGAGTAATTAGATTCTTCCCCAATACATTATATTGTTGCTTTGACTGAACATGGTACTCTGTTCTTTCTTTGTGTGGTGTTGCAGGGTGCTCTTAAATATATTCCAACTCTCCTCAGGTAGATGTGGAGCTGACAGAGAAGCGAATATCTATTCTCTAGTCACACTAGAGAGCACTTTATCTCTGTTTTACCTTCAGATACCATGGCTGCTAAGGCTAATGGAATGGGGCTCATTAATTCCTAAATACCGAAGGTACTAACAGTGTCTGAAGTCATCTGCCATGTCTGTATCTGGGTTTTACAAAGAAACATGTTTCATGTAATGCTGGCTTATGTCTGTCATCAGTAAAAGGAATATAACCACTTACCTGCTTGAATGTGGCCTCAACAAGATTGGCTGGAAACATGTTCCTAAAAATGAACAAATAGAAGAATAATTTCTATGGAACTGAAACCAACTTCTTTTTACTGTGTGTTGGGTCTCCCATGATAAATCAGTTCTTTGCCCTCCTGGAGAGCAAGGGGTGAGCAGGCTCAGAAGATGCCACTCTCTCCCACTCTGCCATACAGCTGTGCCTGGCTGAGCACAGCACAGCAGAGACAGCTCCTCTGAAGTTTTGGGACTTGCTTCCAAACACCCGAGGTGAGACCCAGGAGCTCTGGCTGCAGATTCTGGCTCTGCTACAGTCTCCATGTTGTAATTGGTTCAACATAATTGCTGTGATTCCCTTCCCCATCTGTTGACTGAGGGGATGAATGTTCTTTTATTCCATATTTTGTCCTCCCTGCTTAGATAATGAGCTGTTCAAGACAGTTAGGGATGTATTTCTGAGACCCCTGGGTGCTGTAATCTATTGTGGAACTTCTAAGTACTCGTGTGCTATTCATAAACACTAGTACCCCTGATATATTTTCATCAATAAAATTGCAAGAGATGTAGACTTTGCAATGATTTGGTCAAGAACAGTTGGCTTTCCAAAAAGAGGATCTCATTCCTGATTAAAAGAGTTGAGGTTAGAGCTGTACTGTCTGTGCTAAATTTTATTTTGATACAAAATAAAATATACAGTTCTGATACAGTTCTGAGGCTTCAGAATAAGAACCTGAACAAAGCCAACAGCTTCATCTTTGCTCACAGCTGAGCTACAGAGGAAGACAATGACCAAACACTGAGATGGCAGGCAGACCAATAGGTTTTTAATTCCAAAAGGGACTCTTTTTGTCACCTTTTCTGACTTTTTGTGTATCTCAGTCTGTAAGATTTCACACAATTATATCTGGAGCTAATTTATAGCTAATTTTTAGCTCAGTTTGAGCTAGAAACTACTTCGCATAAAGATTCGATCCTAATTTGAAATGGAGAGCACACCCTCTACAGGCTTCAAATAGGAATTGTATGATTGGGAAAAAATAGCTAAAAGGTCATACATTTCCATGCAACATTTGGGAATCAAGATTTGTGTGCTGATTGTGATAGGATCATTTTCAGGACTGATTTATTTTCAACCCTAAGCTTCTGAACCTTGAGGCAGAAGACAGTGGCAGTCTATGGCCAATTATCTCCTTTCATATACATATATTTATGCGAAGAGAAACTCCTGAATTCTCCAACAGCATGACTTTTAAGTCAAAGTCCTGCTTAAGCCCCAAGACAGCTTAACACTTAAATACATGTGAAAAGCCTATTCTTGTTCCAAAGAGAATTGCTGTATGCATGGACAGTTGAATGCATGTTGAACAGAGACATTTTCCAGAGCTGCTTTCCTCTCTGCAGCAGCAGCACATACTTGCTGCTGATGGAGCCACTGTGCAGCACTGGCTTAGAAAACACGATTTTTTTTTCTATTTTAAGTGATCATAATACGACATTATGGTCACATTTTAAAGTATGAGGTAGATTCTGCATCAGTAGCATCAAGCACAGAGAACAATTGCTACAAAGATGTAATCAGTTATCATTTTTAGAGAGAACTGTGGGAGAAAAATTTTAATGAAGTGGTAGTAGTACTGTGTAATGATTGAAACAGAAGACTGAACCTGAGAGGGGTTTGTTGGCCTGCTGCTTGAGAGCAGACAAGTCTCATAAAGGCATAAGGTTGTCTCTGCAAACTGTCCATGAAGCTGCTGATTCTCTGGTTCAAATGCCAAATGTGTAGCCAAAGCAGGACACAGACAAGAGACAGCTGTGCATCCTTTCCCTGTCAAGTGCGGGCACAACCTTCTGCCTGGGCCCTGGGGCTTGGCTGACACAGGGAGCTAACTGAGGAACAGCTGGATGGAGCTGGGCCTGGGAACATGGAGAGGATGTTTATAGGACGGGGAAGCACTGCGGGATAAAGGTGGTGACTGCTTTATTATGCCTCATAAGGGAATTCTGCTTCCAGTTGTTAAAGGCTTCATTAATATTAAATTGTCTTTGTTTCGTGATTTGAGATGCTGGCCTGCAAGGTGCTACAGGAGTGCTCAGTTGTGCTCTGACCTGCTGTGTGAATGGGAAATATTCTGAAAGCATAGATCCACATGGAAACTCCAGCACAGCTCTGAATATGCACCTCACGTACGAGCTGTGGCTTTACACAGCTTTTTAAATTGCTGATGATTTCCACTTTCTCCCTCATAGTCCTAATTAGTAGAATTAAGAACAATTAAGACTGCTTGAGAAAGGAAATATCATATGGTTAGTAGCTAGATTAAATGTTAGACAAATTTGTAGAGGATTAAAGCATTTTGTTTCTTTATCATTCTTTATCCTGCAGGAATTACAACTCCCCACTTAATACTAGATGCTGGAATTCTCCCAATATTTTTTAATATATTATGCACTGTGATCCAGTCTTTGAGACTAGCCTTACCAAAGTTACACAATTTATCCAGTGAAAGGCTGACCTGAATGTGTTTGCCAGAGCCTCGGCTTATTTTTTATTTTAAGCTGGTTTACTTGGATTGGGAAAATCCAGTATTAGCCAAAATTAAGTTTTGTTAATTAAAAACATTTAAGAGAGCAATTGGTGGATGAGAACTTTAATGGACTAAAAACAAATAATGAGAAGAAAGAATCAAACTGTCACCTAGAGATGGGAGGTTTCTGGGTTCTGTCAGGCCCCTTCAGAAACACTTCTTGCTTGAGGGGTATGTTTTGCTACACATTGATATTTTCAGCCATGAGCTGGCTGTTTAGCAAGGATCTCCTGGGAGTGATTCAGAACAAGAGACTGAAGTGAGAGGGATAGCAGAGGATTTGACTTTTTCATACAGAACTGGGATGGGGAAGGCTGGCTGGATCCTCACAAGTGCCTTGGGGGCAGGCGCCCTGTGGGCCTCCTGCCCACCAAACCTGAGCCCTGGGGAATGCTGTGGAGAGGGAGCTTCAGTCTGACTCCACATCCAGACACGTTCATTTGCCCAAGTGTATGACAAAATTAATGGCAGGGTGTTGTAGCCTGTCCATCTCTGCCCACCTCTGTTCCAAGCACCCAGCCTGCCACCAGATTGCAAATCTCTGTGAGCTTTGCTGCAGCTCTGGATGAGATCCAGATGTACCCACATGGATCTGGTACCAACGAGGATCATAAAGCAAGGTTGTATCTCTACTCAGAGCAGGCACTTGTTTATCACTGATGTACACTGAATTAAAGACGCTGCCAGCACTTACAAAGCAGTGATTCAAACTGAGCTCATCATTGCTGTCAGCACCTATAAACACTGTTGTGTTTGTTCAATTAAGAGAGCCAAGCAGATAAAGTATTTCTCAAGTTCCAGCATTGCTTTCAGATTGCTTACAAGACACAGGTCACAAAATAATAGTGCAGGAAACTTAACGTGATCTGGGATTCATTTCTCTAGCACACACAATATTGTCTCTAACCTCAGTGGCAGAGTTCAGCATTCCTAGCAGAAATAATTTCACATAAGAGTAGGAAAATAAATCTGCTGCATAACAGTGACTGAGTCTGGTTTAAAACATAGATAAATTTAGGTCTGAGATAAGGATATCATTGTAAAACAGAAATTGAGACATAGGCTTTCTTTTTTACATAAAAAATTAACAACTAAATACCGCCTGCCCTGAGGAATAACATTTCCCAGAGCATCTTCTGCCTCAGGAACTCTGCCAGATAGAGCAAGAGTATTCAGCTGAGGCTAAAAGGGTGAATGTGCATGAGACTTCAATATCAGCTCAGTGAACCTTCTACAGACCTGAGCTACCGAGCCCCAGCTGGCACAGCAGGCCTGGCCTGCGTTTGCTGTGACAGCAGCACATATGCACAAGCGACCTACTAATCACCATCTTTGACTACAGCCTGCTGTGATGCACAGGCTGCTGCATTCTATGAGCAAATTTTGGATCCCATCCCTAATTCTGCATGGGATAAGAGGATTCACATGTAGATGTATTGAATTAGGAACATGTATATATATGTAATATGAGACAACTATGGCGACAACTGTAATTTGGTAGTTATGGATTTTGAGAAAATCTTGAAGATTTGTATCAAATGCAGGCAGCACCTGGTCTGAGCAGCAGGTCTGAGGATGCAACTTCCCATTAGACACAGGACAAATGAACACCTTGCCAAAAGTGGAAGGTCCTCTTCCCTTCCCCATTCTCTCCCAGCAACTGACCTATGAATTAACAGAGTTGATCGTTTTCGCTCCCCTAATTTCAGCTGCTTTAGGAAGCTGAATTGTGTTAGGAAGCCATTCTTCAGCACTGCCCCCAGGATGAGGGAGCCCTCTTGTCTCCTCAGAAGGTGGTTGGCTCTGAGAACCACAGTGTGGCACAAAGAGCAGCACTGTTAAACTGTGTCACTGTGATGCTATTAACTGAACCATCCAGAGAATATGAGCCTGCAGCTGCTGGGACAGCTCGTTTGACATCTCCTGGATAACTTCTGTTAGAAATAACAGGCTAGATTCTGGTTTTAGTAATGCTACTGAATATCTGAAATACTCATCCTGAGTCCTCACTACGGCATCATTAACTCAAAGCATTCAGCTTTTGCAGATCTTTCAGTCAGAAATGAGGCCAGCAGCTCTAGCGCAGGACAGCCACAGGTACAGCAGATGTTGTTTCCCTGACTCAGAACACCCCTTTTCTCTGCAGCCCCAGTCTGGTTTTGCTCTCAGACTTTGATGTTATCAGCACCTAATCCCTGCCACACCAGACAGTCTGGCTGCAGTCTCCCTGCTGTGGAATTAAAGCCACCAGACTGGGGGTTTTGCTACATATGTGTCCTCATAATATTTATTGGCCTATATTTGCACTAGTTATAAAGCAGCTTTGGACTTTCTGCTCTCAAATTTGAGCTAGCGTAGCTGAGCTTGCAAGAACACTGTTTTAAGGCTGGGAGTTTGAATTCTAATATTCAAGTGTTTGAGACCTTACCCTGTCACTCTATGCAGCAAGGGTACAGAGAGGAAAAACTAAGCCTGAATAGCTTGACATGAGAACTGTAAAGTTTCCAAGTTTTTCCAAGAATGAACAGCACTGTAGCTCCTATTTACTATAGGCTGAGGTCATGCTCTGTGACATTACCTTAATCTCAAGAATTTGTTTACTTTTAGTGTCCTCTGCATGAATTGATCATCAGCTGTGTAGACTCTTCACTACTGTTACACGTGAGCCACAAATCCTGTCCTTAGCCATACATCTGAAATATCCTCCTGCTGGTGTCAGGGGGTTCCAGCAGGGTTTGCACAGCTGAAAGCAAGGGCAAAATTTAACCCAGAAAGACCAGACAACCTATAGCATGTGAGAAACAATCTTGCATATAAGTAGTCACCTCCAGTGCCTCATCTCATTACTCAGTACCAATCATACTACCTCCTGCTAAAACGACCAAAGAAGGCTTCTGCAGAATTAATGAGGCACTAAAATCCTCATTATTGGGAGAAAAAATATTTAGAGACTGCAAAAATCACTCATCGAGCCTAAGTTATTTTGTCTTGCTTTGTCTTTTTTTCAAAGATCAGAGTAGAACCCATATTGTGGAAAAATTTTGTCAAATGTGAACTTTTTATCTGTCCTGAGGTCTGCATGGCATTTCAGTTCCAGTAAGGGATCTGAACTTTCTTACCCTGCTTCCTCTGAAAGAATAGGTCCTGACACAGCCCTAGCAGGACTATGACTTTCTGAGAGTGGAAGCACAAGTACATCACAGCTTTAAGCATCTTGAAAAGACTGAATTATATCAAAGGTAACATGACAGGCCCAATGTATTTCCACTGTGTTTCCAGCAAGGCAAGTTATTCCATACAAAGTGTATGTTTACACTGGAAGATGTCCAGACCAATTGTCAGGAGGATGGACAACATATTCCCCTGCAAGTTCGAAGCTTTCCTAGTGCAGTTTTAATTCCTGGCCCCTGTGCACCTCCCGCTCTGTGACTAAGGCCTCCTGACCAGAGAGCACAATTTGCTATGTAGTCCATCTCCTCAGAGTGGTTTTCATCATGGATTTATCTTTTTTCCCTGTTGGATTCCTTTTGTGCCAAACAGGGACCACACATTTAGAGGCTTCAGAGTCCTTTGTAAGGCTTCAGAGTCTCAACTTAAGGTTGGGGCTCCTGTGGAAATAGAACTCTTAAAAATTAGCCAGAAGCAAAGACCTGGTCCCAGTGCAGAACAGTTCTGGTACCAAGTTGGTTTTGTGAGATAAAAGAAAACTGGCAATCTGAAATGAGTAAAAATGGTACTTTGCCATAGGGGACAGATAAATATTTCCATCATAGTATGCAGTGGCTTTTGGCAAAAAAACACATTAATGTACAGCTTAGTTATTTTTAAAAGTTCTTTCACAGTTTAAACCTGGATCATTTCATGCACCCTTAAATATCTTGCTGTGGCTACATGCAATTCAGTCTTCAGTTGTAAACTTTTAAAGCTGTGAATTCTGATTCTGCACAACCTGGACTTTTTCCAAACTCCAATAGCTACTGTTCTTTTCCTGCCCTATTTTCAAGAAATACAATTTCAATAATATAGTGTATAGACCTTAGCTTGAAAAAAGGGAATGGAAGTGATTTTAAAAAGTGCTCAGGATTCTCATGAAAACATAAATCCTCTACAGTGTTTATATCCTCTTCTAACTCTTAATGGTATAAAAATAAAGCCTCTCTTGGTTAAGCCAAATTGGTTTTCAGGGTACGTGCTATTAAATTGGATGCAATCCTGAATATTCAGTGGTAAAATGCTCTGATTTCTCCTTCCAGTAAACTTCAGAAATGTACAAATTTATTTGTCATGGGTCAAGGTGTGATTTGATCCTGTCTACATTCACCGAATTGGTTTTTTTGGGTCTTTGAGCTGAATAAGTTTATGATACCACATTGTCCTGCTAGACTTGAGAAAAACTAACAGTGTATATGAACCCTGCACCTGCTGGTGCCCAGCTCTGCAGTCAGGCTGATATAAAGAGGAGAGGAAACCCAGTTTGGCTGGGACTTGTTTTCTCATGTGAATGTTTATGGTGTTTGCTTGTTTGTTTTATCTCATAAGCCAAATTTTGTTTCCCTTGGTGACAAATGCAGGTGGCATGATTTCAGAATTCAGAATTTCCCTTTTTAAATCAAAGGTAAAAGGTAGTGGAAATATTAACTGCTAATGTCAATGGTGTGGTACTGGCTCACAGAACTAGTTTTGCAAATGTTTGTCCCCAAATTATAGGCTTTTTCTATTCTCCTAGTTAGGTGATTATGCTACAAAATTAAACAAACCTAATATTTTAAATTGAACACTATTCCTGTAGATATGTCTCTTCTGTCCTTTTGAATAAAACACTCAAAATCTGAATTACTTAAAAAAGAATGGTATCTTGCCTTTCCTAATTTCTTAACTCATAATAGGCTACTAAAATGTCACTCTTATTTTTGGGGACAAAGTATAAAGTTAATATCAATAATTCCCACAGGAAGAAGGCAAATATGTTTGTTGACTCATTGCTATTGCTACTCCAAAGCCACATTCCTAGGTCTTGTATGAGCTGGGAATATTTTTCTGGCCCCACAGAATTTTCTGAACAACCCCCAGTGAGGTAGTTTCTTTTCCACCAGTTTTGGTTCTCTAGCTGTAAGAAAGGAAAATGGTGCTTGCCTACCTCACAGAAGTATTGCACATCATGAGAATGAATGCATAAAAACTCACAAAACACCAGGTGCTGAAAGACAACATCATCCTTAGCCTGAGGATTATATAGAGCTTTAAATGGAAGAAAATATACTTTCATAGGCCTTGCAGTGCTTGCAGCAGAAACCATGAATAAAAGGAGGGCAGATTTGTACAGCTCTCTCAATGCAGCAATAAAGTGGTGGCTAAAGAGAGAAGCATCTTCAGAACAGCATCTCCTGCACAGCTTCAGACTCACAGCTGCCTCCTGAACTTGTCCTTAGTGCAGATCCAATAGAGAGGGGTAGGTTATGCAAGGGGAGGCTCCTGCACAGGAGCCACCTGGTTAAATGGGCATCTTCCACAGGCAGCAGAACATTCTTGTCCCCATCCTCCTGGGGTTCTCTTTAGAAAGGAATTCTTTCAAGTACTGCTGTTTAGAGTGGCAAAAAAAAAAAAAAGTTTGAACCCTGGATACAATTTTTGAGGCATGAAATTCAGAATGTTGATGAGATTATGGATTTCCTGGCTGATGTGAGGTTTAGAGCCGTTTCAGAATTATGTAGCACAGTGTCACTGTTATCTTCTCATCAAGTCATTGCTCTTTGGGTTTTTTTGTTTGTTTGTTTGGNACTAGTTTTTGGTTTCATTTCTTGCTGATTCAGTACATTCTTTAATTTCTAATTGAAACTACTTCTAAAATGAAAAACCTCACACAAAAATTCAAGACATTCAATTTCAAGCAACATCCTTCCTGCCAAAAATTCTAGACTTGACAATGTCATATATAGGAGCACAAGAAATAGGAATGTTTTTCATCATTTCAAAGTGGCTTCAAATCTGAAATCAATGAGGGTGAATACATGTATCCCCATGCCAAAATTCATGCTTTCAAAATAACCCCACAGTAATGTCACATATATCATCTCTTCACTTGTACATTTAGCATTCTTCATTTGCAGAATACCAGATGTTTCCTGTGTAAACGTCTGGGCATATATGCAATTGATAAATGGAGAGGAAATTAATGAATTGAGAAGATAAAGCCAATCTGAGCCGAAAAATATGGTCTCCAGCTGTGAATGGAAGTGATTTCATTGAGCTAAAGGATCAGCTTTTCTAGCTCAAACCAGCAGATACATCATTACATTTAATCCAGACTTCCACACAGATATTTAAGAGTATTGCAACTGACTGCAGCAGAGCCAGAATTTCACCCATAGTGTTTGCCTAGGCTGAAAGCCCATTCCCCACAGTTTTGTTGTTATTATTTATTTATTTAGTAAGTGTGGTTATTTCTGTTGCAGAGGAATAAAACCCATCCATTTGTCCTCTTTGGGTAGGAAGATTGCAGCTGTGGCTGCTGTTTAGCACAGCAAAAGGAGACTGAGCTTTATTCTCTCTTTTTAACCTTTGGTAATGAGAGGGGCTTTACCTTATCACTGTTGACACCTGCCCAAACAAGTGAAGAATTTAAGGTTTTGCAGACTAGAAGCATATGGCTGTTTGGAAACTTGAATACCTGAAATGTGCACACCAGCTATTATGATTTGCTCTGGTAAATATTTGTAGAAAGTGAAATTATAGAAGATATCTGCAGATGTTTAGTTCAGGACATGTTTTTTTACCTGCAATGAGGCTCAGTCAAATAAAGTATTCCCACACCTCACCATGACACCCCTGGTGTACAGGGAGTAGCCAGACAGAGGTGAAGAGATGAGATTGCAACTCAGATCTTGGGTTCCAGTCATATATTCGGTAGTTTTATGCAAACACAATAGTATAGAAATGAATTTTGATTTTAAAACCCCAAATTACTTTTCATCTGACTCACCTCTATAACAAGATTACTCTGAGCCTCTAAAAGCCCCTGGGCTAGAGTAAGAAAAGGGATGGGAACCTGTGGTGAGGGAGACCCTTCCTTGACAGAGATATAAGATCAGTTTGGGTCTAACATTGCATCCTGTGTCTCACTGTGCCTTTACTTGTCTAAGACTGAGGCCTTAGAAGCAGCTCAGCATGCTAGAAATGGTTTCCAAACCCTGCCACTATGAAGACAATCATTAAGGTCACATTTTTCTTAGATTCAGAGCAAGTTCTTATGCTACTCTAAGGGATATCCCTATACTAAGGGATTCAAAGCTCCTGTAACTCACTCTTGGTGTAGGAATTACAGTCCTTTGTCCAGCAGAAATAGAATAATGTGACTTGACCTGATGTCACAAACAGACATGGGAATGCCACTGCACATCCATCCATCATGGCAAAGTCACTGGGGAGATACAGATGAGTATCTTCCCGATGCACATGAAGATGGTGGTTTTGTGAAAGGCTACAAAAGAGAGTGTTCCCTGCTGCTGCTCAATGACTTAAATAATTTGGCCCATTCTCACAATGACGTTGATGAAATACAGGTGACCTGGCTAAACACAACATGGAGGAGAAAAAAAAGATTTTTTTGTAAGCTTCTCCTCCCAGTTCCTTCTGATTTCAGTCCAAATAAGTTTAATTGAAGTACTTTGTGTGCTGACATTCTGTCAGGGTCAGGAATTTGGGTTTTTGAAAGACAAACTGTGAAACATTTTTAATTTCAGTAAGTTGAACTCCAAAGAGAATTCTTTGTGGTACAGATGCATATCTGGCTTGAAAGCCCTTGCCCAATGTAGTATGAGATCAGCACCTCGAGGAACTACCAGACAAAGGCAAAACTTGGTCTTTCTGCTTGAGCAAAATAAATCTGAGGCACAGAATATGTTCAGTCAAGAAACTAATCCCTCTAGCACCTGAAATGTTGGGACAGAGAGGAATTTCAGGCAAGGCTGTCAAATTCCAGCAGTGCCCTAATGCTGCTCTAAAAGAACAACCATGTCTTTTGCCAAATGAAGTAAAACAAATAAGGAAAAGCCACAAAGCAGAATAAAAAATATACAACAGTGGTCTTTCCAACCGTGTCCTTCATCTGCAAATTGGTATGAACAGTTGTCACAGCACTTTTAAGACTTATTCTCTGAAAAATGTGTATTTCATCCCTTTATTTAAGGTTTTGCCTGTTGCAACCATCTACTGTTATTTAAATTAACATTACATTTTAATACTCCCTTGACCTTAATAATGGATTTGATGGTGAGGTCCACAGGCTACATGGAATTCAGTGGGGTATAAAAGACCTGCTCCATTGTTGTTGGTTGGTGGCCATTCACTTAAATTTTACTAGAAACAGCCAGTATAAACATCTGATAACTTGAAAATCATCTTCTGAAATTTACTTTTTTCTCAATTTAAACAAAACATATATCCTTAGATTCAGAACTTAGGCTCAGGCCACAGTTCCTCACCCAGTTCTGTACAAAATGCTGTGTTCAGAAAGCAGAAAGAATGAATGTCGTTACCGGATTAAGTCCAGCAGGGCATCTGCAGAGCTCATGATGGGCTTTCCACCCTCCTCAGTGCTCTCCTTCTGTGCTGCTCCACCAGGGTGGATAATGGAGACCATAATTATTCCCACAATCACAGCCACAAACGTCGTCCACAGGTAGTAAGTGACAGTTATGATTCCCAAGCGACTGGAAGTCTTGGCATCCAGGGCTGCGAGCCCAGACATCAAGCTGTGGGAAGACAACACAGCACAAACTGTAGCTTTTGCATTACATTGATGCAACTGAAAGGCTTATTTCTGAATTATTCCAGTCTGCCTGCTTCTCTTACCACTGATTCTACATCTCAGTGTTTTTATAAGCTTGCCAGTAACACTAAAGCTGTAGTCTCTGTGTCTGAAGAGGTGTTTTCCAATTGCCAGGTCAGATCCTGGTTACTGGAGGGAACTTGCAAGCTCAGGCTGCACTTATGGGGACTGAATCCTACTGAGTCTTCCCTGAAATTCCAGTGACAGTTTTACACAAGTTACACATGTGATGGCTCAGTTCACAGGAGCAGTGGCAATAGTTATTAAAACTCTATGTATGAAACTCTACACGTAGTTTTACAGAATAGTAGAATAATTCAGGTTTGAATGGACCTCTGAAGAAAATCTAATCAACACCCTCAACCCTTCTTGTGTGAAATAGGGACACAATTTTGAAATTAAAAACACTAAGGGGCAATTTTGTCATATAGTCCTTTTTTTAGCTAAAAGAATAACTTTTTTCCTTTCTAAATCAATTCAAAGCACAATCTGGTTTTGCTTTACCAGGGCACACATTGGGAGCAGACTGTAATTCAGTGTGTCTCCAGTCTAAGTGAAGACAGTGGATGGGATGCTGAGGAAACACCTCCATGGGAAGTGTGGCTGCCCAGTTGGGAGCAAAGAACATGCTGTGATCACTTCAGCCTTTTCATAGAATCAGAGAATAATAGAGTAATACAATCATAGAATATGTTCAGTTAGAAGGGACCCATCAGGATCTTTCCTTTTCAGCCCCTGCCCAGCACTGCCAGAGCATGACCGGAGTCCATCCTCTTGTTGAGTTTCCCAGTGCCAAGCCATACAACTCTCCAGATGAGATCTAGCTCCCACTGACCCCCTTTTACAGCCAAATTAGACAGGGCACTCTTTGGCACCTGAAGTTGCTTCAGGCTGCTCTGACATAGACCCTGATGCAGTTTCCAAGTGATCCAAGTCTGATATTTGACTTTGTTTGGGGCTTTAAACTGAGATGTAACTTTGGAAAATTCTCTGTGAGCTCTCCAAAGCATGCATCTCAAGAAAAGTACAGGTGAAATAAAATACCACATTTACTATTTGGTGTGTCCAGCTTTCTCATCAAAATAAAACTTTCATCAGGCCTGTTCTCATAAACATTTACTAACCTGCACTCCCTTGAATGAGATCTCTTTGAGCTCACTCTGCTGAGAGAGGTTGTCTAGAGCCAATGCTAAAGTGCAGCTTAACATTTATAGTAGATTTAATGAAATCAAATGGATTTAGTGTTCAGGTTCCTGCTATCCACTAGATTAATTAAGAAAATGTATTGCTTTTCTGCATTGCCAATTTCTCATCTAGCATGGGTTTTGTTAACACTATAGGAGCAAGGGTGCACTGGAGCTTGGATAATTAAAAAAATTAGTATCTCAGTAACTCACTCTTATAACCATTGCTCTTTGCTCTTATTTATCACTGGATTTGATAAAAATCCCATATTTCTGTGTGTCTGCAAAGCACTGTGTGCAAACACAGCAGGGCTTATTGAAAATACAGTATCAGGAGTGCTACTTTGTTTCTTGACATGTTTCTTTCTTATTCCCAT
>VZTN01030605.1:673-20750 GCA_013400515.1 Erpornis zantholeuca | reverse complement strand
GAAAAAAATGGAAAATAAAAGCTTTGATGGTTGCAATGCCTAGCTGTAAACAAAATGCACACTAGGTCATTGGGGAGATCACTTAGCACAGGTTGTTCCAATTCTTTTGTATCCTGGAAGAGGTAGTTTGAAAGCACAACATAATAGATATTATTGTAACATTTCTATCTAGAAAAAATTAATCTCAGAATATAATATTCAGTAATAGCCTGAATGTAATATTTTATAGGTGTACAGTAACTTCAGGTCAAGATACCTTTAGCAGTATATGTTGACTTTCGTACTTTCAAATATCATTGTCCAGCTGTTAGCTGAAATCTTTACATTTTCTTGATGTTTAAAAACCTTCAATATCTCAAAGAAATACCCAGGAGTAAGGATAACTCTTTCAGTAATCTATATTATCCACACTCACAATTTTAATATGTGAATAAAATTAAATAATTTTCATCAAACCCCAGTTGCTGACTAGGTAGTCCAAGAAACTTTTTTCTTTTTTTTTATTTTTCAAAGATACAGCCTGATGTATAAAGCAAGTGTAATATAACAACTCAGAAATGAGATGGCAAACCCACAGAGAGACCTCACATCCATTTATGTCACTTCTTGACTATTTAAAGACAATGTTATGATTTTGTGCCACATTCTCTATTTTTGAATGCTTGATGTTGTCAAGTTGCAATGAAGCTGTGATGAAAGACTTTCCTGATGAGACCCATAGCATTTGGTGTGTAAATAAAAATAAGCAGAGTAAACAAACAAACCTTATTATCTAGAAGTGTAAACAAAGTGAGGGAATTAAAGCTAATGCACTCAGATGTGTTAGCAGGCTTTGTTATAAACAGGAATGTTGAAATTCTAATCTAATCTGTTTCCTAAAAGTACTTTCATATTTGTTTTTCCACTCATTTTTTTAGTCTATCTAAAAATCTGTCGTCTGGATTATTTTCTTTCCTCTTCTACAGTCAACTTCTCCATCTTCTTTTTTAGAGCCTCCATTTTTGACCCTTAAGCTCACACTACCATGGCAATTTCCTTCCTAGGCCTTGACAGAAAAGCTATTCCTTCACTTAATACAAATGTATGAGCATACCTACTGTACTCAGTCAGTGTTAGCTCAAAACTTTGAAGACAGAAAGTGCCATGTAAAGGCTTAGTGCACCATTCAATGCAGTCAGACTCCATTTAAATAATGCACCCATTGTATTTATAGAATAATTCAAAGGTGCTTGGATCCCTGAAATAACAGAAGCATGTTTCATTTTCCACCATCCCAATAAGGATGTGGTTATATTATTATAAGTAGACTATTTTATTTCACTGAAATGGGATGAAACCTCCAGAGTGAAGCCAACACAAAGCTTGGTATTAGCATAAAGCTCTGATAGAGTTTTTTGCTAATGGCACAAGTAAACCAGCCTCTCATTATGCTTTCATAATATGAGACTTTTAAAAGGTAAAGGGTAAAATACTACCTGTTTTATGATTAATGGAGATTTTCCTGTTGAGTATATAGGGGTAGGATTTCATCCCAAAGGTGTTGCTGTGGGAAATTACCTGATTTATTTATGAAATAAATTTTCATTACAAGTGTGCTTCAGGTTAGTAAATATGAGGTCTACATTCAGAAAGACAACCCAGAAGGGCGACCCAGAATGACAACCCTACCATGTACAACAATGCTGTTACTTCATCATATGAAGAGTATGAGCATGCTACCTCAGAAGCTACAAATTTTGATCAGCCTCCTTAGTTTTGCATTGTTTTTCCATAGTTGCTGTCCTGTAAGGAAAGGGATATTTAAACAGGTTTTCTTCTAAAATTAAAAGGCAAATAGTTATTATTTTCACTTTAGATTATTCATTTTTTTTTCCTGTCAGCTTGTGACACCACAGTCACCTACCAGAAAACTTGCCCTTGCCATGGATTGCCTTTTGGCCCAACTCCTGCTTTATTTATGACACTCCTGGCTAGTAAGCCCTTTAAAATTTTATCCACAGGCACACAACAAAGGCAAGTTGGAAATCTCTTTGTCTTTTTCCCTGGTTTCATTGTGATCTCATAAATATATCTTAGACATATTTGTACAGCATCTGTACTCTGCTAGGAACTTTTCTGAAAATGTACTTTTACTGAGTATTTCACCATTTCAACAGACAGCATGCCTTCACTTGCAAAATTTAGTTAGAATGAAGTTGTTATGTCATTAGAAACAGCAGCTTTGATTAACACTTTACACTCATGAGAATAACTACATGGATTTAATTTAAGGCACAGCCCCTCCCCCCAAGAGTCAAAACTCCAAGGTACCTAATATCATACGGAGATGTAAAACTGGTGTGGGAATAACTTGTAATAAGAGATAGAGTAACCATTAAAATTAATTTACTTACAAAATTCCATTGTGATTTTACCTTTTTATGTAAAAAATGCCTTTATTCTTTGGTCACTATGTTAGAATGGAAGAGACCACAGCATAAATTTCTCAACCACTGTCAAGAACTTGCATTAAGTCCTTTGCTCAGGAAAAAAATGTAAGAACCAATTCAAAAACTGTACACAGAAAGATCATGAAAATTAACACAGTCATGAAAAGCTGGTTTTGTTTTGTTTTTTTCCTTTAAATTGAAACATATTTATCTAGTTAATTTTCCAACTGTTCTATGCCCTGAAAATAATAGAAAGAAATCTGACAATGGATTTGCTTCCCTTAGAATTCTAAAGCATCAATTTCTCATTACTAGAAAGGTTTAAAAAAAAACCAAAGCCTTTAAAAATCTTTGTCAGAGGACTTTTTGCTGGACCAGCATTTTGGCACTCTGATGACACAGAATTATTTTCCAACACTGTGGATACTGCTTGAAGGATTTTGAGATAGCTTATTTCTTGTACATTTTCCCTTTTTAATATTGCTGAGTTTGTGAGCAATTTGGATTTCAGAGCCACAGTAACTTCCAAACTCTGTCTCTGGGCTTTCATTATGAGATTAGCAAGACTTTTACAGATTGCTAATGGTGCAACTATGTATTGCAAATAATACTGAGGTATTGAATCACAGACTTACAGTAACATATGTTTTCTGTTTTCTGAAACATATGTTTTCTGTAACATATATTTTGTGATTTTCTCTCACTTAAAAAAGATAATCTGCTCAGGTCACCCAGAAATGGTTGTATTTTCTAGAAGAATCTGGAGAAAGAATGTCATGTGTCCTATTCCTGTTCAAAATCTCTTTTACCTACTAATGCTGAAGGAAAATGCACAAAAGTACCTGGCACAAGGGCCAGGGCCTGGTGCTGTCCTCCTGATGTGTCTTAATCATCAGGTGACAGAATCAGGATCCTTATTTATGGTTGCCCACTCATCCCAGACTGAAATGATGGCTGTCTGGAATAAGAAAAGGAAAGAATTTGGGCTCTGCACATGTGGTTTAGCATGCTCTCAGTGACTATGAATACAAATTCTCCCAAGCTGAGAGAAGGTGTGATGCCTTAAATGGCTACCTAGAAACAGAGACTAGACAGGAATAAATGGGTAAAGAAGGGATTTATTTGAAAGGCCTTCAGAGGAACACTTTGGACTCCAGAGGGTCCTGCCTCAGTGGATCCCAAAATGGACAATGACAGGTCACGAGTTCTTCACACTTTTATATCAGCATAAATTCACCAACCAGAATCCAGCCTGGATTTTCCCAGGAATTTCCCCAAGCCTGCCCCCTCTCCCCAAGATGATGGTTTACAGTACTTGGTCTGGGTGTCCTTGGAGAGCAAACTAGAGAGACTTTGTCTGTCTTTGCATAAGAGAACAGCACTTAATAAGCTACAGAAAACTTCAGAGTTACACTAGCAATACAGGATTTGAAAAATATCAAAGTTAAAACCTAAGGCATCAGGTGGGGCAGAACACAATTTTCTGCTTCTAGAATGCTCACCTGAACCAATTGGCCCAGGGATACTTCTAACAAGATTTTTAATGACAATGTTTGAAAAAAAAAAGTAGTCCGAATTTCCTTCTGCAGCTCTGAATTTATTTAGCAAAAGTAAATTTTTCCAAGCTGATTGAACTTCAGCTGGGTCTGGTTCACACTCCACACATACTGACAGCAACAGAGTGTACATTATTTACTGAGAGGCAAGAAGCATTATCTCAGGGGCAGGATAAATGCAGCTATGACTGCTGAGCTGGGCCGTGGTTCTTCAGCTCAAATTGCACAGAGAGAGTCTCATGTCCACCCTAAACGAGACAAATGTGTCTGAAGTCTGCCTGCACTACACTTGAGCAGAATATGATACTCTTAATGTCCCCTTTAGAGATTTGGGATTGGATTCTTCCCTTTGTGGGAGTTAATATATGACATCTATGGGCTTCACTTAAACTTTTAAAAATATGGGATTTGGGAAAGGATAAATGGGATTCATGTAGAATAGTGTGAATAATTTCACTCAGAAATCATGAGAGTTGAACTTTAAAATGGGAAAAAAGGTATTGAAAGAGTTCAAATTTATCTCCAATGTGAAAAACCAGGTATGTGCAATTGACATTAGGCAGAATCACATGGAGAATTATTGTGACATTAAAATTGTCAAGATAGAAAGTGATGTGGTATAACCTCACAGAGTAGTCTGCTTTATGTCCAGGACCATTTTAATTAGTTTTTTTGGGGGGGTGAAACACAGATGAGAGTAATCTAATTCAAAGAGGAAAAAATCAGAGAGGAAATTGCAAATACTTTTGAGGTAAAAGCTTTTAATAAAAGAACTTTAGAAAATTATTGTCTTGGTGAGCTGGAGGAATTGCTAATGTGGTTGAACATAGATTCAATTACAAATTTATAACATTCACTCATCTCTTAAAGGAAAATCAAAACCAGAAAAACTTTGCAGAGGAAGTCAGGAAGGAAGGAATGATTATACATAATTTGATTTTTTTTTCCTTCCTTCACTCATATTTAATAAACACTTTGCTGCAATTGTGATCAAGGTTTCATTTTTCGAATAACACCTTATAATGAAGTATTATGTGGACAATGGATACTGCAAGAGCAAAATCAGGCTGTGGAAAAATAAATGGAACACTCATCTTTTCTAAAGAAAGCATTTCTCTTACACAGTTGCTGCGTTTAAAATAAAACATGCATAAAACATAAACATAGGTAACAATATGGTAGATATTAAATAAAAGATAGATCATCATTTGCTTTCACCTTTCTAACACTAAAAAGCTGCAGCAAATTTTGAGGTACTACAAATATACTGACACCTGTAAAACTAATCTTGCTGAGTTGTGTCATAAGTAGTAAGTACTCATTATATGTAAGTAGAACAGCCTGCTTAACTTACAGAAATTTGACATAACCTTTTTCAAAACAGACATAAGAGTCAAGATTGTACACTTAGTATTTTTACTAGAGATTATATTTATAGCTAAAAACATAATTTTTTATAAAGCTGCAACAAAACCTTTGTGTCACAAAGCTGGTGAATTCAAATTCTTAACTATGCTATTGCACACATCCTTTTAATGTACTGCAACACTAAACACCTAATCAATAAAAGCTCATTAAATACTCCCAAGCAACAGCAACGACAACAAAAACCCAACAAAAAAGGCCAGTCTAATCGGGGAAATCTGCATGTTTTAAACAGCCAGTTGAAGGTCTTGTCCATCAATGTCAGTTTCAATTCTGAGGGCACCACTGACAAGCAGGTCTGTGCTTTGCTAAGAGACACTGGCCTGTGAACTGATTTGGAGGTCACCTGTCATTTTAAAAATGCGATCAATACAATCCCGAAACGGTCCTCAGATTCATTTAATAAGTGAGAAAGGAATAGGTCAGTGATGCCCCAGTGAGTTGCCTGTTATTTTCTGAAAGGCTTTATTTTTTTATCAGTGTACATCAAGTTCCCTTTGTGCTTTTATAAGTAATGGAATTTGCATACTTTCTCACTGAGAAAATCCCTGAAGAAGACGTATTAACGCGTTCTTTAATAAAATATGGGTGAGATTTCCCGTATTTTCACAGCAACACTCTTGTTTCAGTTCTAAGGGGAAAACAAGCCCTTTCACTGATTGCTTAATGGTTTGTCAGTCTTATACCAGAGAAAATAACATGAAGTGAATAGCAGGAGGCAAGAACTAAAATGGTGTTTCTGATTTTATTTTTGAAATCCCTTAAATCTACAGGTAATAAATGATGTTTAAAATAAAAAAGAGGATGTCTTGCTTGATCAATTGGTCAAAATCATTATTTTCTTGATAAAAACAATACTTTCTTTTCAGCTGAAAAAGTTAATTTAATTTCTTTGCATGAAAACGTTATTATTTCTGCTTTGTGACAGGAGGAAATAGAAGTTGCCACATCAGCGATGAAAAGTGGTTTTCCACCCATGACACCTAACCATTAACCTGATTGTTCCACCTATTTCTGTCTACAGGTAGAGATTTAAAAATTGCACATATTTTCTTGAAAACACAGAAAATATTTTTCAGACTACTGTTAGAAAATAGAAGCAGAAGTTCACCAAGCCTAGCTGGGAGGCCACATCTCAGCAGGGACAGCAGCCTTGAGATGCACATGGGGTCCCAGGTGAGCACAACGGAGAGCCCTCACTTCCCACTGGCTCTGGATGGCTCAGCAGGATCCAGACATAAGGGAGTAAAGAATCAGGGGAGAAAAAAAAAGAAGGTGTAGCCCAGACTGTGGAGATCCAAAATCCAGTGTGCTCTGGACCACAGGAAGATGCTCAAAGTAGACATGATGTGGTCTCCTTTCCTCCTCACCTTGCCTCTTTCAAAGATAAATGAAACAAACACATGTGCATGTCATCTTGGCAGATGCCAAAACACCTCACTCACAGCTACCTATTAGCAACAGCCTGTCTGCCACCTGGAATGCAGCTGTCTCCTCTTGAATCCAACAAGATCCCTCCTCAGCACCTTTTTAGCAAACTCCAATCCAATACACATCCATCATCCCTCATCTCTTGTGGCATTTGGTCCCAAGCATTTGACCAGCCTTGAACTCTTCCTTTCTAGGTGCTTTGCTGGATTGCCTGCCATGTATCCAAGGTGGGAATTCAGTGTAACGTGCTGTCGGAGTTCTGCTTGTTCTGCAGAGTTAGCAGTTTAATGTCATGGAAGAAAAATGGCATGCAGAGTGTGTTTGCCACCACTGCTGACTTCTCTGTCCCGTGTCCCTCAGACTGTAGGTCTTCAGTCCCAGAGCTGGGACTCACGTGACCTCAGCAGTGGCTTCATCTTGGGGTTTTCCAAGGTTTTTTGCTCAGTCTGCCCTGTGATGCAGTGCCTACCAAGAGGTGAACCCAGGGTGTTATCACCTTAGTTGGTGAAAATGTCCCCTGCATGGGCAGGGGACTGCTGAACCAATTGCTAAGGGCTGTAGGCTTTTTGATTCAGGACTACTTGTACACTGCTTTCTAAGCCACTTCAAGCTGCATTGGAGGGAATGAATATTTCAGGACTGGTACTTTCATTCTGACTTCCTTAGCTTTTTTTTCATCTTTTCTGGATTGCAGCAATAGGTGCTAGCTGCCTCAGGGTTTGCTTCAGATGTGTGTGAACTGTGAAGGATAGCTTGGCATCCTTGCTACTCACTGGGTTCTCTTCATATCCTGTAGATGTTATATTTCCTTTGATGTTTGTGTAAGAACTTCTCTGCTCTGTAATATTACTGAGCATTTCTCCCAAGTGTGATGAGAGACCACGTCTTCAATATAGCTGGGAATGAAGTAGCACCTCTTCTTCATTTTTCTATGGAGTGATCTTGAATCCGTGCACATCTTTTGTCACATGTGAAGTTTCATACCCTTTTACAGCTCCCAGGTACACTTTGATAATTTTTAATAGCTTAAGTAATTGTTCTTTTTACATTTCCCAGATAATCATCTACAAAGACAGCACTAGGAGCCATGGGGTATTTTCCTGGCCTATGTCTAACTCTTCTCACATGCAGCCTACTCTTCTTTAATGATCTCCATTTAAGTTGCAATTGAAATAAAAGGAAAAGAAATTCAAAATAAAATCATAAAATTCACATTTAGTGAAAATTATTTTCTTTCGAAAACTTTACTAAGTCACCTATCTAGACATTCTTGCAAGGAATTCTGTTAGGAAAGCAGATTGTGGTTGCCTTCTAAGAAGAAAGTGGTTCTCAGATCCCAAACTTGAGGCTTCCGTACTTGGGATAGGACATAAACAGTTACCCCATGGGGTAGTTTTGTCTGGCTACACCAGTTAGATCAGAACCACAGACCTAGAAAGATGAGTCAGACTCATGACCAAGGACAAATACAGTGTCGAATAAAAAGAAAAACCAAAAGCAAGGCTTTGGGTGGTGGATAGAGTATATCCATATAAGTAAACAGGAGACTCCATCTGGCAGCCCACGCAGCTGGCTAACTGGTCTCATTTAATCCTGAGCCGTACTGGCAGCAGGGGCCTGTGCTGAAAACTCTTGTTCACACACAGCAACTCAGTGGGTAAGTTTTCTTCCCTTCTCCAAGTTGTTTGTGTGTGTAAGTAAAATTTCATGTAAATTAACCTACTATTCTAGTAGGCAAAAATGAAAATCAAGCTAGTGAGGATTTTTAAAGTTTCTTCTGAATCTAATGACACCAGTAGTAATTTGGCTTCAACAAGGAGAAAAAAGAATAGAATATGTAGACCAACAGTTCAAATGAGATTTCTTTTCATTCTCATAACATTGGCAAAAATATATTGCCTCATGCTTGTAGATCCTCAGAAGCTGGGTAGTGCTCTTTTTACTTTTTCTTCTTTGTTTACTAGATAGGCAAAGCTGAAAGCCATATTATTTTCTGAATAGATGGATTTCTTCCAGTTTCAGCTGGTAACTTTCTTATCTTGAAAAGCCTTTATCAGTTTCAAGAGCTGCTCATATTGCTAAAGTGGGAACCTTTCTTCAGGTGACAAAAACTGACATATTCTGTCTGTTATAAGGAAAGGAATGTGATTTATATTCTCACCTTTTTGTACTTGCTACATTCTCTATGTTAAAGTACAAGTACTTTAACTGTAGACACTTGCTCTTTCTGTATTAAAAGAACCTATAGACACATTTTGACCATAGAATTCTTCTGGTGTCAGTTAGTGGTTTCTCCGGATAAAAAGTCAGGACAAAAAGAAGCGTTCCCTAAAGAGAGGCAATTGCACCAGGAGGAACACAGCTATACCTCAGCCTTGGACATATCTATTTAAATGTTCTTGAGCCAGACCAAATTCTAAAGGTGCAATAAAGCTGTGCAACAGCCAAAATAGCTGCTAAGACAGGCACAAGTGAGAGGGAGGGAAAGGAGTGAAAAAGCCCCAAATGACAATTGTTATGGTTTTCTCTGCAGCGGTAGTTCTCACTACTCTTACCCACAATATTGACATTCGAAAATATTCTGAAAGACCCACTTGTATAGTGCACTTGCACCCATCTCTACCTCTTTTTTTTCCTCCTTTTTCCAGCATCCAAAGCATACTGACAAATTACAGAGTTAGCAGCGTTTTGTAATGAGCCAATGAACCTTTCTCAGAGCAGTTGCAAATCTATTCATGAACTCCTGATTCATGGGAGTAAACTCTTGCTCAAAATCTGAATACTTAATTTGTAAATAAAATTATATGACATGGAGAGAAAATAATTTGGTTTGGTTTATTAAAACTCCAGGTGGCACAGTGTATTTGTCTACAAATACACTTCACAAGATTGTCTCACAGGGCACTGTGTGTTGTATGCATGAGGCAGATTGTTATTCTTAAAACAGCATGTGTCAATTCAGCATGGATTTCCTGGTGTGAAGCACAGGGATTATCATTATTGTTCTGGAAACCTAGAGGCTCTTCATCCATCGTCCTAGTTAGACTCATCCTTGCTTTGTCTGCATCTGGATGACACCTATATCATATACAAGTGCAATCACATGGTCCCTCACATCCCATCTAGCTTTTTATCAGGCAGCAGCACCCAAGCTGCTATCAGGAGCAGACAACTTGAGCTTTCCCAGCTCTTAGTCTAATTGTTCTTTTATCCACTCTCATGGGCCAGAACTCCACCACGGAGCTGATGCAGCCAGCTAGGGGCTGGAAGGGCAGGTGTTCCTGGGGGGAGCCAAAGACACCCTTTGGCCTCAAGAGCTAAAAGCAATTCTCAGTTGGACAAATTATACCAGTGTTGTTCCTTTCTGCTGGCTAAATAGCATATAACATGGAGGATCTGAATAACTTCCTTGGCACAATATTATCTCCTAACCCTAGTGTTTTATTTGCCAAAATATAAATGTAAATGGAAGAAAGGCTGTAGGGAGCCTATTTATTATTATGCCAGATATTACCCTTGAGGAAAAGTTGCCAGAAGACAGAAGCTACCCTCAGTCAGTGGGGTGTAGTTATTTCACTGAATCCCAGTGAATCTGGACATGTAAACAACATCACCTGTCCATTATGTAAGTTAAATATGAGTTATATGAGATTTAAATGCTTCTTTTGTTCCTTCTTTTGGGAAAGGTCAAAGGGTCTGGAAACGAAAAACAATACTGAAAATGAAAAAAAAAATTGTAGTTATGAAGTAAATTTCTTTTTCAGGACTTTTTAGAGGTCTTTTCCACACTTCTTTAATACTGTGCTCACTTTAATTTTGAATTTGACCCATTTAGTCTTTTTTAACCATATTTTGCTTTGCATCTTCTGTGTGACATCCAGCACTATGTGAACATTTCCCAACTTCCCAAAGCAATTTCCACTTTAAGCATACTTAATGAGCATTAACGTTATTTTACAAAACTACTTTAATGTTTTGTCTTTGATTTTCAAGGCAAGGTGCTTTTTTTTGTTTGTTTGTTTGTTTTGCAGATTTTTTCTTCACTTCTTTTAAGCTCTAATGAAACAACACCCTTCTTTTTAATCTTTTTTTTTTTTTAATTGCAGAATTAATAGATTGGCAGAAGGATCAGAAGGATCATTTTATACATTTTCCGAAAAGCTTTCTCCTTTGCGATGCTGACTTACTAATTGTCCTGGGATTGTTCTCTGCTTTTTGGGAACCTCATTTGCAGAGTACTAAGGAACAAGCAATCTCAGCACAAGTAAAATGAGTTACCAGACCATTGAAAATTCTTTCATTTGGGCTTCATCTGTTATGTGTTGAATATTTTTCCTGATCTGCTGAGTAACTTGCACCTCATTCAAAAGGAACTGAAGATGCTGCACATTTTGCTGGACTGATCATTTCTTTGTGAGCCTTTGCCACTTCATTGCACAGCATTAGTGACATTCTGGCTGGGGATTTGAACTTACCTTTGATAAATATTTTTGAATAACAAGGTATTTCTAGGCTGCTTGTAACTTGCCAAATAAATCTATTGAGAAAAGAAGAGCTACGTTCCTAAGACTAGCAGCCTAAGATGACTCATAGACTCCCTGAATACAAATCAATGCTTTGGATAGGAGAGGATGAGCTTCAGCCTTCACTGTCAGTCAGACAATGAAACAAAGCAGATGTCAGATGTCACTTTGCATTTAGCCTGGCAGTTTGGGGTAGCTATCTTGCTTTTAGGAAAATAAAATATAAATTCATAAACGGAACTGAAAAAAGAAAATTAACCAAAGAGGATCCCTGTGTGCACAGATATGCATTTATTCCTAGGTTTCTGTAGATTATATAAGTCTTGCTGTGCATATGAACCAGGGAGCTCATTTTCCTTTTCCATTTGTCCAGCCTTGATATTTTGAAAAACAATGGCGTTATACATTATTAAATATATTTCAGACACAAGTGTCTGAGTGTATGGTCAAAATATTACAATATGGTGAGATTGCTTCAGGAAATACATATTTAGGTAAATCCTCCCAGATAATAGTGTATAAACTATTGTGACTTTAATATCTGGCATTAATGTACCTGAAAATGTTATACTTTATGTTGAGTCAGCTTCTGTGAAAAGACATTTGTAGTATAAAAATAAAACATAAATCTATTATATTTGCTTTTAGGTTTTTTTACCAACTTTTTAGCAATATAAAAATCCCACAATTTTATTTGCAGTTTTTTAATTTTTAATGATAAGTTTAATAGGGATACAAGTTCTAACACCAATACAAGTAAAGTGGGAAAGTGTGGAAAGTAAATGTGGAAAATAAACACCTAGACCCAAAACAGACGTGGTCCTCCCTCATGAATATATATACACCTTAGGGGTGGGAACATAAAGGTCTGTCCTCATCCTCTGAAGATAAATCAGAAGAAAGTCCAAATCAAGCAGTAACTAGTGCATTCATACCACCATACTATAGGGATTTCACTTAGGACTGCAGTCACATTAGGTTCCTAGATAGGCAGTGAAGAAAGAAAAAGCTCTGTCGCCTAAAAGCCTCTTTTATGACATCCTAATTTGCACCGTTGAGGTCTTTGCTACTTCCCATTAGCTATAAATGAAGCCATGGGTGACTACACTGCTGCCTTAGGGTTTTATGTTATGTGCCACAAATAGGTGAAATGAATCAGATCAAAGCAGTCAAGTACATGGAACTGGTAGTGTGTTTTGAGATATCTGAGAATAAGAAGTATATAGAGCACTTATTCATCACTTTCGGGAATCTCGAAAGCAGGCAGGGAAGCAGTTCAGTCCATGAGGTCAGACAAGGTTTTGGCAAGTGCTTGGGAATACGACAGAGGCAAGGGGAGTAAGATGAAAGCATCAAAAGAGTGATTTTATCCAGTGAGCACTGCAGTGCCAGAGCAAGTATTAAAATGGTGCAATTGACATTAAAAAGCGAGGAAGAAAAGCAAATATCTAAATGCTGCAGGATGTGGCTGAGCATCCAAGGAAATCTTTAGTATGTTTACTTCACTTAATTTTGAAGTATGCAGAAGGTACAAATTTGGAGAGGACACACAGCCTGCATTGAGAGAAGACCAGAAGCAACACAGCAAAGATCTCCTTCATAACTTCAGTCGGGAAGAAGTTAAAGGGAATGTTCAGAGGAGATGCCAGAAGTAACTGGCTAGGGATTGCCTGCTCCAACCTTTCAGCCCTGTCTTGAGTGGTCAGGAAACGTAAAAAGCAAAGACAGCTCTTCAAGTCCCACACTAAGGAAATTAGACCTTCAGCTAAGGATTCAGCTTTCTACACAAGTGGTATATTTACAGAAATCTTGGTTTTATCAGTACAGTTTTCATACTACATTGTGCAAAGGAATTAGTCAAAAAGCCTTACTTGAAATATAACATACCTCCTTCAACACCACAGATTTGTTTTGAATTAACAGCTCCAGGACACGTGTGTGTAAGGATACTCTGCGTGGATTCGCCTTGAGACTGTGAAGAGTTAACTCCCTCTGTTGACTTTGGGCATGATTTCTTGGTTCATTTTCCTAATATTGATTGGATTGGTATTTGTTTTTGTGCTCTCAGAAATTTTGTTGTTTGCGTTAAAGTAGGCAATATCTTCTTCCTCCCTGCATCGCCCACACTCCCCCACCTTTACTCTAAGCCAAAGACTGATTAAGAAAACTCTCTTTATATGTAAGATTGCTCTTAATCTTCTGCCTTAAGAGAATTATCCTCAGGAAAACAAGTGGAATATAGAAAAGTGTTCTACCATCAAATACATGAATCACCACTAAACCTGCTATTTTTTTTTTTTGAATTTCTGAGTCCACTCTTTCCCTCTGCCAACCTCTATGTCAAATATGAGCACAGGAAACAATATTTTGGAAGACTTGATTTTCCGCTATCTATAATAATTTAGCTGAATCCAAGACATATGCACTGCCAGTAGCAGTAATCTTGCACCCAAGCAAAATTTTTTTAAACCTTGGTTGGAAGTTTCAGACTTCAGATGTTGCAGTGCTGTGCCTAAAAAGCTGATCTCCATTTCCTATTGGGATGGTCTTTTGCTGCTGCCACCAAGGGCAGTACATAAGGGTCTTCATGGGTGTCTGGTTGGGCTCTCAAGGATCAGGGATCAAGGCTGAGCCCCTGCAAGCCCCTGGGCTATGGGCAGAGATCCCAGGGGAGGCTTGGTGCCTACTTTCACTGCCATGAACATCCTCATTCTTCACAGAAGCTTCCTATGAAGAAAGCCTGGCTGAACACTTCTCAGAATCTGTGTGATTCCTTTCATCCTCCCTTCACCACTGGCCAATCTCTTGAGCTCAACACCTGGTCTGCTGCCACAGATTTGTACCTTGTTCCTAAGAAGGCAGAAAAAAGCTTGATTGGCCTTCATGTTGAGGAAAGCAAAATTCAATTGTTTCTGTCCTGCTGAAAAACGCTTCTTTTACTGACTTTAAAAGTAATTGATCTGAATCTTGGCTTTATCACTTCAGGGTTTAGTTTAAAATAAACAGTTTTCAGCAGACAAGACATGAGTAAAGGATGACAGGTTTAAAAAAATAATTCATCTTGATTGAACAAAACATCTATAATTTATAAAACACTTGGATAAACAGGTTAAAGCCCTTTCTTGGGTGTTTCAGATGACAATTTACTATTAAATTATAAACACAAATGTCAAATTTTCCAAAAGTTCATTATTTAAAAGTATGTAAGCAGTCTTCCCTGAAAGCTTGGGGAGAAGCTCTTCACTCTGTGAAAAATTTCCTGTCTCTGAAGAAAATTCTCAGCTTCCAAAATATATCTGTGGTCTCATTTTTGCAGTATCCTACATTAATGATCCTAGATGAAATTAATAATTTTATACAATATGACCAAACAGTTCTTTGAAAGGTTCTGCTCACAAGGAAGGGTTATCCTAGGACATAAATCCAAATAAATCAATAGATAAAAGACAAATAATTTCAAGGTGGCAAATACTTTCTCTTAGAAATCAGTCTAAAATCTGTCTTTGGAAGGTTTTATTCCTTATTTTATGGGAGGAAGTATCGATTCCTTAGACAGTGCTAACCCACAGAATTCCCTGTTATCTCAAAAGTGTTCTGTGATTTTGAGGGACATGTAAATAAAAGCTGAAACCTCTACTAGAGTAGGAGAACTAGGAATAAAATAATGATGGATCAAGTCTCAGAAAGTAAAGCCTTTACTTTGAGTTAACAGCAGCTGTGAAGTTTTCTGGAGAGGCTTTTCTGTGTAATTGTGAGCAGGAGTCAAACCTCAATAGTGCAACGTCCTCAGTGTTGGCAACACAAAGATCCACCTGGCATCTTTCTGCCACATTTGCCTACAAGGAGATTATTCTGCTTTTTAAATGGAGCACCATATCCATTGTTCTGTTATTCCCACCCTTTCTTGAGTGAAGAAGCTTTACCATGGTATTAAACTACCTGGATATCCAGACATCTCATCGCCAATAAACCAGTGCTTCTGCACTTTAAGGGTTTATTTTAATATAAGTGGTGTTCTTTAGTATTGAGGTATATAGAGAAAGCTAACAAGTTTTTTGTCTTTCCCCATTGACCATCATCTGTGAACTCTTCACTTTATTCTTCCTCCTTTCCAGATGTTGTTTCAAAACAGTTTCTTTCCTGCAAGCTTAAAATTATATGGGTGAATATATTATAACTCCAGAGACTGGGAACTTCAGGAGGTATAATGTTTATTTTATACTGCATTCTTTGTCTTTAACATCATGTGTATAGAATCATAGAATCAAATAGTTTGACTAGAAAGAAATATTTGAAGATCACCTAATCCCATTCTCCCCTGCCCTGGAGAGGAGGAGACCTACGTTTCAGTAGGTAAGGTTGCTTACCTCATCCACCATCACCTTGAATGCTTCCAGAGATGGAGCACCCACAACTTCTCTGGACAACCTGTGACAACCTTTCACCATCCTCATCCTAAAAAATGTCATCCTTAAGTGCAATTTAAATTCATCCTCTCTCAGCTTAAAACTATATCCTCTTGTCCTATCACTAAACACCCTTAAAAAAAGTCCTTTTCCAGCTTTCTTGTTAGCCCATTTTAGGTATGGAAAGGCTCCTTGGAGCCTTCTCTACCTGAGGCTGAACAATCCCAACTCTCTCAGCCTGTGTGCAAAGAAGATGTATTCCAGCCCTCTGACCCCTTTGTGTGGCCCTCCTCTGAAACCATTCAAATGCCTCCATGTCCTTCGCGTAATGGAGAGGCCAGGACTGCATGAAATAAGTATTTAAATTCAAACAGACATTAGTTTTTGTTCAGGTGCACTGCCTGTAGCTTGTGTACCTCAATTACCTATTTTTAGGTATGGATATTGAAGTATGTGCTGGGCTGCTTAGTGCTCTGTCTTGAAACGTGATCAGGACACAACTGCAGTACACCATCTGGCTTTGAAAATTCAAGCCTGGTTTTAAAACCTGTTGCCAAAACCACTGTGTGGTGCTATATAGTGCCACAGCCTCACTGTTTTTCTGCTATGGAACTTGCTCTCCCTGACCTATAGAGCAGGAAGACAGTGGACTGCTCACAGAGATGTGTTTTGCCTGTGATCCTTAGAGGTGAATGAGGCTTCTGTGGAAGGAGAGCACAGAAGTACCTTACCACTGGGTGGATGGATCTAGGTGCAGATCTTTACACAGATTTCAAAGATTTTCCAGTTTCTGAAGTGTCGGAAATATGGCAAGGACTTGGATGGGAGAAGAAACCACTAGGGAAAACTCCTCACCTTTCCAAAAAGGTTTTCAGAAATTATACTATCAAATGCTTATAGCTGTTGCAGCAGAGAAGGGAAGTCCTAACGAGGATGAAATGAGAGCATTCTCCATTTTCTTGTTAACAGGGAAACTGAGCAGTCCAAAGTAGATCTCTATCTCTAGCTGATTTTTCTTTTATTTCTTTTTTTAAATTTTTGAATCAATAACAGGTTTTACATAGCAATTCTCCCTTTTTTATTGAGTATATTTTTGTCTCTGCCTGTGAGAAGATTTAAAAAAAAACCCACATCATTAACTGAATTCCTATAGGAGTCAGCACCCTGTGATGTGTGAGTGCTGAGCTGCAAAATGCATCCCCTCAGCAGCAGAAAAATACATCCTTTCGGGTATCTTTGCCCCTGTTACCCACCTTGTTCAGATTCATGTTTCTTGCACTGTGAGACTGGGCTCCCTGGGGCAGGTATTGACCTCTTCTTTGCAAAGCATCAGCAAGCCATTCATTGAAAATTAAGTGAAAGGAGCGTCTTTTTCCTTTCTTGTGGCATCAGTTTTAGTTATGAGGAAACAAACAGAGAAGTATCTCTGTTCTTTAACCAAAAACCAACTGTATTTCTGTGCTTGCCAAATCTTAAATAGAAACAGATTGAAGACAAGAAAAAAACTGAACTGGTCTCCTCACATGTTTTTTTTTTTAAACAGCATCCCAAAAGAAGCCATTTATTTTGGTATTTTTACCAGCATAACTCATAACATTTTTCAAAAAGGATTTCTTATATTTAGTGTGTGGCTTGTCACATTTTTTATTACTGCAGAGCCAAGCTTAGCCTCCATTAAAAGTCTGGGAAATCCTATGTTATCAGATAAGGTAGGTTATCACCAGTTGCAAACTGCAACATTTTCATCCTGTTTTATGGTGGCAGTTTTCCTCGGAAAGCTTTCTGAAAGCATTAAATTCTCATTTGGATATACTTGGGCAGGTAGGTAAGGAGTTTTACCTTACCTGCCAGTATCTTTTTTGAGTCTGCACAGTATTTGAAACTCTCAAAATAGGGTAGGACACAGCTCTGGTAAGATGCAGGTGAGAGAGCAGAGCTGGAACTCTGGGAAAATATACCTGTGGCACTGCTGAGGGTCAGCTCATTGTAGCATCTTCAACTGGGAGTGTAGTGCCAGGCTATAGGCATATGACCTTCAATCCCTACCAAACAGACATGGAGCAGGCCAAGGAATCAAGGGAATAATCAGCAGGCAATAATCAGGCTCTGTTCTTTCTGACCCTTATATTAATCCAACAGCAAACACTTTCCCTGTGTCTTTCCCATGCCAAAGTTTGAGCAGGAAAAGAAAAAAGCCCCAGCAGGCTCTTTAAAGCATAGCTGCATAAGTAATGATGTTGTTTAACTCACTACCTGTGGCTCTGCTCAGAGTCACCACCTAACTTTACAGCACCTTTTGTGTGTTCCTTAAAGGCTATGCTTTTTTGGGGTTCTTTTTACCAAAATGAATTCCAAAGCAGCTCTCCTTCCTCTGTCACTACTCCCAGTGAAAAAATAGTGAAGCAAAAACCTGAAGCACACTCCTGTTCTTTCGTCCAGCTGCTTCTGAGCACTAACCAGCATTGCAGCTAATGGACATCGAGAGCTCCTACATATGATGTCTTTGATTCTTCTGAAATATTATTGTAGCTGGGGAAAATGACACAAAGGGCCTCACCACCGACAAAATATGACATTGCACTCTCTGAGAAAATAATTCGGAATTTAGCGTAATAGAAGGAAGCTGTTTGAGACCTTTAGTCAAAGATTCTTCAGTTAAATGATTTTATGGGAAGTCTGTCTTCTTTATTTTTACATTTCTTAGTGTCTCTCTAATATAAGTGGAATTTATCCCTGTGTGCTGATATCAACATATGTCAGTAGAAATTACTGGTTGTTTTTAGCCTCAGTACACTGCACACCAAAAATTTTTCACTTCTAAGGAAAGTACAGCTCATCAGTTGCAGGACCTTGCATTTGCATTTCCTGAATTTCAGGTGGTTAAAGTGAATTAAAGTGATTTCAGCACTCTATATTTGCTAAATTGTTTTTAATTTAAAGTGACAGGTAGTAATTTGTAATACACTTTACTATAGCTAATAATAGTGAAATTTAGGATTGAATTAAATACCTCGAGAAAGCGTGAATTTTCAGAAATACTGAACTCTACCATTCTGTAATTGATAACAACATAGCTATGGACAGAAACTGGAACTCTCCAATTAAACATCCATTACATTTTAATGCATCCTGTGGTTAGAGGGAGAGTAGTGTTGCTGTACCTCTTTATTTTAGAAGGACATTTGAAGTTATCACACAAGAGTCTTAAAAGTAATCAATGGAAATACAGTCCAGATTGAACAACTGTTATATGGACACAAAATTAATGGAAAAATATTTTAGGAAATAATAACTGTGACTGCTTTTCAGAGTAGAGAAATGTTTCGTGTGGTATCACAAAAGTCTATCCGACACTCTGCAATATTTTCCATTTTTGACAGTGGAAGAAAGAACACATTTATTAAATTTTCAGATGCTGTGAAATTTCAGGTGTGCAAGTAATTTGGAAGATAAGATTTTTTTTTTTATTTTTTTTTTTTAATTTATCAGTTTTTGTAATGTGCTTAACTCAGATATAAGTCAGCAGTGCAATACATGAAAGAAATGCAGTTCCCAGTTTTGGTATAAACAGAGACTTTATTTATTAAAACTGTACATAGCCTTTATAATATTTTCACCATCAGTTAAGAATAGCATGAGCCTGGATAGCCAATAATATAATTTTTAATAAGCAAGCTAACCAATACTATTCATGATCAATTTCCTAATAGCAACATCAGACATTTCTCCCAAAGATAAATGCTTGTATTTCTTTCTGCACATTACTGTGCACCCGATACTTGTTACATTTCTAATAACTTTGCTACATCTCTCCTGCCTTGACTGACTTTCTAACTAAATGCCCTTTGTTCTCTCAATTACAAGTTCCCTTTGTTTTCTTTCCCTACACAGCAGGAGGAAAGGATTGTATGGTGGCAGGGAAATCCTGTGATACAAAATCAAACCAGGAAATAAGTGTTTTGCAGAAAAGGACCTGAGGGTCATTATGGACTACGAAATGAACATTTGCCAACATTTATTGCAGTATTGTGAAGAAATAGGTTGTCTGTTGGGCCATACAATCCACAGAGCCACACAAACCTTTTGAAAATAGCTTTCACTTTCTTTACTTCCCTTCCAATTATTTACTTTGAGCAGTGACCCAAAGAAACATAGAATAATTCAGATTGAAAGGAAAACTTTAGTCGAACCTCCTGCCTAATGCAGACTCTCTGCAGTATTCTGCTTCTCACCAGCCTCCAGGTAAAGTGTGACCCATTAGCCCAGTCATCCAGGTATTGTTTTATTGGCTGGGGTTTTCACTATTC
>VZTN01030603.1:4526-55403 GCA_013400515.1 Erpornis zantholeuca | reverse complement strand
CTAAATTCTAATTTAATATACTGCTAGTACAAACAAGACATGAGAATACTGCTGCTTTCACCAAGAAAGTCCATGGAGAACTCTTTGGACAGAGCTACATCCAATGAGTTTGTTTGATGAGACACATTGTATAATGAATTATAGACTCTTTTTTTCTTTTTTTCCCACAAAGACACGCAATCCTCTTAAGTCGTCTCTGTTTGCAACTCCGTTATCCTTTCTCCAAGGAGATTGTGGTTCCTTCCCATCATTACTAGCTAGTAAGTGCCCCAAGGTGCCTTCTACCTAATGTCAGAGAGATAAAGAGAAAGCACATCCACTAAATTTCATTCTCTTTTTCATGTAAAATAGGAAATGTATATGCAAGGGTCGTTTTTGTGTGTAGACAGATGTGCTTAGGTGGAAGTCAAGAAAAAAAATAAAGAAAACAATGTCTTCTTGGACATTTAATTAGTTAACAAAGCCTGCCAAGTTCTTATAATCAATATATATGTGTTTGGGAATAACTTTTAAAACATAAAAGCTTTACTTCTTGTCCTATTCTCTAGGTTATAGACTTTACTCATTGTTCATGTTATTATTCCTATAGCAGTAGTCGTAACCTGGTGCAGCAAGAATCACTTAAAATTAGGGAGAAAATGAGACCCACTGTTCCTGTCATATATTCAGCACGAAAGGACTGGAGTTCTCAGAAGAAAATAAAAAGTTCACTCTAAGTTTTAATTAGAGACACCTATGAGGTCCATATGGTTCAAATAAGCTGCACCAAGTCCAGTTGCACTTCTAAACCACTACTACTTTTGAAGATTTAGTCGTCAGTAGATTACCATCTTTTTATCCTGGCTGAAGGATAATAACATATGGATCAATGTATCATAGTGTCTGTCAGTATATTTAAAGAAGAGGGAAAAGGAAGGCTTATAAAATAGAATGAAAAATGTCTTTGCCAAGCTTCTGGAGTTTCTCTCCCTCCTTTCCCTTCTCACAATGCTTAAGAGAACAAAAGGATTCCTTAAATCAAAATTATTATCTTTTGAACAACCTACTGAGTCTAGATACTCCTTGATGTATTATNAAAAATGCATTTAATTCTGCTGTGCATTGAAGCTTGGGAACAAAGTAACACATTGCAGTGCTTTTTCTCCCTTCTTCTTACATCTTCCCTTGCATCTCCCAATACTTTATCTGGCATTTATTATCTCAAGCATTTTGTATGGCATCTTCTGAGCTACTTTAATCAACAGTTTAATAGACATATTCAAATCCTAACATAAATAGTGCTGTGTGTGTATTATTGGTTTTCCAGTGCTACATAAGCTGCCCTTATTTGCTCTTTGGGTCCCACCTGACACATAAGCCATAACTAAGTTGCATATATATTTAAATTTACAAGTCCCAAGCTGTAGGCTATAGAGTGCACAGGCATGTTGAAATTATTTACGATCTGTTTTAAGAAAGACAGAATATTTATTCAAGCAGCTGGAATTAGGTTTCCCTTTTATAATTAAAACACATCACTAGTAAGACTGCTCAAAATTTCAATGGGCAGCAAAAGAATTGTATGAACTATACTCTCTGATAACTACTAGATTTTTATGGATTTTTCTCACTGTATTGCAGAGGTTTCTCATTTATAAGTTGTTCCATCTCCTTACACAGCAACCAGTTGCTGTCATTCCTGCTAATCTAGGATATCCCAAACTGCTTGCTTACTTACAGGGAAGTTTTTCACCTGGAATTTTTCACCATGCTTGTGTGGCTTGCATTCCAATGGAATAAGGAGTGAACATCACATTATCCTTTAAACATATTGTCATGGTTTAGGAAGAATATTCACCAATTTAGGGTACTTATGAAAATCAGAGGCAAACAACTATCTCATAATATCTTTGCTTTTTATTAGAGGATAGCTGAACTCTGCTGAATAGTTTCTGTGCCACTGTTATTGTGACAGAAATGAAAAATGTGAAGTTTCTAAGTGCGATACTTGGGGGTACTCCACTCCCAATCCAGTTTCTCATGGAAATTTCAGGTATTCAGAAGAAGGAGGATTTGGGCAGGTCTTTTTTATTCCATTGTCTACAATGCACTTCTTTGTCTCAGGAAGCATCCAGAGTCATTTTGTGTCAGGGGAATGGTAAGAATCAGTATTGTCAGGAAATCTTGCAAAGTCTTCTAAGCATTGGGATAAGAGCTGTTCAACTGCATGCCATAATTCCTATTTCTACAAATTATTTTAGCTTACTATTAGATGCACTTCAAAACTGATTCTACTCTTCCATCAGTGCTGCTTGTGATGTTCCCAATTGCTATGACTTGCAACGTAGTGACAACCACGGAGCCCTCTGTGACTGCAGATTTGTTATAACACATTGCCTTTACATTTATCCCAAAGGACACCAAAGTGTATTATATATCAGGCACACAGCAATCTCTTCATCTACCAGTGAATCAAACACCACTGGGGTGGAATACAGCAGATGTTTAACAGCATAAAGCAGTGTTGCACAACAGTTTTAAGACTGAAAGTGAAAAATGACTTACCAGAATGACACTACAGAAGGAATTTAGGAAGACAGAATGTAATTAAGCTAAATGCAGTTTATACAAGAAACTGATGGTAACATATTATTCTTGCAAAATGATACTGTGAGATCTTTACCAGGCAAGAGAGACAAGTTTCCAGTTTTATATCTTACCCACAAAGCCAAACTTTCAGCAATGCAATGGCCCTTAATAGAATACTAGGTATAGATAACTGTCAGTATTTATAAGACACAATTAATGCAAGATAGCCAACTACTGAGAAGAATAAAACTAAATATCTAAAAAGATGATAATAAAACAGACCCTGATCAATAGAAGAGCCAGACACTAAACAGTGGTATCAGCACAAGTCTGGAAAAATTCTTTTAGTCTTGGTGAAGTTACTGTGGATTTTAAAATTATTAATCATGTGAACTATCCTAGAACAGGGAATGAAATATGACCTCTAACTGGCAGGCAGATTCTCAACAGTGGAGCAGAATAGTTGCAGACTCAAATAACCTAACTCTCTGGTCAATATGATAATTGTAGGTAATAGACTTGGGAGGAGGGGTAGGTATAATTAAAGGAAGTTATAACTTCAATAGATGATGCAAAAGAGAAGCCCCTGTCAGATAGTCTAGTATAACTGCAGCTGCTGTAACTGGAAAATATGTAGAAGCAGCCCAGGAGATCTTGCAAGGAGTCAGCCAGGAAGCCAATCATATACCCAGATGCTACTCTGGAAACACAAATTTGAGAGCTTTCCATCTGGGATCTTGCATCTGCCAAATTTGTCACATAAGTGGTCACAGCAGTTAGGTTCTGTGTTCCAGATGAGAGGAAAAGGCACCAAAGGGAGCTGTTTACCACCCTGCAATCAACAAGAAAATGCTGTGCCAACTGAAAGTGTAATCATATCTACAGCAATGTGCTAATGAGCTCTGAAAATGTTTAGTAGTATAAGAGAAGCCTCTAGAATATAGAGAAATCTGACACACTCTACATAGGTATCAAATTACATATTAACATTTATGATTAAAAATCTTCATTAGCCATAAGCTGTCTATAAAAACAATTAGATCAAGCCAATAGTAGAACTGTGCTGAATTGCTTAGCTTGATTACATGTCTGTGGTTCTTTCTTCACAGGTGGCTCAACCAATAAGAAAAGCATTCACACTTCCAGCTCTTGCCCCAGAGAGAACAAACATAAGTTGATTTTTATAATTAAATATTAGAATGTGGGTTGGTCAGTAAAAAACCCCAAAACCAAGCAACCAAACCCCATCTCCTTAGCTAAACAGCAAAAAACCAAACCAACTAACCAACCAAACCCTTGAAACCCACATAACAAAGCAAAACAAAAAAGAGACATTTAAACCAGTTGATGATTTTGGGTTAAAAGTTGTGAGTGCTTTGCTCAAAAATTTTCTCCTAAGAGGTTAGCAATGCAGCAAGTAAATTTGTGTTCTGAGGTGACACTAAGCTGTATACATATGTGGAAAGATGGAGCCTTTTCTTTCTGCATGTTTTCCCTAGATTACAAACTGAGCTGAGGCCTGTCTCTCAATGCTTCTGTGCAGCACCTAGTACAGTAAACATGACTGCATAGCACAGAATCTATAACAAACAAACAAATAAAAAAAAAAAATCCCCAGCACAGAAACAGGGAACTCTATCCATATTATAAACCAAAAGAACAAAGTGTAAACTCCAGTAGTCAGGAAACACATTCTGCCCAAAAGTGAGAGATAATCTAGTGAATTAGAAAATACAAATTATATATAAGTTTCATAGGGTGTACCTACTTGACAAAGGTGGCCAGTAAAATGAATTTCATGGGCAAATGAATTGGTTGAACCTGTTTTACAATTTAGCAAGAAATCAAAAAACAAACTGAAAAGCTTTCTCTATGGAGGTGTCTTAATTATTTGTTAGTTGTCTTTAAGGAAGAGAAAGATTGCCTGAAGAGTTGGAGGTTCTCCTGAACTGACCCTAGTAAACCATGAGGCTCACTCTGATACAGCTAATGCATGTTAATAAGGGAGCCATATGAATTCCATTTGTTGTTCTTGATAATGTATAGCCTTGGGAAGATAGCAAATTCGGGAAGCTACAGAGTGACAAATCATCCCACTCCTTCTGGTTGTTTGCTCCAGTAGTTCATTAATTTATATAGCAAATGTGGGAAATATCAATATATCATCAATGTTAATGTAGTACCACTATGTGTGTAAAATATTTATCTGGGACAACTGGTAAGGATGTGCTCTCTGCCACTGTTCTTTATATCAGTCATCTGAGCCTGAGATAATTTTTCCTCAAATAACAGTGTACTTGCCTTCTTTTCCCCCTAACAACATGGTCTGCCTCTGCCCTGCTTACAAATCTCTCAAGGATACAGCATATCTTTACGGAATAAAACCCCCTCAAAAGTGAGGAGGTTAATTATGCAGTAGAACTGGCATAATTGCACAAGTGACTTCTGAATGCAGAGAACAATAAAGTCTCTTGTGTTCCCCTGGATGAGGGAACGAAACCTGAAATCTAGGAGCTTGACAGACAGATGTCATTGAAGGATGATACTATCCATCCCATTTCTTTTGACAGTTTATCCAAATACTTCCTTGTATTCCATGGAGGCTATTAAATAAATGAGGCTGAATTACAATGTGTTCTAATGTTAGTTATTGCTTAAAATGTCAGCTAATGAAGCAGGGTAATAATACAAGGCAAGCTTCTTATTAACATACGGTGGATTACCTGTGGCACTACCATGCTTATTTCCTATATGGATTTTATTCAGAAGAATATCAGGTAAGAGCTAAAGAGGATGGTAACAAATCAAACCAATAAAATCCAAGCATTTGATTATGTAATAGCTGATTAATGAACAATAGATTGGACTGAGAAGACTGTACAATTTCCTCTTGAATGCTCTTGAATGTTGGTTTCTTTTAGACAGGACTTGTTTTGCTGCATTCCCTGAGTAAACTAGACAGTCTCTGATAAATTTCAGAGTGGTTAATTTTTTTTAGGAAGATAGCAAAATTCCACACTCCTTTGCTGAAAACGAACAGGAATTTTCCTCCATCTCTGACACATCAAAATGTAATACTGCTTTGAACTCTTTCTCTTCCTCTTCCATCACCTTTCAAAACATAATGATCTGTACATTAAAATGATGCACAGAAAGAAGGCTTTTACTGTTTGTTGTGTTATGCAAAGCAGTGACTCATGCAATATTCATTTGCCAATTGCTAACAGACCTTTTTCAAGCACCAACAGATTGCAATAGGTCCATTACCTCAGAGAAATTCTTCATAGAAGCCATGAACCAGCACTCAGCAGAAGATGAGTAAACTCTCAGTCAGAAATGTTTTAAATGTAGTTGCAAACAAATGCATGGTACTAGATATCATGATTTTGAAAAAAACTCATAGGCAGTAAAAGATAACAAAGAGATCTTCAATCTATAACTTAAATTAAAGGTGTCATAAATAGCACAAACTTGAAGAAAAATTCATCTTGTGATAGTGCAGTAGGAAGGACAAGTTTAAAGAGAGTGATGTGTTTGGTCTTGTGAAATGAATACGTTCATAAGAAAACACCCAAAGAGCTAGAGAAGATTCTAAACATTACAGTAAAGCTGTAATAGAACAGAAAAGACATGAGAGTCTGCATCACCCTATGTCAGAGGCTCGCAGAGGACAATTTTGGATGTTACAGAAGAAATAAAGAAAACACAAGGAAATATTCTCAGTGGGAATTGTGCATTGATGTGTTTGTCAGCTAATGTTTATCATGTTTTTTCCTCTAAGTAGGAGCTTATTTAACTTGGGACCTGCATATAAAGTGGAAAGGCTGTATTTTCCTCACTTAAAAGCAGTGAGTATTCTGGAATGACATTGACACAACATTTTGTGCTTGATGTGTTAAGAGTTTTCCCTCTTGAGGAATGAAGAAACACACAGTAAACTTTTATGTAAATTTTATTTTGTCTTTTGGGAGATGCTTTCTTAGATGGGTATTTGATTTTAACTTATTATCTTGAGATGTTTCAGCTGAAATTACAACTTTGTTGAGATTGATATTCCAGGTGCTCTACATACCATTTTTTAGGAAAGGAGAAAAAGAAAAAGATCATGACCAGAGGCTTTGAATTATTTTGCAAATGAAATGAAAAAAACAAGCCAGAGGTCGAGGAAATAAAAATAACATATTCAACATACAAATACTTAAATCAATATTAAAAATAGAACATAATTGGTGATGGAATCAGTAACTTGTTTACCTACAGACAAAGGAATCTGGAGTGAAATAGAGGAAGCTGGAGTGAGAAGGCAATGAAGAACAACTTTATCTAGTACAGCTGTCAAAACCAGCAAAGTCATAATAGTATGTAGGCAGAGCTCTTAAATGAAAGATTGATTCAAATCTTAATAGAAACCTTCAAAAAAAAGAATATTGCTATGTACATGTTTCACTTCTAGGACTGCTTCACTTGAACATCCTGTGAGCAGTATATCTTAAAATTTTACCTCTGGTCATCCTTTTACAGCCACATAGAATGACACAGAGTGTTAAGGATGGGTCTTGAAAGCTGATCCTGTATTCCTAATGGGACTAGGTTCAGTGTCTCTGTGACCTACACAGCTTTATACGTGAACTGCGAGATCCTTAAAAGCATTTTCTGAGTACGAAAAATATTCAAAACTTCAAATATGGATTGAACCAAGTCCTGGCAATCCAAAGATGGAGGAATATAGGAAGTACTAAATCATCAGACTGTTATCTGAAAGTTTCACATGCCAGTGATGACTGCAGTTTGAGATTGCCGAGTTCATAGACTGTGTATTTTAAATGATGCAGGTGTCTGAGGAGATAGACACATCTCAGAGACTGATTAAACCCTATGGGTTTTATGTATATGGACTCTAGAGTTGGTGTCAGTAGTCAGTGTTTTTGAGATTAGCTGCAGAGAAAGAAATAAGGAGCCTATTTTAAGTGCTCCAATTATTTTGTTGTGTAATTTGTTCAAATAACTGCTGGCATTCAACAAATTCAGGCAACAAATGAAGGAAAAACTTGTGTAAAAACTTGTTTTGAAATTACTTTAAACACACTGTGTTCCCTCTTTTAGTTAATTTTATTTATTTCTTAAAGTTTTACCTTTTTTAGCCAGCACAAGTTCAATAAAAGATTCAGACCTACACCATAAAAGCAACTCCATGTGTGTGTGTCAGCACAGGCACAACAACCACAAATCCATGCCTGAAACACAAAGAATAAATTTATTTTCATTATCTTGCTCATCATATCTCACATCACACTGACTATTTCTCGATTATCTTTGAGGAAACCAAGCTCATCAATTTGTGAGTAGGAACAATAGAAATCATTCTTGCAAGAAGATGTTTAAGCTAATAGGAAAACTAATAAGAAGACAACAGGTTTTGTTCTGTATTCTGGCTGTAAAGAACTCCCAGTTTTCAACCTGGAATTGTTTTGAAAATGAGTAGTACAGGTACAGTTTAAGGGGGTAGAACACAGCATACTAACATGGTAGTGCAAAACATCTAAAGCACTCAGCTCAGCAGGCAGACTCCATAGAAACTTAGTCGAAGATTCCTGAGTAACTCATCACCATGAGAAAAAATTCATAGTCAAACTCTACTGCAAATCTTAATAATATTTTTCCTTTATAAATATTAAAACGAAATTCCTTCTGTAGAAGGAAGTCTATAAGACAATAAAAATATTCTGGAGTCATAAGTTCAGAATTCTTGATCATCTCTATAAAGAAATATAAGCTTAAATTCTTCCAGTGCTGGTGAGACTTGTCTCTATTGAGTCAAGATGAGCTGGAGAACGAATATAGAGCAAACACCAACCTGTTTAATGCAGGTGAAGAGGAAAGGTAGCATTCATTCCATTCCTTCGCTTGAAATAGGTTATTTTTGCTGTGTGCCATTTGAAGTACTCAAAGCTCCTTGTTCTGGTGTTAATTGACAGCAGCAGCACTACTGTTACACTTAAGATCATCTCTGCCTGGAAGTCAGTGACAGGCTTATTTGAGGTTGCAAACAAAAGCCAGGCCTGCTATATTTCCCAAACTAACTTTGTACGACATCAGAGAATATTCTGAATTAGAAGAGACCCACAAGGATCATCAAGTACAAGTCTTAGCTGTGCACAGGACATTCCCAAGACTCCCAGCTTGTGCCTGAGAACAGTGTCAGAACAATCCCCAAGAATCACACTGTGGGCCTGAGAGAGCTGTTATTTATGAGAAATATGAGGTATCAAATATGATTGTAGGTTCATATTAAAAAGCATTCTTTGTAAAGTGGTTGTCCTATAATGATAGATTGCAAAAGCCTTTCTCAGTAAGTATTCCGACACATTCTGACCTATTTATGAAATATGCTACAAGATAATTGAAAGGAAAAAAAATATAGCCAAACCAAAGGTAGTTAATTCTGGAATAAATACTTACATAATGTTTTTAGAATAATTTTATTAAAATTAATTTATGATGTTTTTTCAGTATTCATAATGAAACTATTGTTATCTGTTCACAGTGCCTGTAACTTCCTAAATTAAAAGTATGGAATTCACCTAGTTATTTCTTCTGTTTCTTTAATAGAAAAATGGAAGACGAGAAAACAGATAGGCTTTATAACATGTCTAGATTTCTAAAAAACTGAATCCCAGACCAATTAATTGATAAGGAAGTTAATTTCCAAATCGAGGACCCTCACAGATAATCTGCCAGCCACCTTGGTGTTTACATTGAGAGTGTCAAGGTCAAGTGCCTGCTGCTGCCTGCAAGTGTCCAAGTCTTAAAACATTAGGGGATTTATTGGCTAAACTGAACATCATTAATTTAATCAGGAAACATTTACAAAAATCATGTTATAGTATAGATCATGCAGCTTGTATTCTGCATATATAAGTTTTCTTTAACATGATTTTGAAGATAAATTAGCCAGAGTTGTAAAGCACTGCAGCTGTAGTAATGAACACCAAAAATATTCAATTTAAATAACTATTCATTTTGTATTCAGAACAAGTTTTCAAAGGAATCAAGTATAGACTCAGGTTTAATTTACATTGAACAACTAACCATTATTTTATTTGCTTCCAGAGTTCATTTGGCAAATAGTGACCACCGATTTCTTTGAAGAAAGGTTATGTAGATAGTAACAAAACTGTCATGCTGAACACCAAATACAGGTGATATTTATTCCATTTTTCCTTACTGACTTTGCATTTCTGCTGTCTTTAACATTAATTTTTTGTACAAAATCATAAATTACATATAGTTTTTATTGTGTGTTGGATTTTTCTTAGTCTACCAAACAGTAGTAATGACTACAGTCTACTATAGATTAGTAATGGCCTGAGAGTAAAATAAAGAAATAACAGTTCTTCTTGGAGATTAGAACACAAAATGAGGAAGAACCCAGCAACAGTAGATGAAAGGAACTAGCGATATAAATCTGACATTGTAAAGGAAGGCAGCAGTGAGAGAGGTGCCAAAATTCCTCATGATCTCAGAGAAATGGTTCTGGTAGATCTCGCTACTCTGAGGAACTGTGGAGACAAATTCCCCCACAGAGCTTTGGGTATGGCATGTAGGTAGTATGTACTGGTAACAGGTTCCATGTAAGTGAGATGTGAAAATGTTTGTGCTTGAAAAGTTGCTATGTTAGAAGATGGTTTTGTGCATTATCATTTCTAATTTTATTTCTTGGTTCCTTGATGTTAACTGCTCAAAATAATGTTTGAACTAATTTAGGCCTTATGTGTGTCCCTGGCCTGTTTGTACACAGTAACTGATCAGTTCCCACAACCACCATTGTGAAACTGGTGTGTGGTGTGCTGTCTGAAGATGCAAAAGGTGTCAACCTCTGCACACTGATCTTTGTGTTCCACTGCCATGGCTGTCCTGTCACAAATTGGTAAAGAATGCAGGCAGCTCTACTTCTCTCATTTACACTTCCATTTTCCTCTTCATCTCCAAATGCAGACTTATGTACCAGAAAGGTCAAAATACAACAGCTTAGAAGAAAATAAAACAGGTTGTGCCCCATGTGATCACAATGAGTCTTTGAAAGAATTACTTGCAAAGGTATTCAAGGCGAGAAAGCCAATAAATAACAGTGGGGATAGACACTGTAAAGTTCATTGTCAAGGAAAGGGTCATTACTCCATTGCAAGCACAGACTTAAGAGATGGACAAACCAGTTCTGCCTCACATCAAGCAGTAAAAGACAGAAATTGCAATAAGGATAGCAGTAGTCATCAGAGCAGCAACTTTAATCACATCTGGTACTAATTCTTGCAACTGTTCTCACAGCTTTAAAACCCAATGGTCATTTTTCTGAACAATTTATACCTGTTACTTGTGTCACATGATTTGTTGACTCCAGCACATGCATTCCTTCTCCTTGACTGCAGCAGCCCTGCCTGTGGCAGGTCTGGGAGGTCTCTCTGTCCAGCCTGACTGATGCAGCTGCTGTTCACGTTTGCAGGTTCAGCCAGCACAAAAGCTGTACGTGTGTTCCAGAAGGACACCTTACACACAGACACACAACTTTTAGCATGCCTGGCCACACAGGCCACCAAAGACAGAGCAGAGCCTTTATCAGCACCAACGTAAGCATCAGCAGCACTAATGCAGACAAGTGCTGATGTCCAGCACATCAGTGTTAGTATTCCCTAAGGGAAACACACCTCATCTTGCTCTCTCCTCTCACAAGCACACTCATGTTCACCTACAAATCCCTTCAGTATTAACACTGGCTCTAAGTCCTTAACATTTATGTTACAGAATAGACAAGGAGAACCTTAGTGTTATTAAGATCCCACTCGAGGCCAAAAAGCCTACATAGTTATAAATAACACTATTTTAAATTAGTTCTCATTACTTTCTTTTCCAGCACTGATTGCCTTTGCAGAATATGTTCATTGTATTGCTTGTTAGATTCCACTGATTTTGGCAAAGTTGTCTGTATTCCCTACCTAAAAAAACATCTGAATGATCTTTTAATACTTATGCAAAATCTAGCTGCTGATAGAAGAAAAATTTTCAAGAGGCTTCTATCTGCAGTAGAATTTATATCAATAAATAATAAAAAAAAATAAATGTATAAACAATTTTTTCTAGTCTAGTGATTACTCTGTTTAGTCTTAATCCTTGAAGGATTTTTTCTTTTCCTACTCAGTTCCTGAATAGCATCTAAATCAAATATATTATGAGATCTCATCTTTTTTTTTTTATCTCCACAATTCCAAAATTCTGTCTGTTTGTTAATACTCCTTCTTATTTCAGGTGTTCATTCAGTTTGTTTCATCAAAGGTTGATGAACGAAATTTTTAGGGTTATTTCTGGTGTACTTTGCCCTGTGTTATCTTAATCTGTTTATCCACATTCAACAATACTTATGTGTTTGATGCTAAACTGAGTAATCTGAGGACGTAAGAGGGAGGTCTGATTATGTCATGCTGTGTCAGGGTCTGAGGCACATTATTGCAATGAAATTTCATCTTCCCTTTTCAGAAGCCTAAACTCTCTATCCATGTTTTTCCTTTGAAATTCCATTGTAAGGAGTATCTGTTCAACTCTTTCAATCTAGAAACAACTTAATCTAAAATGGTATCAGACATTTCAGCCAAAGACATGCCATCGTGGGCACACAAGGCACATCTACACATTTCGATGATTGCTGCTAGGGGAGTGAGGTTGCAGACAGCAAAGGCACTTATTGTTACCTGACAATGCATTGTGTACAAACTGAGTTTCTTGGAAACCCTTCCCACAGATCTACTTTACAGCTCCCCCACACAACTTCTCTTTCTAAAGCCTTATTTTTATCCAGGTCTGTTGAACAGAAAGATGTTCGACAGTCTCTATTTAACAAGTTCCAAGAGCCTGGAACTACAGCTATATGCCACAGTTTTTTTCCCTGGAGCCTGAAGGTAGTACAGGATTGTCAACAGAGGTACAGAACTTGGACATACCTTTGGAAATACACAAAGTCTTGATCAAGACCAGTGAATCTCACCCGAATAGTTCTGTGTTTTTACAAAATGGCAAGCTTTATGAGTAATAGATACACAAGAAACTGATTCTGAGAACCAGAAAACTGAAAATATGTAACCTTGTACATATCAAACAGAAAGAAAATGTTTATTGTGTATTTCCAAATTTCTGGCATCTGAATGATTCAGTGAATTATATTAATATCTTGTATTTTGGTACACATATGATGAAGAATATTATATTTCATTAAAATCTCACTGACATTTTATACTTAATGTCAATTATTTTCTTTGATGGTCATTGTCTGTGATCAGGGTTTTAAATCTCTTCTGAGGTATGCATCTAACATACAAGCCAGAATTGGAATTGAATATATGCTCAGTGATTTTAGTTGTGTTCCTTCTGACTTTAGGTTGACAGTTTTCATTGCAGTAAAAAAATTTACTCAAAGGTAAAATAATGTAAGAGACAAAATTCTACAGTTACTAGAAAATTTAAAAAATCTATTAGTAGTAAGTAATAATACATAATTAAAAAAATCTAAAGCATTTTTCTTTGGAAACGATTGTATTTAGTTCTGTAGTGTCACAAATGGACAAATAAAATAATGATCGTTGCAAAAAATTCACCCCTCATTTGCAACTACTTCTATTTATACTTTCTGAGTACTACCATAGTCTGAAGAATTCTGCATAAAAATTAACTAATCATAATCAGAAACTACTCTTTACCAGTAAATGCAGCTTATTATTATTAGCTGTGTTAACTAGTCAGGTAATTAATAACAAAAAAGGACCCTTGGAAACTCATGTTGTATTAATTCAGTTGAGATAACTTTTAAAGAGTTTTTTCAGTGTGAAGGAGAACTGGGGAAAAGGAGCTGTCTGCCGCAGGCTGCAGGGGATGATAAGAAGAGAAAGCAGATTCTTTTTACAGGAATGATGTAAATGTAATATCATTAAGTACTAATAAGATAGTTAAGAAATTTCCAGCCTTGGAAATTTTGAAGAGTATGTTAAATAAAAAAATGTCCTGAGTAGTGCAAGTAAGTTTAGCTTAGAAGAGAGTACAAAGGGCCATTGCAGATCTGCAGATCTGCAGATTGCCTTCACAACCCTTCAGAAAAAAAAAAAAAATTATGTCAAGGGAAGGTCTAACAAATCCTGCCTCTTCTTTCATTCATATAAACTGCTTCTTATAAACTCTCTTGCGATGAGACCTTTTCCTTCCATTCATCAGCACTAGACTAATAAAACAGTAAATGTCAAAGCTGAAGTGTGCAGTCAATTAAAAGAGCTGGCATTCAGGAAATATATTGCTATTTAATAGCTCTACATTACTACTTATAAGCAAGTACAACTGTTTTCAGGAAAGATATGTGTACATTAAATCAGGAACTGCCCTTGCCTAATCAAGCCTATATTTCAACAGAATGGTTTTTAAGCAATAAAAAGGATTAGGTTGTTTCTCCAATGAAAGATAATTGATGCAAGGATTTCAGAATAAAAAAAAAGAAAAAAAAAGTTAAATTTATCTAAAAATAGTATTCACAGTTTTACCTCATATGAGTAAGTTTTAGACTTGTGTAACACATCAGTTCTTCATAGAATTATAGAATTTATCCTTAGCTGGAAAGGATCCACAAAAATCATCAAGTCCAACTCCTGGTCCTGCATAGGACCTCAAGAATCAGAGCATGCATCTGACAATATTGTTCCAAACCCTTCTTGAACTCTGTCAGGCTTGGTGCTGGGACCACTGGCCTGGGGACCTGGGCACCTGTTCCAGTGCCCAAACGCCCTCTGGGTGAAGAATCTTTTCCTAGTACCCAGGCTAAACTGCCCCTAATCCAGCTCAATGTTTTTCCCATTGCTCCTGTCACTGGTGACCAGAGAGAAGAGATCAGTGCCCCTTGTGAGGAACTGTGGAGCTCTCCCCTCAGTCTCCTCTTTGTCAGGCTGAACAAGCCAAGTGACCTCAGCTGCTTCTTGCATGGCTTCCTCTCTAAACCCCTCACTGTCTTTGCAGTTCTCTTTTGGACATCCTCTAATGCCTTTATATTTTTATTATACTGTGGCACCCAGAACTGCCCCCAGCACTGGAGGTGAGGCCGCCCTGGTGCAGAGCAGAGGGGACAATCCCCTCCCTTGCCCGGCTGGTGGTGCTGTGCCTGAGGCCCCCCAGGACAGGGCTGGCCCTCCTGGCTGCCAGGGCACTGCTGACTCATAATTTACTTTCTGTCATCCAGGACCCCCATGTGCCTTTCCCGTGGCACTGCTCTCCAGCCTCTCGTTCCCCAGTCTGTCTGTACATCCAGGGTTGCCCTGTCCCAGGTGTAGAATGGCACTTTGTTTAGTACACTCATTTGCTTAGTATACTTTCAGGTTCTCCATCCGAGTCACTTACAAAGATGTTGAAGAGCTCATATGTATGTATATATAATGGTAGACACTCCATACAGCCTTTCACTTAATATTTCTATTAAGGGGAAAAAAAAAGATAAATTGCCTTTTATCTTTTATGGCAGACTATCTGGATTCATGCTCATGAATTTCAAATTTCCAAGATGTATCTTAGATCCTGCAGATAGTCTACATTTTGATCTAGAATTTCAGTACTTAGTAAAGTTGCATAATTTTCTGTTTCACTGGAAGTACTCTACATGTTTTATGAATGTTTTCAGGGGTTGTTTGTTATGTGTTCTGTCTCAAAGTAAAAATGGAAACTTGTTTTCTAAATGTCAGTTAATATGCTTTACAGAATGGTCATTGAATGCTCAGGTAATTTATCTGGGAAGAAAAAGAGACCTTAATCTGCTATACATGCACTGGATGGGAAAGAGTATAGTCATACACTTCTTTTAACCCTCCAAGATTTACACAGTCTCAGTGAAAGGAACAACTAACAAGCATTTAGAACACTAGCTCTGACATGACTTCTGCACCCAGAATATCTGTAGATATGTGGAAATATGAGAATGGGATCTATTAAATAATCTTATTGCTGCTCTGTCTTTTACCAGTGGCCAAATTCTCAATTTTCCTGCCTGCATTTGGACCTTTCTGCAAAGTCACTGAAGTATGAGAAAAGAAAAGTTTGAAGAGAGGAGGAGGAATAACATCCTGTAGCACTGTTCACAGATTTAGGAGGACACCTTTGTCTAGTCAAAGAAGTACCCTTGAATACTATGGATAGGTCAGGCTGTGTAAATTGAAATTAATTTTTTTTTTAAGTTTTCCTTCCCTGAGTAGGGACTGCCTGCTTTAATAATTTACTTAGCTGGATTTGTAAGTGGAGATGTAATACTTGGTTAACCACTTAGGTTGTTTAATTCATTTTCACAATTCACTGCGTAAGGGCTCAAAAAATATTACAAAACATCTCAGAAACTGAAATCTTGCTTTTCTTATTGTCAGTTATTGAATGTATATAACCCTATTGCAAATCAATCAAAGTGAAGGGTAGTATGTAAGTACCTCAATACACCTAACTGCAGTCCCTGGAAGAGCTCTTGCAGGAGATGAATATTTTTTAAATCTTGCTGTAGCAAGAAGATAGATGTCTCATTTTCTCTGTATGTCAGAGTGAGTCAGAACACACATTAGGATATTTTCTCCAGAGAGAAATACAGTGTCATCTGCTGGAAAAAAACTGTGATCCTGTCTTTCAGGAGCAAGTTTCTTCCAAATTCCACATCTAATTAATAGAAGTACTTGCAGTCACAGCACGAGCATATTTTCTTTGGCACTCTGACCAGGATTTTGTTGGAATAGAGCAAGCATTTTTTCATTAATAGAGTAATTATGGAATTTCCCCAACTCCAGGCAATAAAAAGGAAGTGTTAGAGAAGACATCTGAGGAATTTTTATTTCTGAGAATTTCATAAGGAACTCTGCCTTAAAACAAAACTTTTTATTCTTTCATTTTTTGCAATATCAGACTAGTTTGTACTGGATCTTTGCTCAGCCACACAGGGACGGACAGAAGACCAGAGGCCATCTTTGACCTTTTTTTTATTTCTGCAAAGTGTCCAAGTATCTCACAACTCTTTTCTCTTAAATGTAAAAGTTGTTTGTTTTGTGTGTGTGTGCAATCTCAGTTCTCCCTTAATAACAGATACACACTAAAAGAACACTTTTTCCACAATCCTCGTCAATTTATTTCAGCTAAAATACTAGTAAGAGATTGCATTAACTAAGCTTTATACACTATTTGATTGAAGAGAAATATGGTATCAAAGATTCAAAGCCCAATTAAACCATTCTCTAACAGATTTTATCACTCTCTACAGCTATCCCAAAGGAGGATGTGACAAGGCAGGGTCGGTCTCTTCTCCTGGTAGCAAGTGGCAGGAACAGAGAAAATGACCTCAAGTTTCACCAGGCAGTTTTAGGTTACATATTAGAAAAAAAATTATTCCTCACTGAAAGAATGGTGAAGCATTGGAACAGGGAAGTGATTGAGTCGTCATCTCTGGAAGTGTTAAAAAAACCATGTGAAAATGTTTTGTTAAAAAAATGTGAAAATGGCACTTGGGGGCATGGTTTAGTGGATAACATGGAGGTGCTGGTTAATGGTTGGACTCCATGATCTTAAAGGTTTTTTCTAACCTTAAAAATTCTGTGATTTTAGGATAAGTATTTAAATCCAGTATTTTTTAGAACGGAGGGGTGTTTGGATTTGGAACTGAATATGAAATTTGAATATGGAATAAATTTCTGCAGAATTTTTGGAGGAAAAAAATCCTATTATATTTGAAAGAAATGCCATCAGTAAGATCTGCATTTCACTGAATAGGAATTTAAAAATAGTTTCAGGGGTATCCATTTCAATGGTCCTTAGATGTGTAAACAACTCAGTTTTTAATTGAATTTCAAACATTACAGATTAAATGCTGACAGTTTCAACTAGGATGTTATCAAAGGATCTTTTTGAAAACTGATGTTGCTTCCTGTTTTGTAAGATACTTCTCAAATTTGTTAGTAACACATTACAGAAATATTCTTTTCTCTTTACAGATTGTTTGTATCTGCTTTCAAGATTAGCACTACTGTACAGGAGAGTTTCTGATTTTCACGGGGGAAAAATTTTTTCTTGCATCAAATAATGAGAAAGGACCTAAGTAACGTTCATGCTCAGTTTTTATAATGGGCAATCATAGTTCATTGCTTAAATCTCAGATCAAGAAAACAGCAAAAAATTGTAATAACAATTAAGTTAAAGATCTACATGTAAAATAGCATAACCCTATGGTGAGAAGAATTGTTTTAATTTGGGATTTGGACAGGGATGTCAAATTTTATGCAATTAGCTGATCATCATGAGAACTCACACTCCTGATATAAACATGCTGTTAGCACATGCAAGGGAAGGACAAAACAAATTCAAAATCTAAATTAAAACAGCAGTGGAAACAATCACATTGCAATCATTATATGCTGCCTTCAGCTAACATGCAACCTTGTCCAGAGAATGCTCCTCAGGAATTCACATGGAAGAATAAAAAGCAACCACTCTTTATCAAGACTCGGAATATTGGTGTCCTCTACAGATTTTCAGCTGAGAGACTGTTTCACCAATGCCATAAAGAAGAGCAATTCCTTTTGTCAAGAAGGGAGAAAGTAAGGGACAGTCATAAGTATGTCCAACAGAGTGGGGCACCTGGCAAGGTGCTAAGGAAGGGAAGAGTGCTCAGCTGAGCTGAAGCAGTCACGGTGTCCCACGGCTTTAGGGAAACACAGGCGCGGGGTGTGACAGTCACACGTTTAGTTTCACACATCTGCTACCCACACTTCCATGGCCCCTGCTCCTCATCCTTCCTGATCTTGCTGCTGTCACGTAGCAGCTACCCTTCATAGCATTCTAACACTTTTGTCAGTGGCACTTAAAATGTTCTGCTTCATCTAGACTATTTCTCTTTATTAGCCAACAGCTGTTAGATGTTTTAAAATAATTTTCACAGGGTTTTTGAAAGTGTGTCAGCTAATTACTTATAATTTCCCTTCAATTTACAAATTTCCAGACCAACAGGATGTCCTTTTTCATAGATATGCTCAGATTGGTTTTAAATGGCCTGAACACAGCTGGCAGTTACTGGTTTCCAGCTTTCCTTACCTGTATGAGTTCTGAAAAATGCTTTTTATAAAAAAATATAATGAAATTATGAACCTTTCAAAATGGTTTCAGAGAAGAAACCTTCAATATTCTTACCTTCACTGACCTTAGAAATGGACTAGGTAGAGCACATTTAGAATAAGTAGATCTTGAAAAGCTTTGCCTTTTTTTCCATCATTAAAAAGTTTGGAAGCTTAACTGTTCTGAATATCTCAGCCGTTTTAGCCTTCATCAGCCTCAAAAGCCATTGGAGTTGATTTGGCTTTTTGATATCCTAAATCAGAAATACAGGAAGATTCATTTATTGCTTTCCCCAAATTAAAATTGGAATTGAACAGTTTATGGGTGGTTTGTTATGATTTTGGATATTTGAAATTTCAATTTGAGTTTTTATTTGCTGATTGAACATCTTCTCTATAGAGAATATTAATAAAAGTTCGCGTTTGTTTACAAGTAATGTTTAGGACCTAGAACATTCACCAACTAATTTTTTATCATATCATTATTATATCTGTGCTAACAGGACAGTAACATTTGGAGGTTGTAGTTAAATCATGTTAAATCTCATATAAAACCATAAATGATCCATGAAAGAAGTCCAACCAGGCAATCATTTCCACTTTTGCACAAACCTTGAATGACAATATTTTGAAATTAAAATGCTTAAACTACTTACAAGGCTCATCTGTTTCTTTTTCCTCCTCTGTTCACACTAAATCCATACAACTCAGTATAATATTTCAAACAAGACATCCCGTAAATTAATTAGAAACAGAAAATTTTTTCACATTGAAAATTGAAAACCCATACATATGTTGGGTAACCTGCCATTTGAGATTATGCTCGGCAGTAAAAAGTATCGCTAATTTAGAGAGGAATAATTGTTCTCATAAAATATTAATTTCAGATTGGAGATTGTTCTTCCATGAGATGTGTTTGGGATTTCTGCTCGCATATTTAGCTAAGTATTAGTGGGGTTTTTCCTCCAACATCACTGTCAAATCTTCCTATTTGTAGTAACTCCTTTTAAGATTCTATTTTAATATATAATATAAAGGTAATATATAAAATTAAGTTAATACATAAGCCAATGTGCTACAGCTTTTTCTGAGGTGTCTCTGCAAATACACTTCTGCATTTTACTGTTAACACATTAACAAACAAAATATGTATTCAAACACCAAAGCATCTGTGAGTTTAGAACAAATAGTTTTACTTCCAATTGCCTTTCTTGTCCCTGTAGAGATGAGCACGAGTAAGGATTGCAGATGTGAGTTCTGGTTTCCTAGCAGTATTTGGATCTAAGATTCTGATTCAAGCTTTGCCAGAAGTTTTTAATGGCTAGAAAAATCAGGGTTAGCATGTTTTAGAAGTCCTCATCTTATATTTTGCTGTAAGACACTATAGCAAATACTAAATGCATCTACTCTCTTTCTTTAAAATGGCATCAAAGTCTTAACTAATGAGGAAAAGGAAGCAAAACAAGTAAATACTCTTTTTACTTTTACTGTAAATACCGTAATTAGAACTGCTGTTTCTTATAGACCACACAACAAAAACCAAATAAGCTGCTTTAAGAAAGTAAGTCTTTTTTATTTTAAGGTATGAAGAAGCCCTCAAAATCCTCATATGAGTTTGCTAAAGAAGAACAATATTGTCTGCTCAACCTTGTGCATTTGAAAAGTAATCAGCCCTGGTTAGTAGCAGAGCAACTTCAGTGAGCCCTGGCCTGTAAATCAATAGGCTGAATTCTCCTGGCCCTTTCCAAATTCCATTTCCAATTCTACAGTAGGGATTAGCGTAGATTTAGCCCCGATAGACAGATAAAACTAGCAGTATGTGCAGACTTACTATTTAATAGACTGGATCTAAGGTATCAGTGGTTGCTGAAATGGACTGTCAGCTAATGTAGATAGGGAAAAGATGGGGAAAAGAGGAGCAATATCCTGCTGTCCCTTAAAGCAATAATGCCCTTATTATCTTCAGTCCCTAGAAGATTTCTGCTTGGTTCTTGTCTTTAGTATGTACCTCACATACTAAAAAGTTTAGCAAAACCTAATTGCAAGACTAGCCCATATGAAGGACACTCAAAAATTTTAAATTCTGAAGGGTTTTTAAAAATTAATCTGGAATATGATTTTTAATATTATTATCAATTTTTATTATCTGTAAACATTCTAATACACATTTTAATATGAGTCTTGGGAACAACCTCTATTAGGAGATTAATGCCCATTATTGCAACTGCAGGTACTGTTGCTCAGTGTTACTAACTGTTACTTGGCTTAAAAAAATCCAAAACTGTAATAAATCAGTCAAAGCTGATAATACAGGAAGAAGTGACCAAACACTCTGGGAACCATGATGTAGTCTTCAAATCATGGACACTGCTCGGACTTGAACTTGCTTACAGAATACCTGAAATTATTCTGTATTTAACACTAACAAGAGCCTTATAAATCACAGTTCTCTGGACTACAACTCTTTGTACTAAAACATTATCTTTTTTGAGTCAGCATAGCTGCATTTTAAGACATGTCCATAAATATTTTTACTCTGCCTATTTTTTTTATTTTTGTAAGGACAATTTAGAAAAATTAAAGTACTTTTTCCTTTTGGGATATGAGATGCCTTTTATGACATCTTTGTGTATATCACAGAATAATCAGGGAGAGCCTCCATGAGTTAATTAACATTTGACAAACATGGAAAACAATGATAAAATTATGTTATTTCTCCAATATATTCCATACTATTTCATTCATCAGTCTTCACGAGGGAAGACAAATAAGTCTTTTTCCATCTTTTTTTTTCTCATTATCAGGGAAAAAAAAACCCAACTGTATTAGCAGTGATCATGAAATAATGGTTCTGTAATTGTTAGTAGAAAAAGGAATCTATAACTTGTCATGAACAGGTTTCTCTAATATGACTCTGAAAATCATACAAGCTTATAACTTGGTGGTATGAAGGTTGTTGTAGTAAATGTGTTTACACAGTTTATGTGGCATAAAATCAATACAAAAATATTTTATGGAAAAGGCAAGTGAGAAGATGCTTCATTTGGTGAAAGGAATGATGGTTCAGCTCTCCAGGGCTTGTACTGTTAAATAGCTTTCCATGGTCTTCTCACCCATTCATGAATTTTTCAACCTAATCTACTCAATCCTTCTCCCTACAGAACATGCAAAATACTTTTTCTTAGCCTTGGCATTTTCTTTAAATCCTTTGTAGCTTTACTGTGTCTTTCTTGAGACACAGGAAGGGAAATTATGGTGTTTCATGGACTCAATCTATTTATACAGCTGCATAATAATGATCCTTTTTTATTTCCTATTGCTTTCCCAATAGTTTCTAGGATTCAGCTTGTTCTGGCTGGTCACAGTTGGGTATATTTTCATAGAGCTACTTATCACAACTGAAATGTCTCATTCCTGAATGGTGAGACTTAGGCTTTGAGCCCATTAGTATGTGAGAGGGGTACTTTGTATTTAACTACATTCAATTTTCACGCTGATATTTTATTACTTAACCACTGAGTAGTGTAAGGAGATACTGCTGTTCTTCAGATTCTGTCTCTACTCTCCCAAATAATTCAAAATGATAGGCAAATTCTCTCACTGCTACTCCCAGCATTTTTCACATTGTGAAGGTGTGTCTTTCACGATATAGCTCAGTTGGAATTTCATGGGTGACCTTCACTGTGGGAGTACTGTGGGAGCAGCATTATTCAATACATCTTCTTTTTCTCTTTGGTAATGAGGACCATATCAAAAATCAACTCATCCTTCAAAAAGTGATATTTTTAACTGATTTCCCTTGTTCAGACATTTGCTACACTTCTTAGAAGGAACTGAAGAAGACTTATGAGACAGTTTTGAAATCCTGACAACTCTTGCCTTGTATGCTGCTCATTTATGAGCACCCCAAGTCTGTTCTTTATTATATAGCCTATTAATTTCCTGATAAAAATCTCAACCTTTTCAGTTATACTTATTCAATCTTACAGAATCTTAGAAAAACAATTGTTTCATTTTACACAGTAGTAGATAATCTATTTTATAGTCAGTTCCTTTACAACATGGGCAAAATACTGCCTAGTCCTGGCACCCATTTATTTACTACTGTTTCTACATTTGTCTGTCTGCTCTGTAGCTGCACCTACTCATTCTTTTGTTAGAAGGCATCAGCTAATGAGTCCTTCGTGAAGACTGGTAAATCTCTTTGAAGCTCTTGAACCACAAATAAACATATGAGCAGTTCATTTGCATTTTTCTTCCACAGCAGTATATTTATTTTATATCTGGATTGTCTGCTGGCTTCACACAAACTCTCTGGAAAGCTTCTTGCTTTAACATATTTCATAAAGATATTTTTATTAGATTTTATGCTTCATTTTATTTGTTCCCTGAACAGGTTTGGGCCTGACTTTCATGAGCTTGCTTTTAACTTTTCTGAATTTAGAACAAGTTATTTACTTGTTTGTTTAATGTAGATATTCAGTAAAGGATTCCTTCCCCACATTTTTGTACTTTGTCTTGCTCTTTAGCTAAGCCATATCCCTTTGAGTTTTTTCCTTTGAGGTTGTATTTTCTCTGTATTTCCTATGTTGTTTAATAGAGATTCTCCATTGCACTTGCAACAATTTATATCTTTTTAATGCCCCTTTTACTTTTAATTTCACAAGTTTACCTTCTATCATGTTATGTCACCTCTCCTCAAGTTAGGCAAAATAGCAATGAAACATAGCTAAATTCTGAATGTGTTATGAAACATCCTATTAAAGAACACAACAAACAGTTAATAGAAATCGTATTAAAGAACTAGAATAAAATAATTGATTTCATGTGTAATATTTATATTTTTGAGACATCTCAAAAATGAATTTATAAAACTGCAGAATCAATTATGTGTCCGTGGAATCGAACATTTTTATTAGCTAACATGGACAGCATCCATGTGTGCTCTGTTTTCCATATTTTCAAATGTAAAATTCCAGATAAGCAAGGGGAAAAAAATGTAAGATTAAAATGATCAGTTTTCCAGTTGAAATTGGGAAATAAGGTCAGTAGTTTCTCCGCTGCAAGATAATGGCAGTTCCAACAAATAAACATGATTTTCACATTACCCAACAACGTGCCTTCCGTCTTTGAATCCAAATCACATCATTCTCAAAGACAATATGCTGTTAAGTAACAATTCAATTAAACAGGAAAACAATCCATCATCAGCACTCAGTGATTAAAATGTCCTTGTTATCAGCACTATCATCCATTAATTAAATGCAAGATCTGTTTCAACAGAGGAAAATCTTCAAAATGAGTTGCAGCAAATTTGATAAATCAACCCTAATTAACAAATGCTGACAGATTTCTTTTTATCTTATTTTATTTTGTTTCAAAATCAGATACTATGGAAATGTCTGAAGATGAAAATAATAGAAAACTGGCAATAACATGCTCGCTGTTCAATTTTTTAAATTGCATTTTTAATCTTCTGTGGCTTGGCAGTGCTAGATGCACTGGTCTTTTCTTAGAATTTTGTGGAAAGCCTGAGACGTGCACTTTGCCTGAGATTAAAAAGTTTGCTTTCTTCACTCAATTAAATCATTATGGGTGTAGAAGAGCAGGCTATCTGGCACTGATACCCTAAAGAGGAAAAATAGTATACAAAATCCAGAAGATTTTTAAAGACAGTAAAATTGTATTAGATTAGCACCTTGAGATTTGCTCACCACTGCAATGTACAGAAGAAACCAAGGAAGGTGCACATCCATGAGACAAAGCATCTATGAAGGTGAACAAAACACAAGAAAAATGAATTTTTCCTTTCTTTTCACTTCCTTTGTCTTTTTATACGGTATGAAAAGGAAAATACTTGGATGTGTAGCACAAGCTCTGTTCATATCTGTGTGTGATCACAGTAAAAACAAGAAAAAAGCACTCTGCAGGTTTAGAGGAGGACAGTGATACCATCCAAGTTCATTATCTAGGACTTTTAGGGTTCTCACATAAGTGAAAGAAAGGTTAAATTACTCAGTCTAAGTTAGCATTAATTTCTGATTTCCTTTTGAAATTTTCTCAACATCAGTAATTCAGTGAGGCCAGAGAAGTCATCTTAATCAATTCAAGTTCAATAGTTGAAGATTAGAATAGAATAAAAAATGTCTCTATTTCCTTACACTCTTAAATCCCCTTATATTTCCAAATTTGTTTTTATCGGTCTTTAGATTTTACTTTGCTTGAAGACAAGACTTTTATCTCTATCCAGAGACACAGAAATAAAACTAGCAAAGCTTTTGATAAATCAGCACTTAAAATGGGAATCGATCATCAACACAAATCAAATCCTGATCAAATGATAATGATTAAATACTCTCAATTGTGTTACATGTTCCCATATTTGGACTTCTAGTCTTAGATATGGGTGTCGTTTGCAGGATAATGAAAATCTAGTTCCAAAATATTTGTCCTAACTTCTGAGATAGCTTTGAATGCTGTGGTTAGATCACATTTAATTCAAATTAATAAGTGATTAGATGTGAGGGAGATCAGCTACAACACAGGATTGAGTGAACTGTATTACTATGAAGAGTCTTCTTGCTTTAAATAACAACAGCTTTACCTGAAGAGTACTTCAACCATGTATTTTTAAAAACTTTTTTAACTTCTTACAGTGAATTATCATGTAGAGGAAGACAGGGCTTTGTCTTCCATTATGGATTACTTTCCACATTTGTGAACTTGTGCATAATTTTATTAAAATACATAAATAAAGCTAGAACATATGCATCCTTGCTGAATATATTTCCTGTTTAAATAAGTACATTGTCTTAATCTTGCATTTATTTAGTGTCTTAATGCCCAGGAATTTGATATGAAATGTCTACAATTAAAAGCACTTGCAAATAGATCAGGTTTTCCTTCCTAATTGCATGCTCATTGCTTAACCTTACTCTAAGAGCAACTGTGTTCTACCTGAAATGCTAATAATGCACCAATTATTAAAAGTCTTCCCTGGAAAAATATGTCTGTGTCTATTGAGTAATGACAAAATGATGGGCTTTTACTTTTCAGTATGATCTGTAATGAGCAACCACTACCAATTTGTCTGTCTAGGAGTTCTAGCACTGGATTTTCTTCTCCTTCCTTTCTCCATCCCTCCTTCTCTCCCTTTCCAACTATTATTTGCAGTGTCAGATACTATTATTTCCTAACTGTAAATGACACTAAAAAGGAAGGTTCAACAAAAAGAAATTGCTCCAGCTTTAGTGGAAAGCAGATATACTCTTATAACTTCATAAATATAGGGAACTACTTCTACTGATGTGGAACACCCTATTTCTTATTTCTCACTGGCTTGCCTCCCCAGGAGGCAAGTGTCTCATATAGTTGTCACACATGTCACTCTTACTGCAGATATCTCACTGTGGGTAGCATCTAACGTTAATCACAACATCTCCCTCTCCATTAGAGTAATTGTTTGTCTCTCCCTCCCTCCTGTGGCTGTTTATTATGCCTACAGTCTATCTACATAATTGTTATGGGTTATAAATGAACATCTTCTCTCTTGGTGGCAATTATATGCATAATTCTTACCTTGTTTTCATCAAGCTTATGACTGGATGATACTTTTGACCAGAAAATCTTGGTGCAAAGAAAGAAAGAAAGAAAGAAAGAAAAAGAAAAAAAAGGAAAAGGAAAAATATTATTGTTAGAAATAATAGAAAAGGTACATCAGATATTTTGTTTGGCCTTTTATGGTTGCTTCGGTCAAAACAAGCAAGTTAGTCCGAGGCATGCATCCTTCCTTGACTTATTTCATTCCTTTAGATAAATTGTTTCAATTGATGCATATTTTATCAGAGCTTGTTTACACTTATGTTTTCATAACATTATTAGGAAAGGGTTATATATTTTTGTTTCATTAAAAATATCATTGCTACTTTTTGAAAGAGACATTATTATCTAAGACACAAATCTCCTCTTTGATATAATCACTGATTTAAATCCATCAAATTGAAAATTCATAATTATTATAAAACTATGGAATATGATTTTATGACCATTCATTAAACACTATATAAATTTCATATAAATTTGATGCATAGATGATCACATTAGTAAAAAGAAAAAAAATATCATCCCCTTAGCTTTAAGTGTTTGCTAGCTGGCATATTAACAAAAGTCAAGGCTAAAGAAGAAAAGAAAGTGATCAAAACACTTATCTGTGGAGAAGGAGAAACCTCTACACCTACGTAGGTACAGTTCTGTCAGTTTGTCTAGACTCATAGTACTTGAAGTAATTGTAGACAGAACCATGTAGAAAAATAGGACTACAAATCAAACAGAACTTTTACTATAAAGCATGTTCTAATAATTAACTTTTCTGATTTTAAATAATCTGACTAGAGACAAAGAAAGAGAGAAAAAAGAACCAGCTTGTAAGTAATTTACCCATTACCTCCTGTATTCTTTCAGAATAGGTCCTTGTTTTTAAACTTGGTTTCAGCCAGCTCTGACTTCCCAAGTGTCAAGAACTTTAGCCCAATGCTTTGAGAATTTCCTTTACATCTCTTCTGAGTACTGTCTATTGGTTTTCTCCAAAATCTGTCTCACTATGAGCTTCAGACTTGTAGCTCCTTTATATGTGTTATTTGTTCTTAATTATGAGAGCCCTGAGTCTCTGAAACTACCCTCATCAAGCTGTGCAGCCACTGTCAAAAGAAGAAGCAGAACCCCTCATTTCAGATGTACCAATCTGACCTAATAATTCACCTTTCCAGGGGAATTTGGCAATACCTTGAACAAAAAACTCATCAAACAACAGAAAAACCCCATTATGTTTCACACTGGTCAAATAAGTTTCAGATGCTAAATCTTTCTTGTTTTTTTGGCTAAGCAAGTTGTCCCATGGCCAAGGACTTAAAACAATCCATTTTTTTTTTCCTTAACATTATATTTTTCCACTTCCAATTGTATACATACATATATGTGTGTATGTGTGTATATGTTTCCTTCTTAATTAAGCCTTTTCTTTATCCCTGTCCCTTAAATGCAGCATTTCTTCATTTCATAAAGCACACAGCTTTTCAATGACAAGGACTGACAACTCAAAATATGTGATCGACATATAAAGAAGTGATGGAATGTGAAATGTGGTCACTGTTGCAGTGTCTTTGAAAAAGTCATTAGTATACAGAATTTCAATCCCACATTACATTAATTGAAAGCACATTTGAGTAAATAAAATCTCAATTTGGTAATGTACAGTGTAAATATGAAGCTAAATTGGGATTTTAATCTGTATTTTAGCTGCATGTTCTCTGCTTAAGTTTATTTTCACTTGCAAGTGTCCATAAAAATATAGAACTCATAGTCTATATCTCTGCTATGGAAATATTTGCATTCTAACCTCTCATATCCCTGTTACATCCTACAAATTGACTAAAACTAGTCCAGATTCACTGCCAAAGGCATCTATAAATGGGAAATGTTATTGAAAATTATATGGGTTTATGAATACATCCGTAAGGTAAGGAATTTAAGACTATAATAAGAAATAAAACAATAATGTAAATTCTACCTGCTTCTATACTGCTTTAAAAATCCCCGTTTTGGCCCCTTGATCTTGACAAATATTTTTAGATGTTCAGTTGTATTAAGGCACTTCATACTTGCAGAAGTGGTATAGGGAGGAGAAAAGAGAGGGATGGTGAAAGGAAGAAAACAACCATGCCCCAAGTCTTCATTGTCAATATCGCATAATTTTTAAGGTTTGTGGAATGTAAGAGTTTGTCAGCATGAAAATGTGTGCTGTATCTATTTTGCCCTTGTACATATTAGTAGTCTAAAGATAGTGCTAAAACTGCATGTGTTTAGTCAAAATTTTAAATATAAATTATTCAAATCTGCTTTTGTGTTCCAAAATGAAGTCAGAATGGCATTGGTTAGGGAACCTGCAGGAGTAAGATGAAAGCACAAATGAAGGCACGAATTTCAGTTTTATGTTCAGGAATTAGATATTCTGAGTGAGTTACTCCTCATTGAGGCATTGAAATTGAGAACTTCAAAACAGTGCTGACATTCTGGCTTCCTTAGCTTAACAATAATATTCTTTTGTATTCACATATAACAGTATAAGTACATAGAATTATTTTCAGTGGTAAAACTTGTATATCATTAATGACAGACACATAAAGCATTTATCAGGTACCATAAGTTTTCCACATCCTGATATTAATTAAAAGTAATATCTGCCTAAGGAACTTCATAAATATTTTGCAGTCATGCCTGAAAGAAAGCTCAGTGTAATACATTAGTGTTGCTATGTATATGGGAACACACTGAGCATTCTATAAAAATAGTTGTACAAAATTATATTTAACTCCTCATGAACCACAAAAAGTAAAAACAAAAGTCTATAATTACTTCTGTAGATATTTTTGGTTTTGTTTAAAGTATTTTTGAGATGATTGTAAAAATGATTTCTGTCTTTCATTCTATAAACTACTCTAAAGAGGAAAAAAAATTAACTTTACAACTTTTTATGATTTTTCATTTACGATCGCCAGAAATGTGTAACTTTTTTCATGGTTTCACATCATTTTTTACTGAAAAAAAAAATTGCCACAAGAGGATCAGACACATATTCAAAGGCTAAAAGAATTTGGTTTATTCAACGTGGACAAGAGAAGGTTTCAGGGTAAGCTTATTGTGGCCTTCCAGTACCTAAAGGGGGCCTATAAGAAAGAGGGAAAGAGATTATTTACAGGACCATGTAGAACAGGACGAGTGGGAACGGCTTTTAACTGAAAGGGGTCAGCTCTAGATTAGACACTAGGAAAAACTTCTTTACTGTGAGGGTGGTGAGGCACTGGAACAGGTTTTCCAGATAAGTTATGGCTGTCCCATCCCTGGAAGTGTTCGAGGCCAGGCTGGTTGGGGCCCTGAGCACCTACTCTAGTGAGAGATCTTCCTGGCCATGCAAGCGTTTGGGCCTCTTCCAACCCAGGCCAATCTGTGATTCTATAACATTTAAGTCCAAGCCTCAAAATAGCAAGTTTACAACATTGTCTGCAGTCCTGAAGAGATTAGATGCTATTATCTAAAAAATAATCAACAGCAGAAGTCTACCAGGTCTTCATTTCCATAAAGGAAATTGTGTAGTATATTAAAGTTTGTAAGAAAACAGCCATGCAGAGTCTCAGATGATCCCTATCAGGCTCTGTCATTCCATATATTTTGTGATCCAGCAAAGTTTGCAAAAACTTATGTCTTAAAAATGTGTGGAAAACTTTATGAAACAGCACACAGATAGTACTTTGTTAATGGAAATTCTCCGTCCTCCTGCCCTGTGCTCTATTCAAACAAACAAGCCAATCTTGGCTCTGAAAACTGTGCAAAACTATTTAATATTCTTTTCGTGTGGAAGCTGTTGTCTGATCATTAGTCATGTTTAGTTGCACCTGCAATTATTTTTCATATATTTAATATGCCAATTTTATAGCAGTGACTGCTCTCAGGAGGTTTAACATAGTGATTAAAGCAATGTTAATTGCTGCGTTCATTTCAGGATTGCTTCAATGTCAATGTGATCAATGGTGATATTGGGAAATGTCAAAGTTTCCACAAGTCTAGAAAGCTTAAATTAGAATTTCTTAACCTTTTTAAAACTTTAATTTCCAGAATTCAGACACTATTTCTCTCCAGCCCTCCCCAAAATATTCTTTAATTAACATCCAGTCATGTTTTGCAGCATAAAGAATTTCCAAACCTTCATATTTTTATAAGTTTATATGTGAGCACATATGTCCAAGGACATTGTCTATCCTTGCTGTTACCTTGATATCTTCTCTATTTCTTCAGAAGTCTGCCTCTTTTTCATTTGCAGGTTTCTTTACAAGGAACTGATAACATCTGAGTGTAGTCAGTAGCTGATATAGCAAAATAATTGATCGCATTTGGAACTCAGGAATTCAGTGTTGAAAGAAAAACATTGAGGGGAGAGTGGGATGTTAGAAAGTATTAGCTTTACACTGCATGTTGACTATTTCTCATAACATCAGGGCATCAAAGGATTTTTTTGCTTTTTACTGAGCAGGCCTCAAAATTTCTTGCTGGCTGAGTAAGTCAGCACACTTACCTTTAAAGAAAGAATCACTCTGTCTAGATGATTGCTACAGTATGTAAGAGATCTCTCAAAAGTGGCATTTGAAAATGAAAACAAATATTCATGAACACTCTTGTTCCAGGCAGGCTGTGCAGAACCATTGTTCTATAACATTTTATAATACTGTGCAATAGAGATGTGTCAGTTCACTGAGGACCTCTCTGCAATTTGTCCTACTCTGAAACTGAAGAGTCTGATTTATGAGGGTTTTGTGGGGGCAGTCTGAATGTTATTTCAGCTTCTAACAGACTATCATTGTGCTATGGAATGACAGTCACAAGGACTTAGAATTTCCTAAAAATCCACTGTCCATTGCCTCATTTAAGGGCTTTTTTTTTTAATTTGTGGCTAGAGCAGGTCAATATTAGCAGATTAATGTTCTTTCAGATCGGGCAGTTAGAATGGAAAGTGCAGAGGATGATCTCCCACATTATTTTTAACTCTGACCAGAGGAAAGTGAAAGGCTTGAAAGAAATGAATTTGTTAGATTGGTAGCACAGACAGCTTTATCGCTAGTGCACAATGTAATAAAGGATAATTCTTAACAAAGTCTGTAGATAAAATGAAATTAATTATCCTACTCATCTATTTAGGGAGCCTGATGATGATATTTCAATGGACCTGATTTAGTTTCTCTTAGTTTAGGTTCTTCAAGGCACAGTTTGTCTGTTTAATTGACAAATTTCACTCAATTTACGTCCATATGAGAACAGCATTTATTGAATTGATTATACTTAACTGTCTTTCCCCGAAGAGGACTAAAGTCCCACAGATCCTTCATTCCCATTAGCTTTTTCTCTCAGGCTAGCAAGTATCTGTTGCCTTCTGCAGCTAGGATGGCAATTTTGTCTATTTACAAAAATCTTGCATGGCAAAGTTTTGGCAGCTGTGGGACCTACATGGGTGGTTTCCATGAGAAAATGTAGGAAATAGAGGCAACACGTGAGGCAAATGTCTCAATAGAGGCAACACCAGCCAGGAGCAAGGGGAATTTCTCACTGGCCAAGGCTGAGCCCAGCAGTGGTGGTGGTGGTGCCTCTGGGATAAGTATTTAAGAAGGGGAAAAACTGCAACACCACAGCAGCCAGGTGTGAGAATATGTGAAGGAAACAGCTCTGCAAACACCAAGGTCAGGGATGAAGCAGGTGGAGGAAGTGCCACAGGTGCCAGAGCAGAGGTTCCCCTGCAGCCTCTGGGGATGACCATGGGGATGCAGCTGCATCAGTATGTCAGTGACATTGAGCCTGGGAAGAACAGAGAGGTGGAAGGAAAGTGGTTTAAGATTTGTTTTTACTTCCTGTTACCCTTTTATGATTTTTTTGGCAATAAATTAAATTCTCTGAGTTGAGTCAGTTTTGCCCAATCAGTGAATGATCTCACCCTGTCCTTATGCTGGCCCTCAAAGCTTTTTTCATGGTTTCTCTCTCCTGACCAGTTTAGGAAGGGGAATGATAGCGTAGCTTGGTAGTACCTGGCATCCAGCCAAGGTCAGCCCAACACAATGAAAAAAGTTTATTTTACCTTCCTTTTAAATGTTAAAATGCATAGTGGATTAGGAAATGAAATTTTGTTGGTAGCTGGTAATCTGGTGTAGCTGATATGTCCAGGTAGCTGGGACATAAATATCCACTAAGAATCTGAAGTGTTTGTTTTGTTTTTCCCTCCTAAACCTTAATATGCCTAAAATTGGATTGTATGAACTGGTTGCTTGAAAAGGCAGTGGAATGTACTCTTTCAGCCTGTTGATTCCTCTTAGATTTTATAACTATATAAACTAACAGTGATGCTTGTCTTGGAGATAAAAACTAGAAGTAAAGGGGATGAGTTGGAAGAATGAGAACAGGGTACAAATATGGACATGGTGGTTCAGAGGTGGTTTGTATTTTGATTATATTTTGACATGCCTTTCTTCATATACTTACACACAAAATGTATTAAAATTTTCTGGGAGCTCAGTGACAAGCGTATAGATATCTTTGGCCAAACCACTGTGTGAAATCTAAGGAAAAGGTCTGCCTTTACCAAGAAAGGTACAGCCTCAAAAAAAAAGGCTCCCAGGTTCATTGTCCTTGTAGAGGTCTTCACAGCATATGTCGAGTTCCCCAGAAAGGAATATTCTAATATTTCTTGCCAGAGGCAATTTTGAAAATTTTAATAGACTTTCAACAACTTGATGGGGTTTTTTGTTTGTTTTGGTTTGGTTTTTGGGTTTGTTTTTTTTTCCAAGCAAATTCAATACTTATATTCAATGAATATATCCTGACAGAGTTGGGTCTGAAAAAAGTGTTAGATTATAGAGATCATTCTGAATGTGAAACTACCCTAATCTGTAACCTTTTGATGAGTCCTTATTGTAAACTAATGAAACAATTGTAAGGGAGAAAAGATAATGTCACCACACTTTAGACTGAATGTACGCACGTGGTCCTTCCCTGAGAGTCTCACTGCAAACATGTTTTGAATGTAGGCTGCGAAATGAAACAGTTCCACTGGAGATGTGCTTCTGCTCCTCAGCTACCTCTTGTCTAAACTTCAGAAGAGCTCTTGACAGCTGGCACAGAAGTATTTCTACCTTGAAAATACTGATGATTTAATATGGACAAATATATGATGCAATTTGAACCTCACACTTTGTAAAAATTTATCTGATTGAAAACTTTCTGAACACATTCAGACATATTTCTTATATGCAAACTCCCTAACTGAAGCCAGGAATTAATTGCCTCTGAGAAATGCTAAAACTGAATGTTTATAATACAGCTTTATTGAAATCCCATGCTGGTGACAAGAAATTATTATTAAAAACGTAGGATAGGAGGTTCCCTTGGTAGTTTGGTTTGTCTCAAACACAAAGAAGTCTTCTTTTTCTAGTTTTGGAAAAGCCAGTCATCTGCTGTTTAGGTTTTTATATGGACTCATAATGTCAGAGGGCACTCTTAGTGTGAGTAGAAATTCACTTAGCCCAAGTAGAATAAATGTCTTCTGGAAGCTACAACACAATAACATGATGTACTCTATCTCCTTTTAAGCTAAGCATTGGAATCTGTATTTTGGATTGTACAGAAACATAATATGAAGAGGAAGAGTACTAGAAGTCTAGTTATTTACAAAGGCATTTGCTGCTCTAAGGTAAAGCATCTTGACCTCTTTCTGCAGTTTGCTGCTCCTTCTCTCATATTTTTCTGATTTCTTGTTTTCATAACAGAAAATATCATAAATACTATGAGCTTAAAACTGTAACTGAACAGTAACTGTATCTGAGCAGTTAATCTATCAATCCAGCAAGTAAACAGTTAAGGAGGTTAACTATTTTTAGAAATAATTCTAATATGATTCCTATTTATTTTCTCATCATTGAAAGAGTGAGAGTACCCTTAATTGCAAGTGAGTGAGACTATCCTTAATTGCTCAGTTTCCCTCCATCCTCTTGAAGAATGACTAATTTACTGTTGTCTTCACAGGTGCTTTTAGCAGGGAAACATATCTCATTTGCAAACTCTCTGAGGATTTTGACACAATGACAGTCAGCTGTCACTGTCAAACCCAGCCTTTAAGGTGAGAGAGAAGTTACAGTCGCCTTCAGGCTCAGCTTCAATTAATATGAAATTTGTGATGGTGGATGTTGGAAGAAAGTATGATTTGTTATTTATGAACTCAATAACTACTTTAAATTTCTGGACTTATTGTAATTGAACTTGTATTTGAGCTTCTCAGCAAGCAGCAATTCTGACTTTTTGATCATGTTCTGTATAAATACTTGGTCTTAAATGAATATATACAGGTAGAGGATGTCACGTGGCAGACGCCTTGGTCTCCTTGTTAGCTTGCTTAGGAAATGAATGAATTGCAGTTCTGGAACTTTGGAGTGAGTATGGCTATAGCTCCTGGGAAAAGATCATAACAAGTTGATAGCTGCCACCTACCCTTGGACTTGTATCACTGGTTAACCGAGGGTAGGTTTAAAACCTCTTCAACCTTCAGTTGTTCATTAAGAATATTAAGACATAAAATTTTAATGGATATTAATTTGTATATTTATTTGGATGGCCTTATTAAATTTAGAAGACAAAGAAATACTTTAGAAAAATTCAGACTGGCCAAAGCCCTGCAGATGAAAGTTCTTAAGTCATAAATGTGTACTTTACTGGTGCTATGAAATATACACGAGATGTAAATGCAACCTTTGATAAAATAGAACTGTTTTGCACAATACAGATTTCAGAGTTAAATATTCTGTAGTTTCTCAATAGTGCTAATTATCTTAAAATTTACTTAATTTAAGTGAATATCAGCCCAATAAGTGGCAAAGGAAATGTGTGATATCTGGAAGAGAAAATAAAATCATAAACAGAAATATGTCATCATTTTCATAAGACTGCAACAAGGCCATTAATTATATTATTAATTGTTTCTATCAATCAGAGTTTTGTCTGACTCTTTGCTGTCGTTGTCTGAGTTTTTTCTTTCTACAGAACCCTCTATGATATAAAATTCATTGCCAGCATTTTCTTGCTACAGAACCCTCCCTCTATGATATAAAATTCATTGTCAACATTATATTCATGACCAAGTTCCCTTGCCATCTCTCATTGCTAGGCCCTCACAAAAAGATATCTGAAATTCTGAAGAATCCCATTTTGTTTCTGGCTTGTAAAATAATTTTTATATGAAATTAAGTATTCTTGCTCCTCATGACTGCTTATTGTCTTCTCAAAATCAATTTACTCCTCACACCAGATACCTGAGAAGTTTATGCAAATGTGAAAAAAATTGCTGCAGAGGTCATCCAGAAGTAATTTTATTTGTGTATGTACCTCTTGAGCTTATATATCAAATATTGTGATGGGTAACACAATAGTTTGCAAAGAGCTTTAAGAAAAAAACCAGCAGAAATGCAACCTACTGTCACTGTTCAGCTGAGTTCTTTTGTGTTGATATTGAAAAAGGACAGGAAAGGCATGCTCAGACTCATACCTTATGTTTGATTGTAATTGTGACTGCATTGCTCAGTATTTCCAAGAGTTTCAGCTTGGTTAGGAAATATCTGTATCTAATAAACAGTAACATACCACATAGTATATCTTCAGCTATGCTTGATAGCAGAGCTTCTTGTCTCTGCTTGAATAATGATTAATTTACAAAAAAAAGAAAAGCTATACTTAGGATTTTTTAATACTTTCACAGTAAAGCACTGGGATGTGCCCTCATTTCAAGTAAAACACCTCATGCTGCTAAATATGTTTCCTTCTTTTATTTCTTCTTCGCAGTAACGAGTGTTAATTGTTCCTAATTTGATTTTTGATAAGTCCTTACTAATTAACACCTAAAGAGTTTTTACAAACATAAAAATATGTCCTTATGCAGCGACAGAAGATGACTCATTGACATTTTTGCATATCAGCACAAAGTTTTTGTAATAACAAAAAAATACATTTTCATAGTCTTGTCTGACCTATCAAACATTGTCATTTCCTGTATTTGAAAGCTTCATTCTTGGAACCTGATACATTGTTAATGTAAGATATGTGGTTCTATTGTTCTGACTACTAATTAATCTTTATAATTATAGTATCTTTCAAACAATAAACATGATGATAAGATGGGTAATAGTAGTTGAAAGGAAAGAAGTGCCTTCGTCTGCACTTCAGATTGAAATGCCCTCACTTGATGGACATTGGTGAAAGAGATAGATCAATTTATGATAATGGACTTATACTACAAAGACTAAAGTGTGACTTCACATGTTTTTTCTTGTTCTCTATCCAGCTTTTTCAGTGAAAATGTGAATGCCTTATTATGACAAATCAGCCGGAGACATTCTTTTAAATTGAATCCTTGACATATACTACATGACAGTATTACTTTTCTTTCTGGAGAGAGAACAAGAAAAAAATGTCAGTATCTCAGTAAAAAGACAGTAAAAAGACAGTTGGCACTAATGGTCATTCATAAATCCATTTAAAATACCAAATCCTTTTTATGTTAACCACTGTGTAAGCCTATAAGTTATCAGACTTGCCTAAGTGATGCTTTTTTCTTTTTCTGATGACAAATCCACTAATGCAGGTGTTCTTGTATATCTTTGGCAGATAGATCTGGATCCATCTGTCCACATCATATTTAGTCATTTTCATATTTTTAAGTCTGTGTTATACATGACCAGACTGGAATTTATTCCTTACCTGAGAAACATAATGAATGTAGATTTTGGCTATTTAAGTTGTTGCATATCACAGCTGAAGTCAATACTTGGAAAATTGTGTAGCTTTATCTATAGGAGCAGAGTTAAGAAAGTGTGACAACTTTCCACTGTTAGATGCAGATTAGGCATTAGGATTTTATACAATGATTTATGCTGCTTTAAACTTGTTCAAGTGGGGAAATCAAGAATATTTAGAATGATGTAACTGAGACTGTTATATTTCATACAACTACTCAGATAATAGGGATAATGTATAATAATTTATACTTTTAAAAAGGTATAAATCCCTATTGAGTCAATAAGGAATTGTAAACATGTGTGTATATATATATCTACACACCTATATGCATGTTATCATGATCTTTCCTTTGCTTTCTACAGCCCTTAACTAATAACTATAGCAGTTGAAAATTTCTTTACATACTTTTATGTTTAATCTTCAGAGCTGTAAATGCTACTAAAGTTGGAAACATAATTTAGGATGAATTACAAATTCTGCAAAAGCACTCTGTTTTCTGTTCTGTGTTTTGTGTTATCCTCTAAATAAGGCTGCTAAAAAATGCCAGCATTTTCCTTTTCCCTCATTTCAAAAGCAGTGAAAGTGTTTGTTATGAGTTGTAACTTTTGACATTTCTCTCTGTGTTTAAATTATATTTTTGTGGTGTTAAGCACTAATACTGTGCCCGAGGAAGTGAGAAGAGGGTAGGAGATAGACTTATGTAAACAGGAAAACAGCCATTCTATTTTCCCAGGCTGCTCAGGGAAAAGAATTTAGACCTTCAGCACAGTGTGCAAAAGCAAAAGTCCACAAGAGTTACCATTTTACAGAAATTACCCAGCTTTGCAAGGGGAAGTGACCATGCTGCCTTCTGGCTTAATATTGTACACAGACTTAAGCATACATTAGCAAGCAAGTTGCAGAAACTAGGGAAAAAGTCCTTTCACTTGAGGCCATCTATATAATCACAAATTTAAAATGTTTAGCTCCTACTGAAGGAAATTATAATGACAATTTAACTGGGGACTGAAGAAAATAAAATGCAAAACACCAGATTTCAAAACACTATTAGAAAAAACATGCTTTTATCAAATAATAAACAGAAGTGACAACTCCTTTGAATTTTTAAACTCTAGGGTTTTACATTGTTTTTTTTCCTGTGGAGCAAGTTTAGTATCAGACACAGGAAGGATTCTTTCCTTTTTTAATTAATGCCTTACTTTAAAAAAATGTGATCATATGACTGATTCTATTCACAGTTTGACAAAAAAATTTGGAGGTCAGATAGTTTAAACATTTGCTGTTTCCTACAGTTTCAAAAGATATTTCATTCTAAATGAGCTATGTTCTTACAAATATTCACAAAAAAACCCCAACTGTCCAATGATAGCTGAAGCTGCTTAGGCAATTTATTTCTCAGTGATTCAGAGCAAAGAAGTGATCTGTGGCAATCACCCATTTGATGTGCAATAACTTACTTTGTCAAAATAATTTATTGTTTGCATTCACACCGGCTACCCATAGTCTTTGTTTTAAAAAGTAACTGTGAAAGAACTAGTAACTTTTGGGTCAAGGTGCCATTTTTAGAAAATTCGTGTTTGATGTTTTTCTATGGGCAATTATTTAACTATAAATGCCACCAGCATTTATTCTCCTTGAAAACGTGAAAAGACAACTAACTGCTGAGAAAATGAATATGTTTCAGTTATCCTCAAGCATCTGAATCTCATTGTGTTTCTTAATTTACATCGTGCTCTTTTGGTTCTGTTCCCTATTTAAAGTTACACTTAGTTTTATTATCTTTCATATGATGGAGAGAGATAAAATGATATGGGAAGGAGCTCCATCTATGTCATATTTTTATACTCAGTCACTGAAAACTACAGTGTAATGCTTTTAGGTATCATTCTTGGCCAGGGATCATGCACTTTAATCCTAGATGAATCTGCCTTTTAGTTCATTACATCATCCTATTTGGGAAGCTGATTTGGAATGTAGTTGCTTTTCAAAACACATATAAGTAAAATGTCAACAATTTTGCTATCACAACAGTTTAACATGTGTTCCTAATTAATTCTTAAGCAGATAATCAGCTACAAGTATGTTGTGAAACCAGATGGTCTAAGATTTCCAGGATATCTGGCAGTAAAAAATGCTTCATTATAAATCCTGTGTCGAATCCAGGGCTGCTCATGGGCATGCAGTGTGTGTGTTCTAAATGAAGGTGAACTAAATAACTTTGAAACATGAAAGATGGAGAAAAACAGGTTTTATTTTTCAAAGCTTTTTTTCTCAAGTAGTTTGCTCTTCACTTTTCCCCTTAGATAAAGTATGAAATGATCATAAGGATTTTCTAGTATTCCAAAACGTTTTTATGTGTTTTTTCAAGAATGCTAAGCACGTCCTCAGTAATAATACCTTTCCACATATTCTGCAAATATATCCGAAGATAATATTTCTGCCTTTAAAAGTTATGAAGCTGCACACACCTGGCAAATCAAAGCACAACACAACTGACAAGAAAACAATTATATAAATTTACTATAAATGAATATAAACATCTACTTGTTACTAGCTAGGAAGAGACTGGAATAGGCGAGAATTATACTTTTTTTATAGATATCCTTTTCTCTCTTTTTTCCTATAAAAATACATCTGCATATTGAGAAAAAAATACCTTCAGATTTTATGGGAATAACTGACAATATATGAGCACTGAATAAAAATAACTTGTAAAAAATAGCTATATAAAAGTGAAAGACACTTTATTCCAGAGTAATACAGAACAAGTCTGAATGAATTCTTACTCTGCTTAACCAAAAAGAGAATTGGAGCTATTCCTGATTTAGCATTTAAAACAATTTCTTATGTCATACTGTCTCTAACTTCAAAATGTGGTATAATAGACTCTCTATAAATTTACTTCTGTTTGTAATAGTCAGATAACTGAAAATGTAGCAATATTGAACAGTTTTCAGTTTATGGGTAAAGTGTATCTTCATGTGGTTTATTGGAAGCAGAGGTCTACTGGCAATTATTTTGGAGAGCAAATGAATGAAAATAGATTAAGTGAATTTACTATAAAAAGAAAATATAAATGGAGCTACTGTTGAACAAATGCATTATATTATTGTTACTTCTACAGTTCAATTAACTTCAATCAGTTTATTATTTAAATAAAATTGCCTGTTTGCAGTTGGTGGATCATATAATTTGAACATTAAGCATTACTAATATTCTGTCAGTCACAGAAGAAATAAAATAGAAACGTAAATATTCAAGAATGTGTAAGGTAAAAGACAAGTTATATTTCAGTTCTCAAGGGCATCATGTTATGTCAAGAAAAGGCAAGATTTTATGTACTAAAATCTGGGTACCTCTAACAAGGTGAGTGACAAGCCAAATACTTATTGAAATGGCAGGAGTGTAGGTTCCTACAACTTGAGAACATGGACCTTAAACACTGTATTTAAAGAAAAGCACTCAAATTATTTCCATTTTGACTCTAATTTTTCCCCAGATAAAATAAGAAGGATAACAATCAATATTTATGGAAATTGCTTCCTTGTGCTTATTGCATTGCATTTAATCTCACAAATGTTAACGGTATAATTCAAGAAAGAAAATCTGTAGCTGGGAGCAGGTCTGTGTGTAACCTGAAATTTGCAATAGCTGAGGGGCTTCAAAGTCTTTAATTTCCTAAATGAATGTTCTAACTGCAGGACTGTCCCATATGAGGATAGCTGTCCTAGAAGTCTGAATCCTGACATAACAAAGCTATAAAATCCCATTTTGTAAACAATGCAGCCTCGAAAGCCAACCACATCCTGGTCTGCAGCAAAAGAAGGGTGGCCAGCAGTTCAAGGGAGGTGATTCTATCCCTCTACCCCACCTGGAGTGCTGTGTCCAGCTCTGGGGTTCCTAACACAAGAAGGATGTGGACCTCATGGAGGGAGTGCAGAGGAGGCCATGAGGATGATCACAGGGCTGGAGCAGCTCTCCTGTGAGGACTAGCTGAGAGAGCTGGGTGGGCTGGCTCAGCCTGGAGGAGAGAAGGCTCTGGAGAAACTTCACTCTGACTTTTCAGTCCTTAAAGGGGGCCTACAAGTAAACCAGAGAGGGATATTTTACAAAGGGCAGGTAGGGTTGAGGGAGAATGGCTTTAAACTGAAGGAGGTTTACTTTAAAGGTTTACTTTAGATGTTAGGAAGAAATTCTTCACAGTGAGGGTGGGTGGCGAGGCACTGGAACAGGTTTCCTAGAGAAGTTGTAGTTTTCCCAATCCTGGAAGCAGATTAGAGCAGAGCTTGAGGAGTTCAGACATCTGGTTTAGGCATCTGACTCCAGGACCAGTCACCATCTGAGTGGACAGCTATTAAAGTTCTAAAATGTGCCAAGTCTACATATAGCAGCAGCTAAGAACAAAATCACATCTGAAGAAGAGGAATCTGTTTACTCAGAAGAAATCAAGAAACAAGAAACCCTAAGAGTTCTCATGATTCCAAAACTGAAATTGGGTCCAAATGCAGAAAGGGACTGTCTCCTTCCTCGGAGCTTCTCTATGTAGTATCTGGTTTTCAATGAAAAGAAGTTGAGTTACTGTATTTCCTCACATTTTTGGTGTTTGTATGAGCATCACAAATTCACCACATTAAATAAATGTTCAGTATGGTGGTGGAAAGTCATTGAGGATCATTGGAACAGGTCCTCCAGGGAAGGGGTCACAGCACCAAGTCTGACAGAGCTCAAGAAGGGTTCAGACAATGCTCTCAATCATGTGGTGTGACTCTTGGGGTGACCTGTGCAGGAGCTGGATGATCCTTGTGGGTCCCTTCCAACTCAGCACATTCTGGGATTCTATGTGATTCTTCTGTATTACTTGCAGAAGATAAAATTGTTTCCAAATTGCAGCCCTATGGTGCAGATTTTTCATCCCTTTTGAACATCTGCAGCAGAAATTTCAAAATACCTCAAAGAAAAAATGTAATGAAGGATGTTTCTCCTCAATACATACTCATAGTATGTATAATAAGGTTGGGATGATAACACTAGTTAAGTATTTGTCCATTGTCAGAGTAGAATCACTCTTTTTCAGGTTTTCCAGGATCTTTTTGCCACCTTACCTTTTGCCTGTTTATGTTCTGATGCTTCATTATATTCTCCAAATAAGGCTTTACCTTCATTGCCTTATTACTTTATTACTCAGGATACCTGAATCATGTGTTACATTGTGGACTACAGATAATTTTTTATTTTATGATTTTTACAAGCTGCTAGAGCTTTTCACACCATTGAGACTCAAGCACTACCTTGGCATTAAATGCACCACCTTTCTGGATTGCTGCCACTGCAGTGCATTTGTGTCGCTTCAGTTCTGACAAAGATTTACAAGTACTTGACCTTTTCAGCTGAGAAAAAACCTTCCATTTCTGAATGCTTTTGCACATATGCTAATTTCAAATTCTGTTTCTTAACAGAATATGAAATTACACATGACAGGAACTAATGACATTAGCAATATTGGGTTTGTACCAGATGAAATCTAGACTTTGACTAACTGTATAAATTAGACATGATGTATAAAATAGAAAGTCAGAAATAAGCACAAACTTGTACTTTCTGGACAAAAACTTAATAAAAGGAACCCTGAGTATATGTGACTGGAAATTATGCTCTGAATACATTTGAGAAATTTGTTACTTTTTTGGTAATGAATATACAAAACAACCATCATGATTGCAAATGCATTTGATACATAAATATTCTCTAAAGGGCTTGGATATGCAACTGTGGTTCTGTGAAAATTTACACAATATATATAGTGATTTTCTACTGATTTTTTTGGTATGAGTGTGCAGGTATCTCAGAGAGTGTATACTTATTCTCCTTCTTCTGGATTTGCTTAGAGGCAGAATTATTAACAACAAAACTATCTCAGAGGGTTACTTTTGTTCCCAACTGCACACAAGGAATTCACATAATTCCAGAAGGAAGCTTTAGTATTTGGGACCTCTGGAGCTCTATGCAGTGCATAGAGGGTAAAATGCATATCCCTGATTAAATTTAACACTCAACACAGCCTCTGTATTGCTAGCAGTGTTGCTCAGAGGAACAAGCAGAAGGGGTGCTGAGGCAAAATGCTGGAAGTCCTCAAACTGTTTCTGCTGCAGCCACTGTTGTCATCCACAAAGAGGAGCTGGAGACCCATGACAGTGGGGTGTATAAGGTGGTGTCTACTGCAAGTTGTCCATAGAAAAATGAGGAATGGTATTGTGGATATTACAGTATTTTCTGCAGCTCTTCCTGTATTAACAGTGTTAATATCACATTATCCAAGCACAGATTATCTTCCAGAGGGCATGAAGCCTTTCGAGGAATTCAGAACTGATTGCATAGGCAATGAGCCCACTCATCGTGGTAACCTGACTGAAGGAATGTTGACAGGAGTATGTTGGTTTAGAAATATTACAGCATGGCTATGCTTCAAACTGTAGTACAAAAAAAGTGTTTCATACAGTTGCCCTATCTTCCATTGCAGCTAAATCAGCTCCTCATACCCTAAGGGTGGGAGTAATTTTCTCTCTATCCCTGAACTGGGCTCTGAATTTCTTACATGAAACAAAAATAATACTATCAGAAATGTTTTAGTGAAGAGATGGCTCCTTTTTCAATAAGTGAGTAGATTTCTTTTCTATTCTCTTTTCCTGACTAAAGACGAAAGAAGAAATCTCTTGCGATTTCTCATATGAGACCTAATAAAATTATGTTAGCCTTGTAACTTCTTAGCTGGATCCTCTGATTTTTATCCTGCTTTCATACTCCATTTCTGTGGCTATTTGGTAACCCCCAGATTTTTGATGAGTACAATTTTGGATTTCCATTAGTAAGAATGCCTTTTTTCCTTTTCAAAATAATCCCTTTCCCATCTAAAAAAAAACAAACCATGTTATATTGATGCTCATATTATGATGATTTTATCTCCAATACCATTGATTTCTAAATGGTCAGAGATCACAAGCTTTGGAAAGGGCTGTCACACTGTCTTATTTCCTTCATTTCAGTGTCATTGTGATTCCATCCCTTTTGCTTGGTTAGCACACTGAATATAAACAAATGCTCCTAAGCACACTCTCACAGATTCATAGGTTAGTAACAGTAATATATTATTCTTTAGTGCTAATTGTATAGTTCAAGAACTAAAATTGTTTAGCTAACATTATATTAACAATAAACTCTGGAAAACTTGCTGAGTATGAAGCATGACACCTTTTCAGTAAAATCTACAAGTATGCTGAGCATTATTTGCTCTTCTGTTGTATGTTAAGCTTGTAAAGAACCTGTAAATAACAGAGTAATTCTATACAGAAATGTGAGCTAAACCAATATTTAAAATCAATTATAAATTATAAAATTCAGAAAAATTGCAGGGACTCTTGGAAGCATCTAATATTCTTGGTATCTTTCTGTTAATCTGGTTCTTGAAAAGAATGTCATAAATTGGAGGTGATCTATTTGTTTATTTTGAATATATATGAAATAATTTCATTTGTGTATATGAAGTTAGCTTCATCTGGGAAAAAAAATCTAAAAAATTTGATAGAATGCATGGCAGATAATTCACACCAGCATCTTTGTGAAAACATACTCATTTCTTATTACCTCCAAACCAGAAGATTATTTTATTTTTGGGACATAGCATTCATTACTTCTCTTTCCTACATACCTTATCTGTGAGTTACTACCAGATGCTTAATCTTTCCATTCTGCTACAATCATGTGAGAGCTTGTTTTGAATGAATTCTGTTACTGCAGCTATAATTATCCTGTGTTCTGGGTTTTTTTTTTTCTGTGAGTCTTAATTAAGTTCTTTAGATGTAATTTTATCTCAGGCAGGTGCTTCCTTCAAGAAGAGGGGGTTGTTTGTTTCTTAAAGATTCCAAATGTTTAGGAAAATTTGCATCATCAATGTAATAGTGATAGAGGGAGAAGAAAGAGAAGAGAGGCAAAAAACTGAAGGCAGAAGAATAGAGAAGAGGAAAGAGAGGATGCAAGGGTGAGGGGAGGGAAATTCTAAAGAGAGGTTGGAATGGAAGATTAAGAGGAGGAGAAGACAGGGGAAGGGAAAAGGGAAGAAGCTCAATATTGACTTTCTAAAAATTCCTACATCCCCTTAGTTTGATTTTAGAAATATTAAACTATTAAAAAATTGTGAAATTAAGTCTGTATACACTTGAGAAATAAAAATACTGGCATTTTAAATGTAAAGAATCTTATTTCTGGGAAGCCTAGCTGGATTTTGACCTATCTAAAACACAGAAAGCATGAAGACCAATTTACAAGCTTACCTTGCCTGTCTTGGAGCTCAATATGCCACAAAACTGATTAAGATGCCAGGTGAAATATTTTATCATATTTTATCATATATCTTAAAAAATATTAAGATAACATATCATAGTCCTGAGTTTCCTGAAGAAATCATATGAGCAGCATCTAGTCTCTAAACAGGAAACACCTATTTGAAGAAGATGAAACAGACAATCACTTGCAAGATAAAACCTGCACAAGGTGGAACCTATGAGAAAAGGGACTAGTCTGGTCTCAGTTCATGAACAGCTTAATATAAACACTGAGGCTACAGAGTGGAACCTGAGGAAGAAAGGGTAGAGAACTTTGGTTTTGACTACCTTCTTTGAAGATCAGTCGAATGAACCATCTCAGTCACAGGCTGAGAACATCAAAGACTGTGGGTAACAGTCTGCTGGAAGCAAAAAACCACAAATTTTTCCAAGGCTCAATTATTATTTTGGATGTATATATGATTTTCAATTGTTGATAAAATACCTGGTAATTATAAATATAAATAAATGCACACCCAAACTTTTAAAATTTGCTTGGTGTTTCAGTCTCCAAATAGTCCCATCAGAGCAGCTTCCAGTTCATGGCAGAATGATATGGTTGTAGTCTGCTGTGTTTCATTCCAGGGGCAGCTGCCTCCATGGCAGTTATTGTGGCTGTGTTTGGACTTGCGCTAGAAACAGTGCTGATAACACTGGGATATTTTCATTACTGTTGAGCAGTGCTTACACAGAATCAAAATCTTTTCAGCTGCCCTGTCAGTGAGGACACCAGGAGGGGATGACAAGAAGCTGGGAGAGGACACAGCCAGGACAGCTGACCCCAGCTGACCAAAGGCCCACTCCATGCTCAGCATATAAAGCTAAAGGAAAATGATGGAAGGAAAGACCTTAAAAGCTTTGTTGCTTGTCTTCCTAAGTAGGTATTACACATTCCAGGGGATGACTGAATGCCTGCCAGCCAATGGGAAGTGGTGAATTAATTCCATATTTTACTTTGCTTGTGTGTGTGTGTTTTCCTTTATTTATTAAACTGTCTTTATCTCAACTCACTTTTATTCTTCTGAGTAGTGTGCCCTGGTGGCCAAGAGGGCCAATGTCATCCTGGCCTGGATCAGGAACAGTGTAGCCAGCAGGAGCAGGGAGGTCATTCTTCCCCTGTACTGGGCACTGGTGGGGCTACACCCTAAGTGCTGTGTCCAGTTCTGGGCCCTTCAGTTCAGGAAGGATGTTGAGATGCTTGAGCACATCCAGAGGAGGACAATGAGGCTGGTGAAGGGCTTGGAACACAAGCCCCATGAGGAACGACTGAGGGAGCTGGGGCTGTTTAGCGTGGAGAAAAGGAGACTCAGAGATGACAGTATCACTCTCTAAACTCCCTGAAAGGTGGCTGTAGTCAGGTGGGGGTCAGCCTCTTCCCCCAGGCAGCAACTGACAGAACGAGAGGATGCAGTCTCAAGCTCTGCCAAGGGAGGGATAGGCTGGATATTAGAAGAAAGATTTCAGGGAAAGAATAATAAAGTACTGGAACGGTTTGCCCAGGGAGGTGGTGGAATCACCGTCCCTGGATGTGTTTAAAAAATGACTGGACATGGTACTCGGTGCCATAGTCTAGTTCAGGTATTAGGACATAGGTTGGACTCAATGATCTTGTAGGTCTCTTCCAACCTAGTCATTCTGTGATTCTGTGATTCTGATTCCCTTCTGGTTCTTTCCCCCATCTTTCTGGCAGGGAGTGTGCATTTGGCTGTGTGGAACTTAGTTGTGGGCTGGGGTTAAACCACCATGACCAATTGCTGCTTTAGACAGTTATATGCTTTAAAAATCATGTACAATATGGATTGGAAACCACTGATTAAAAAAAATAAAAAGCTTCATTGCTTTTATTAAAACCACAAAAATTAGTCTCATTATAAGTATAAGGCTTCTATTTATATTACATTTCGGGCTGCTTGAAAAAGAAAAAAATAATTGCTGGGATAACACAGTAGATGATCTAGAAGCAATTAGGCTTAAAAAAAAGTTAATTAAATCTGTCCTGAGATTTCCGACATCGATGAGCGTCTGTTGTCAGTTCAACCATTCTGGTTGAGCAAACACGGGCCTAAATTTCTTTGGAGTATTAATTGATTTGAGATTGTAAATTTTTGCTATTCTTCTTTTCTCCTGCACTAGTTCTTACTTAAAAGACCCGAGAGTAAGATGAGTCATTACAAAAAATATAAACAAAAATTATTTCCTCACCCACGGTAAAAAAATCCATCAGGTTCCTTTGACTGAGAGCCAAATGAGTACTTAATAAGGTAATCCATGCCAGTCTTTTAGTCAGTAGTGAATATCAGCGCACAGTAGTTTCTAACTTTCATCTGAAAACCAAATCTGTTTGTCTTCTTTCCAGCTGTATTGGCACCTAATCATCTCTGACAGTGAGAGCTGAGAAACACAAAATATCTCTGCACGTCTGAGCTGAGGAGGCCCAGTGCTGCCTCAGCCCATTACAGAAACAATGGCAGAATGTAAAGGCTATCTGGGGACTTTACCAAATTTAGATCCAATTATCTGATCTTAGCAGTTGCATATTCCCACTAATTAGATTGAAGTAAATACTGTACTGAGGGCCACGGCATATGTGTTTTATTTAACACGCCTTTTCCAGCAAAGCTGAAAAGCCTGGGAAATGTGCAGAATGAAGAGTTCAGTTTTGTCTTTAAGACAGGTAAATTCCAAAAAGAGTGCTACAAAGAGCTGGACATGTGTCAAATAATGACTAACCGTGGCCAAATTGCTCAAAAAGCAAAACACTGCAAAAGATAAACACAATTTCTAAATTTATTTAATATTGAGCCTACATTGGGAGAAAATTTTTATTCTCATATGGCTTGCATCCCAAATGGTCTCATTACTTAATAAGATAACAGTTAATAGCATTAGGCTGTAAAAGGACAGATTTTAGATTAATTCATGGCTGGGTAGTACTTGGCAGGAAATTGGGTCCTTTTTCTTTACGCCTCAAAGACAGCCCACTCCTTTAAAATCTGATGTTGCCATAGATGGTATTTCACAAACTGGAGACCAAAGTGGTCCGACTCTGTCAGCTTTCCATATGAGTTTGTACCAGAGAAAAATATCCCAGTTAGTTGCCACTAACTGGCATCTTTACAGGCCCTGTTAGGAAAAACTAAAACTATCTCTTTTGCAGAAGCATCCAAGCTTCTTGAAAATAAAGTTTATGTTGAACAAGCCTAAGAAAAGGATAACAGTAAGTACAGTTAAAAAATTTGTTACGTGGATCCCTGAGACTTAACTGGGAGTTGGAATAATGCAGTGCAAAGATTATCCAAAAAATAATTACAGTTATATTTAAATATTTTGTTTGAACATTATGACACATACCAGTGTTTACAACTGAAAAGACTCATCAAAAGCTAAAAAGGGCTGAAAGGTGTTATTTGGTGTTTATTTTGCCCTTCCAACCAAATAAAGCTAAAATTAATGGTTTTTCAGATCATTTTAATGATCTGTAAAATGATCTTCATCCCTAAAAAATCAGCAAAATGGAATATCCTGTAAAATATCTACATCCAATTGGTGAAGGAATTTGATACCTGTTTTTGCCAATCCAGTGTGTTTTAGCAGTACCAAATTAATTTGATTGCTGGGAAATTAATGAGTTTATTGATATTAAAAATTCCACTTGCAAAACCACTTCCTAATTTCCTCAACAAAAGATGCTTTCTTTTGTGCAAATCTCCGTACAGAGAGCTGAGCACACTAGAAGCTATTTCCTTTTAATACATGTTTATACTGTATTAGTTTCAGATGGCTAAACAGGTAGTACAGTGTTTTGAGCAGTCATTTGTGCATTTATGCATATGATAAATTCTGTGCCCAACACAACCTAAAATAATGTGTACATTTTTGATCTCTCTGACATTTGCTTCCTGGTGCTTCTTTATATCTTTTAAACAGGGACTGCTGATTCAGAAGAAAGTGACACTTGCTCTTTTTACGTGGTTCTGAAGGAATTATAGTATATTCTGGCAGTAGCAAATGATAAAAGAATCTTGCTAGTGCAAATTACAGATAAATATGACAAAATCCACAGTTTGTTCATGGCAGAGCTATCAAATCTCCTGCTTCATTGACAATAGTGTTGAATTTGTTGTGCAAATTTATTCAATTTTGTATTTAAAACCAATTTTCATTTGGTAAAAGCTAGTGGCAATTATATGTTCAACTTAGTAAAATTCTGCATAAACGTATATAATTTTATTAATGAAATATGCATAGGAGGAAAAAAGCTACAGCTTGTGCAGATGAGATTTTCTAGACACCCTTTTTACTAGTTATTCATGCAGCAACGATTTACAATTGGGCCCACTGTGCTCAGTGGTGTGTTGTTGTGTCACCAACACATGGTTGCGGGAATGACAAATGTATTTTATACAATGACTACATTGAACAGAGTTGTTCTGTAGAAAATGAATAAAAACCACATCTATATGCCTCTGATAATCTATGTAGTCAGGGTATTTCAGCTTGTCCCAAAAGTAGGGAAATGCACAGAGTTCTTAAATTCTGAGTTTACTGTATTATGCTGCTCGAAGCCAAATGTAAAAGTGGCAGAACACAATTTTTTTTCCTCAGAAAGCTAATAGATATGATACAAGCTAAATCCAAAAAAATACACCATTTGACTCTTCCTAGACTTTTAAAGCATCCTTAGACACTGCCCACAAAACTTCCAATGATTTGTTTTCACAGTTGCTGTTTTCCACTAAAAGTGCAAGAAAAATCTATGCATACATACCAGTGATCACCCTGCTTTAAATAATGATAACTGTTCCATTTCCCATGCAAACTGTCCCAAGAAGCCATGTGTCTATAAAACCCCCAAAAATCCACACTGTACAAGTGAGAGAGTTGGTTCTTGTACATGTCTACTCTGAATATCCCCTCTTTCCAAATCCCTGTCTGCAGCTTTCTCAACCGCAATATATGGCTGTTGAGGAATTCTGTCACCAGTCCCAAATCAAGGGACTAGAAGGGCTACAGCACAGGAGAATTGTACTTCCACTTCAGTGGTTGAAGTGCCTTGCTGTGCCAAGGTGTCATGCTTATGGTAAAGAAAATAAGTGGCTCGCTGGCTTTGGAATCACGCTGTCAATGCAAGGGCTGCCCTCGTGTATGGCTGTACCAACCTCGGCCAGCACTTGCTCAAGGATCTTTGTGCAGTGCAGGCACATCCTTGTTATGATCCCATTCCAATTTTAAGCAAGCAACATTAAAGGCTAATGAGGATTTTTGTGATGTGATTGTTAAAATGTTAAAGCTTCAAGGCCAAGCTGCCATTAAAGTCCGCTTCCAATTTTCCAGTTTTTACTCTATCAGCCTTATCTTTGCTTGATTCTAGTGCTTCAACCTCTTCATAAATTCAACTAGTTTTTAGCTTTTTTTTT